>CAJFCP010000036.1:4110779-4197114 GCA_904066005.1 Synergus itoensis | reverse complement strand
TCCCCCCTAACTCTGTTTCAGGTTTTTGCCGCTTTCAGACCATTACATTCTCCAATCAGCTGATTGTTGCAAAAAGTCCTGAGGCTGAGACTGTGTTGAAGTGGTTGGAGTTGTCACCGTCTAAAAATAACGATTATTTAAGAAAAACCACCGATTTTTTGCAGTTAGCAAAAGATATTTTTGTAGTAAAGTGCATGAATTCATATTTCGAATATGGATAAAGTCAAAGCTAATGTAAACGGCGATTTGCAATTGCCATCTCTTCGAAGTTTGGATGATTTTCTACTGGAATCTGCACAGTTTCAAATCCCAAACTTTAAAGACTTGGATAAATGGGGAAACCGAGTCGTCAACAATCTTCTGTATTACCAAACTAATTACATGTTCTTGGCCATCATCATTTTTCTTATTGTTGGGTAAGTATTGTTATTTGACTTTTTTTTTTTTTTTTTTTACAAATTTTCAATGATTTCTTTCTATTCCGGCATTCTTTTTTTTTTATAGATTAATTCACCCTGGCAAGATGCTAGTTGGTATGGTGGCAACTACAGTAATACTATCGCTATTTGCATATATTTCGACCGAAGGAAGGGCCGTATATAATTTTAAAAAGCAATACCCGGTGGCCGGAATTGCGTTAATTCTGTTGGGCGGCTGTTTTGTTACTTATACTTTGGGCTCTTTACTCGTCTTCTTAATTGGCATACTTTTGCCCTTTTCTGGTACGTGATATAAGTTTTTATCCCTTGATTTAAAAAAATATTGACAGGAACAAATTAACAATTAACAACCTCAACTTATATTTCAGTGATCTTTATTCATGCATCCTTGAGGCTAAGAAATATTAAGAATAAGCTTTTCAACAAAATTGAGGGCATCGGCTTGAAGCGTACTCCAATGGGAATTTTTTTGGAACACCTCGGTATGGAACAAGAACTATTTGCTTAAACTTATAAAATTAATTCGCAATATGACTTTGCCGTGTTAAAAGGAAAGATGCTCGAGAAATTATATTTTTTAAATTGGCTTGTATCCAATTGTGCAAAAAAATTATACATATGATTTATTGCTTGGAATACTGTATATGGCGTGGAAAATTTTTCTTTAAAGTTGTACATTATAGAGATGCCTTCTTCGATTTATTGGAAAAACTTTATAATATTCTATATTATAGAACTTAAAGAGTTGAAGATTATTAAAAATATAATATTATTTATAGTTACTTTTAGTTTTAAGAGTAACTAGAATATGCTTCAACTTAATACTCAAACTATAACACAAACAAACCTCGTTGTATGAAAATAACGTTATTGAAACAATCGTGAACAATAAAAGGATTCTTAATTGTTCTATATAAAGCTTGTTTATGTTTACCATCAAAGTGTATAATAAAAGTATTAATATTTTAATATAATAAATTAATAATTAATATACTGAATTTTCATTATAAATTGCACTGAGAAATATTTATATCTAATTTTTGTTAATTCCTTTTCGATTCACCTTATAGAGAATGTCTCTGGTATGGTTCTGCGCGCACAAACATCTATCATGCAAACGCCTCACGATTAACCAGCTTCAAACAAGACTATTTTGGCACTAATACAAAGGAAGGGTTTTTAAATTCCCTACATATTATTTGCTATATTATGTGCATCCAAGCTAGTGGAGAAGAAAGAACTGATAAGAACCAAATAAATATTTTTAACAAGTTTTACTAAGTCTGGTTATTTTTATTTATTCTATCAACTTATTGTGGCAAAACTGGTTAAGACTATATATGCGTTTTTTCGAAATGCCCTTACCTATTCAAAAGCCTTAAATAATTAATGGGTACTTCCTAATGTTTTCTGGAAATAATGTATTTTATAAGAATTTTATGTTTGAACTGAAAGTACAATTTCATGTTACAATTACAATATCTGAAGACATTTACATTATGCAAATTTTCGAATTTAATTTGTTATAATAAACAATTTTAATTTGATCTAGTATGACAAGCTACCTTTTTTGAGCATTATAATTTACTTGTTGAAAACTCATAATTTCTACTTTTAAAATGGTAAAGACAAGACTTAATAGCCATAGGTATTATTACAATTATTACTATAATCAATAAGGAAATAATTTATAACTTTCGAAAAGTAGATACATTTATGGCTTTCAGAATGATTAAAATGAATGAATTTATTAGTAAAAGTTAAAAAATTTAGTATTCCTATATGGATTACAGTTTAGTAAATTAAAAGTTTAGTCTTAATCAATTAATCTCTTTTTTTTTTAATTACTGTATTTTACTTATAAATACTGTATTGGAAGGAAATAAAATCGAGTCTGAAAGACGCAAATCAGGTGACAAGTCTCCAATAACAGTCCTTGGAAACGGTATTAAGAATGTGTGCTCTGATAATGAGTAACCCATAGCTTCCATTCTTTCCAAGAAATGCTAAACAGATTACATAAATATTTAATCAATTGTTGATATATAATATACCTAATAACTACATATTTTCAAGATATAATTTTTTTAAACTTACTTGAATTCTTTCGCTAGCTACCATTGAAAGAGTCTCTTTGGAACCATTTGGTAATCTTAAGCAAAGTCGCAATGAAGGTGCATTGTTTTCTAAAAACAAGTATAATAATATAATATAAAATACATAATATGGTATAATCGGGTAATAAGTAATTATGTCATGTTCAGATAAACCTTTTTTTTTACCTGATTCCATTTTATTTGTAGATCTTGATTGATTCTGATCTTGATTTGAATTTTCACCCTGGAATAAATAAAAATATGTGTTAAATAGTATTATAATCAAGATATTTATTGGATCGACATTATAAAGAAATATAAAAAATATATATGTAGCCTTGAAAAAAACTACGAACCTTTTCTTGTGCAACTTTTCTTGATTGAATTTTTGCATCCAACTCGTCTATCCTAGATCTTTTGCTAAGAATGGTAGAATTATTGTTTGCTACACTTGTACTACTTACGCTAGTATTAGCATCTCCGTCATTATTGCCTGTAAATTTATAAAAAGCTTAAGATTTCTATATCATATTCGATATATTATAAGTGCAATTCGTGACTAACCAAACTCTAAACTTCTTCCTTCTGTTTTTCTTTTCTTTTTTGCAGCAGATGTGTTGCTCTGAAATAGACATTAAATATTATTGGTCATATATTTACATTGAAAGTTTTTTAAGATTCATGAATCTGATATTTACTCACGCTGATCAATGAATCAGATAAGATGCGTTTCGTTGACGATGAATCTGAAGAATTTTTCCATTCATCAGAACATGACGTTTCATGAGGTGCACTTTCAGGAGAAGCATGTGTGCTCAGCATATCGTTTAATCCTGCCGTTAAGCTATCCACTGTAATGTGATTATATATTCTCATACATTCACCAGTCCTTGGATCTATTATTGCTAAGTATGGATACCCCGCAACGTTGTAGAAGTCAATATATCGTTTTCCTTCAGACGTGTTGGATAATACCTAAGAAAAAATCAATATTTTATTATTTCTTTTGTAATAAAGACATACTGTCTAATTTGTCTACTAAAAAAATTAAATAACACACCTGCCAAAGAACAAAGTGGTCCTTAATAATTTCCCGCACTTGCTCATTGGGCCATACATCGCGATTCAGTATTTGGCATGCAAATTCTTGTGGATTTTGAACGTTTATGAGAAGCCAACGATTCTTAGATTTCGCATACTCTCTTGCTTCCAGGAACGTACCAAGAAATAGTATATCACAAGGAGGTCTGAACAGATCCTCCAAACGTCTTGATTTTCTTTGAAAATTTTTCTTTACACCACTTGCTCTTCGAGTCATCTCTTCTTCTTGTCTCCCTAAAATATAAGCCTTTTCATTGAAGATATTTTGCAAATTGTACAGTAACTTTTAAGTTGTCAAATTCTAACAGTGATAAAACGTAATTGAGTAATAACATTACTCAAATAAAAAGTAAAATAGACTCTGACATCTAAAAAGCTACATTATTTTAACATAACATTCTTACGTGTTTCAACATTAAAATCTCGAAATCTGTCGAAAACATTATTGGATGATCTTGGAATTGAACATCCCATTTCTGTTGGTACAAGAACTTGTTGAGTTGGTAAAATTGGAGGCCGTACAGAAGGTTCCGGATCTGCTGCTGGTGGATTGACTCCAGACCCACCCCCCTCGAACAATAAAGCGATTGCAGTTTCTACATTTCCCTCTGCTAGCGTCAAGTATTGTTCTGCAGTAGCCTCACTCTCCCCTGATGATATGAATGATTATGTTAGAATATGTGTCTCAAATATTTAATACCGATAGAAACCTTTAATTTCAAATTAATTACAATATTTATCTCAATTTTTACCATTTTTACTATGTATTATTTTGGTATATTCTTCTATGCTTTTATAGTAAATATATATAGTGTATAGTGTATATATAACTGTAGACATGAACATAACCCTTTAATTTTTTCAAGTAAAGATTTACACACTTACCTGTAACTTCTATAAATTTTTCAATGAGATTTCGATCCATTGTTGATATATTGTAAATTGTACAGTTATTGAAACTTGTGGAAGACTGATAAACACACAAAACTAATATATGAATGGTAATTTGCAAGGATGAACTTATGTATATTCTTGTCTACATGTCAAATATAAACGAACGCCATTATGATTATTTGCCTCAGCAGTCAGCTGTCATGTCATAGCATATATATATACATATATAGATGCATTAGAACATAGAATATAAGTATTGTATAGATACGACTCTACATCTCTACAGCTGATATTTTGAACTTTTGAAGTTGATTTTATTTTGTTGCATTTGTTGATCATTCTTGTGCGTTCATTGTTGTCAATTGTTGATCATTAGTATACGTAATGTAAACAAGTATGATAAGCATTATTATTTAATTATTATTACATATTATTATTTATTCTTATGCCTGCATGGTAGACCTTTTATAAAACAACTATAATAGTAAAATAAGAGGAATTGACATTATTTCATAAAGTGATCATTTTTATTCAAAAGAAAAACCAAAGAACCATCAAATAAATATGATGATCAAAAAGCTTTACAGGTTAGGTTCATAATGCATATTTGTTTATTTAAATTTAAATCTATTCTACTTTTCTAACTAAAAGATATAGTTTTCTAGATAAATCTGGTTTAAGGATTATTTCGGGGAGAAGATTTTCTTCCAACTTATCAATCAACGAGGAACTGAAAGAAATTATCGGCTTCAAAGATACCGATATTAGCAATTGGATAGTTGAGGTTTGTTTAAATAAAAATAATAGTTTGAAAA
This sequence comes from Synergus itoensis, assembly GCA_904066005.1. Classification (NCBI taxonomy): domain Eukaryota; kingdom Metazoa; phylum Arthropoda; class Insecta; order Hymenoptera; family Cynipidae; genus Synergus; species Synergus itoensis. The sequence continues at coordinate 4,191,768 of CAJFCP010000036.1, read as the reverse complement.
TCCTCTTTTTAGAAGTGTTATATTAAGCTAAATATTCTCAAATTTTAGGCTAAAGTTAAATCGCTTTGCTACAAATATGGTCTTCTTTCAAAAACGGAGCGACAAACTGTGCTAAGCACTTTGGCTAGTCAATATGCTGTTAATCACACTGCAATATGTCAAATGGCACAAAAATTAGTTGATACTGAGGTGAATGTTATTTTTAATAAAACTTATATTTGTGCATACATCTATAAATAGTTGAAATATTTTTCTACTAAATTTTAGCTGAACAATCAGATTCAACTTATCACCAGGGAACGATCACTAAGAAATTTATTAACACCTCCATACCATTGGTTATTTACTCGAATGGGAAGATTGGAAAATGGAATTAAATTTCTAGTCGACCTCAGGACAGATATATTGGTAGATTTATGATTAATAAAGTTATTAACTTTTCATTTTGTGTATTCTGATAAAGTTTCTTACGATTATTTATTTTTAGCAATTAATATCAGAGACAAAAGATTCAAATAAAATTACGATCTTGCAAGATTTGAATACGATACTTCGAGATTTGCTCTTGGTTTGGTTTTCAGTAGGATTTTTACATTTGGAGCGAATTACTTGGCAAAGCTCATGTGATATTTTACAAAAGGTAAATTAATTAAATTAAGGTATTATTGTTATTACTTTTAGTGCTGAGTTTCTGTATTCGTCAAGTTTTGTTTTAATTAATTTTTTTTTTTTTTTTTTTTAAAGGTTTCTGATTACGAAGCTATTCATCCGATGAGAAATTGGACAGATCTAAAAAGAAGAGTTGGGCCATATCGCAGATGTTTTGTATTTACACATCCTTCAATGCCTAGAGAACCATTAGTAGTTTTACATACTGCTTTATGTGATACCATTCCTGGTAAATACAGTCTGAAATTATTAATTTACTCACTCCTATTAATTCATTTAAAAAATAAAATTTAACAAATTAGAGCGTCAAATACGAGGGCAAAACGAAAATTACAATAACTAAGTATTTTATACTGAATTTTATCTTGGAATCTTTACTTATCTTTACTAACAGATAGCGTGAAAGGAATAGAAGTAGCAGAAAAGAGAATACTAGGGAAAACAGAAGTTCCACTTTCTTTTCTCCAGGAAGACAAGTCTAAAATAAAAGCAGCGATATTTTACTCGATAGCCTCTACTCAAAAAGGTCTTCAGGTATTAAAACCTCAACCAAAAATTGAAATTTTAAATTAAAGATCCTATTTTTTAAAATTGCTAAAAATTGTTCAGCTATGTAACAGTTATTATAGTAAAAACGAAGGAATCCTTATTTACGAAATCTTTATTTCTTCGTTTTGTCGTTACAATGTCTAATATCGATCTTATCACAGGGCATAGAACTCGGTAACTATTTAATCAAAGAAGTCGCTAAACAAGTAACCAATGAATTCCCGATGATCGATCAGTTGTCTACTCTATCGCCAATACCGAATTTCCGAATGTGGCTTATCGAAAAAGTAAAACAAGGTAAAATTACAGTAAATTTCCTGCAAGTTGTACATAAAATAAAAAAGTTACCTAAAGAAATTTCTCTCCACAGATCCTGCTAAAATATTTACAATTTGCGAAAAAGCAAGGCTAAAAGAGATATTGAAATCCACAGATTTATTTTTGAGTTTGAAAAGACTATTCAACAATTCTTTATGGACAAATAATGAGAATTTAGTAGCAGTTTTGAAAGAACCATTGATGAGAGCTTGCTCTTGGTATTTGTACAAAGAAAAAAGACGAGGCTACGCTTTAAATAACGTCGGTCTGTAAAAATTTATATTTTTTCACTTTAATTAATTTATTTATCTATAAAAATTAAAAGTTGATTTTTCATAGCAAACTTCCACCTGCGCAACGGTGCGGTAATGTGGAGAATAAACTGGATGGCGGATCCCTCGCCTCGACAAACGGAAAATAGTTTTGGAATAATGGTGAATTATAGGTAGAAAACTTATTCAACTGAGAGTATTTCCATACAAAATGTATTGACACTTAACAATCACTGTAATAATCACAGGTATTTTCTCGAGGAAACGGAATCAAACAGTCGCAATTACATAGAAAACAAATTCATAAAAACATCTGACAGTGTCATTAGTCTAGCACAGAATGCAGAAAAGCTGATTCTAGTCTAATTGAAACAAAAGTGCGTTCAAAAAAATTCTTTTATGAAAAAAATAAAATAAAATAAAGAAGGAAACAAAAGGAACTTCGAAGACTCGGATGTTGCTCGCAATATGGAAAAGTAGATTGGCGTTCTTAGCAAGGACTTTTATTGATTACTTATTGAATTTTTTGTTTTTATTAAAGATTATTAAATTTGTTCATTTATACAATTGCTGAATTGTTTCCAGCTTAGAGGCAGCACAACGGTCTGCAGGCAGATCTGGAAATGACAATGGTATTGTCACAATTCTATCTAATGCCTAAAACATATACTATATATTTGCCAAAAAGTTGATGATTCTTATAATTAAAAAAAAAGAAAGAATTCGAGATTTTATTAATGAAAGTGACCACTTGGACTGCAAAATTCTCAACTTTTTGGCATAGATAAATTTTTCTTAAAAAAAGTATTTTGTAATATTTTTTTAATTATACATTGTATTAATGAAATTAATGTATAACGGAATTATAAAATAAATAAATGGATTTTTCATTTTACGTCTGAGTTTTAGATTTGATATTAAAAACATTTTAATATTAAAAAAATAATGTTATGAGTGTTTACCTGTAGTCAAGGCTGAGCCGGATGGAACGAGGGAGGAAGATGTGGTCTAGTTTCCAATTTGGAATAATCTAAATGAAACTCCTTAGCTACCTTCCTCCAATTTTGTGCATCAAAATAATAATAAGTACCACGTTCATACGTTGACGTTTTTTCAACCAATCCTAATCCCGGCGCTTGCGTTATCCATACTTTTTCTTCCATATGATACCGCCATTCTCTACTGTATCTGAAAGCACAAAAAACTGACTTTAGAAGCTTGTAAGACTTGGAAGAAAAAAAAATATATTTTTTGTGCAGAGTACTTGAATTAAGCATATCGATTTTTAATTAAAGTGCTTACAGTTCTGCTGCCGCAGCGAGTTGCAGTACATCTCCGACATTCGTATAAAACATATAAAATAGGAGATCGTCCTTATACCGATTTAGTTTAACAGGAGCCAGTTTCTCCCTGGAAAAAAGAATACTGCACAATTAATCTCTTGACTGTACACACTTAAAATCACAAAGTGGGCATAGAATTTGTGGAACTTTCCTTCATGACGTGTATACAGGTCACCCACAATCAAGGGGTTAAAAGAATTCGAAGGTTTGAGGGTTGATAAATTATTTTTCAGTTAAAATTTCTTGAATTAAAATCTGATGAATTTTATTAATAGATACATATTAAAATGTAAAGATACCTGATAGAAGCGTTTATGAGATACTCTGGTGGAACGTGAAAGTCAATGTCTTGTGGTCGACAAGATGTTTCTGCCCAAGGTCCTCCAAAATTCTGATAGAGGTTTTCTGGAGAATTAAGATTAAGCCCTAACGCAGTAAGATCTTGTCCTAATGCCAGAGATACGAGATTTTGATCCGTTTCTGCTGCCCTAATGAAGGTCAAAAGACCCACCATTCCGAATTGATCTTTGACCATACTCGATGGTATATTCGTTACTTTACCTGAAGAAAAAAAGTACAATTACAAGTAAATGTATGCCAAATTCAATCAAAGAGCAATAAAAAATTAAACTAAATGAAATTCTTACCATCAGGAGAGGTCTGGATCCCTCTTTTGGACGTCAGAGACTTTTCCATACCAGGTGCTCTATTAGCTTGCAATACGTCTTGACTAATTTCAGGACCAAGACCAACATTCATGCCCTTATCTCCAGACACACCACCTCCAGGAGACGGTCCTTCCCTACTTTGAGTTCCCGGCAAAGCAGGGAAGTCTTCCGAACTCATTGTAAATTCACTGGATTCGGACGTCGGTTGCTTCACCATACCGACTGAAATTTAAATAAAAATGTATTAAAATATTAATCAACAACGCTGTTGATTTACATAGTAAATATATGTATACTTGCACAGATAATAAGTATAATAAGCTTGTACTATTTCACATACACATTTACTAATCTCAAAATTAGCTTTGCAGGAATAAAAGGAACTCGAGAACAATTCACGCTCCAAGCAAAGGATAACAGATAACATAGGATTAATTACAATCATATGGAGTCAATACAGAAATAAAATATGAACATCATATTAAAATGACATTTTTTAAGCAATATAAAATATTTTCAAATCACATCGGCTTGAGTAAAAATGTAGAGAAAGATAAAGTAATGCACAAAATTTGGCTTTCGACCACATGTGGTCCAAGGAAATCTCGCAAAATAAAAATACAGTGAATCGCAGAGTGTAGTTGATGTGCAAAAAAATATATCTGTGCTTGATTGCTAGATTTTCGTAGGACTAACCATAAGGTTGTTTTCCCGGCATGGGACTAGGCTGAGGCATAGAATCGCCCTGACCCCGGTTGGTCAATGAGGGAAATTCTGAGAGGTCCAGAAGTGGAGGTGTACTGGTGTCCCCGCCACCTCCGCTGCCAAATACCGAATGAAAATTGTTGATCGCTCCTTGAGATCCGTAGCTGCGGCTTGGAGGTATTCCAAAACTTCCCATACTACCCATTGGATTAGAGTTTCTGAAAGAATCACTAACTTTACATTTTTGCTCATTACAATAAGATGCTCCCCAAATGTTCTTCTAATTCTAAATTTATATATCATACTTTATAGTAAATTTAACTTAATTCAAACTGATTTTCCATAGTTTAGAAAATTGTCCAGGTTGCAATAGGTTTTAAGATGATTTTCATAAGTATGAATGAGAAAACTGACCCAAGAGCTGGCATTGTACGCCTGTCAGTGAAAGCCCTTTGACCAAAGAGTCCCCTACTTCCCATAGGCGAAAGTTGCTGCTGCTGAGGCTGATGACCAGCTGGTTGAACGCCTCCCGAACTGGTCGCTCCAGGATAAACGTTGGGACCAATAACCGCGGTGTTCGGTGTATTCGATGTGCTTGCCGATGAGCCTGAGAACATGCCCGAGGTAGGAGTGACATGACCCGTGAGGGTCGTCGAGCTTAAGATCCCCCCACCACCCCCACGTGTAACTAGGCTTGCGTTTGCGATACTCCGAGGTGGCTGCTCAAAGTTCAGATTGGCCATAGCCTGATGGCTCCAGTATAAAATTCCTGCTGGGACAATTCAATACACTGTTTGTTTATATTAATTAATAAAATAATTACTTCCATCTCTCATAATTTAACATAACATTAATATAATTATTTTACCGCATATTAGCTTTATCATCAAGGAGGTACTTAAAATTACTTTGATCTCAAGCATTAATATCGTACTATTTCAGATTTGAAATGTACTTAAAATTAAAATCATAGCAAACGAATTTCCAGTGAACAAACAAATTCTCCGTCTAAAATCTCTGGCAAAATTATTAATGAACTAATTAAATATTATTAAAAAAGCTATTATATCAGCAACAAATATTTTTTATTTACTTTGGCAACTGCGAGACTTTAGCAATTTAAGTTTAGACAACAGCAGAAATGCCGTGTGTTTAATATTTTAAATAAAACACTGCAATTCGATACACAATATCACTGGGTAAATATAAAAACAAAGCTGTTGTTGTATGCAATATTTTTACTCGAACAAATAATCAGTTGAATTAAAAACACTTTAAGCAGGTTAAAACTCCTCTAACGTTATCTCCAGGAGTAATTTTGTGCATGGTGACAGCTAGTATACACTGTCTGTTTTCTACAATCTTAAATGTGAGCTTAAATTTTTGTATACAAGTTTTAAGCCAGGAATGAGAGATAAGTACGATTTCGAAGTGAAATAAAAACATATTTTGGGTTCATTTGCAATATAATTTCCAGACTGGGATGGGATTGAAGTTTTTTTGGTTATGAATTATCTAGAACAAGTTTAAACTTTGGGTCTGTGTTACTTTTCACACAAAACCAAACATAAACGATGCTTACTGCATTCCAGCCAAGAAGATCACCGAACTTAAAATTTCTTTTGAACATAAACTTCACATCATCAGGATCCTTTTTTTGACACAAAGCTTACTTGGCTTCCAATGTTTGTGGGGGGGAAAACCAACGTTAGAGTTTGCGACTTGTTTTGCAAACAAACGTTTCGGGATTGAGGTTCAATGGGAAATTAACGTCACATGGGTCACAAAAAGCAGAAAATCGAGGAAACAAAACTCCCGTAGACGATGATTTTAACATTTACCCAGGCCACGGTCAAGTGACAGGCATAAGGAAACAAAGGTTATAGTGCAAGCATTTCGAGAATACGAGATTTTTAAGACACCGAAATACCGTTACCTATTTTATCTGTACAAACTGCAAATTACTGCGAATAGAATTCAACCGAATTCATTATAAACTGTTGGTTAAGAGCAAAATTTTTACAAAGCGATGCGTTTTGTTTTGGACAATCACTTTTTCCAACACTTGGTTCTTTTCAACTAGCAACTAGCGCTCCAAAACTGCGGCGTAAAGCAGAAATTTGTAAGAGTGAAAGAGACAGACAGATCTATTGTCTCTATCACTCTTATGCAGTTTTCTGCTGTCATCTGTCATCTGTCTGTCATGACAGATCTGCAGGAGGGGGTTAATCACTAGATTTTGGGACTTTGGCGCGAGATTTAGAACCTTAAATTTTCTTTTCAAAAATAAATATACTAATACATATATAGTAAATACAAGTAAATATACAATACAAATATAGGAAATATAGTAAATACAATTAATAACATTACAAAATTAATTTGAATTTGAAAATGACTTAAGTTATCGTTGATCGATCTAGACGATTTTTACTTTATCGACATTAACTCAAGAGACGACTATAACACTATGTATAATCAAATAATATTTTGAATGTTAGAAGTAGCATTCTTCTGCAATTACAATTGCAATATAAATATTTTTGAAGAATTCTCAGCGTATTTTTAAATACGATTTAGATATTTTAGATTATATTGAGATATTTTAGTAATTATTTTGACGAGTGTTATTTTTTTGGGCGAGAGCGAGAGGTGCGCACGCATCAGTCATATGACCGTCATTAGACCTGCAGAAAATTGGTTGTGCTCTACTGCTCTGTAGGCGTTGACTACAGTTTCCTTTTCGATTTTGTATTTCTTCAAGAAAATCCCTGGAGGATTTTTTAAATCTTTAACCTTGTCAAAACAAACCATAAATCATGGCGCTAAGCGACGCAGATGTCCAGAAACAGGTAAATAAGAATTTAGGTTTTTGGCTACTTTTGGCACTTTCTAATAAAAATTAATTTTTTTCACTTTTACGTCTTTTTGAGCAATATTTGGATTATTTACAAGCAATTGCAGGAAGCTTTTCGTGTAAAATCGATCGGCTGCTATATTTTCTTAGATTTTGATAGCAGGCTATATAACGTGTTAATCAATAAACTCCCATTTGTAGAATTAGAAATATCCATATTTTAAAGTTTTAATTAAATAATTAACATAATTTTCTACATCAGGGGAATTTTAGTTCATCTTATTATAAGAAAGAAATACTTTATAAATATTTTATAATTTGACCTGAGATTTATGTTGAAATACTGATTAAGTAAAAGAACTATGGCAACTGTCACATGATATGTCAGAAAAGCTGAAAACTCTCTATGAAAGGATTGATTTTCATTGGATTTACAATTTGATTTATAAATATACTATCGCTCTATTTTTACGAATTTTTTACGAATTTATCATTTAAGAATTTGAAATCGAGCTGAAATTAATTTTAAAAATTAATTTTAAAAATGTTTAATAAATTCTTTTTGAACTCAATTTTATTCAATTTTATTATAGAAATGTACTCTCTTCTTCAATTGTTTAATATTTAAAAATATTTCTAAGGCTTTAGAATTAGAATCCCGATTTAAAAATCAATAACATGATTTTTGAATTCTGATTTTCTTACCGTCCTCTTCAATTACATTGAAAAATCCATAAAACGAAGCAGTGGAATGTTTCATATAATATATCATCTCGTTTTATTTAAAACACCTCTTGTATACAATTAAAATAGCTATTTTGCGAAATTTTACTTTTAGGTTCTGGATTTTTTTAAACACTTTGCCTAACCTTTTCTAAACTGATTTATACCTGATTTTGAAATTTTCATTTGAAAACGAAACTTTGAAGAAACAACTGATTTTCTAAGCACGCTTAATTACCACTGAATATTAGACAGTTGCTGAATTTGTATTTATCGAGTGACCTCTGAGTGAAACTTTGCTTCGAGTGTTGTGATTCTCCTAGAATCAGAAAAAATAATAGAATGAGAATTACGATTACATTAACGGTTTTAATTGAGAATCGATTGTTAACTTATTCATTCTCATTTGATCTGTTCTAATTTGCTCAAATTAATCAAGTCATACATCGATATAATTATAAAAAAAATCATGGAGTTTTGGCCAGATAAATCCGTGAGTGAAAATCTTTTCCAATTAAATTAATATTTACAGAGGTAAATATTAATTTACCTCTAGCAAAATTCTCAAGTGAAAGCTTCGTTTTCCGTTTATCTTCAAAAATATATTTTTTAAAGAAATATTAACAATAAGTGAGAATTTTCTATGAATTGGGATAATTAAGGACAAATATAAATGATTAAATGAATATAAAATTATGTTTTTATTCCAGACAATTATCAATGTAATTTATAATAATATAGGTATACAAATATAAAATATAATACATTTGGAATATTTATTCGAAAATTGTGATTTAGATTAAGCATATGATGGCCTTCATTGAACAAGAGGCCAACGAAAAAGCAGAAGAGATTGACGCTAAAGCGGAAGAAGAATTCAATATTGAAAAAGGACGCTTGGTTCAACAGCAACGTCTAAAAATTATGGAGTACTACGAGAAGAAAGAAAAGCAGGTCGAGCTCCAGAAAAAGATGTATGTATAAAAAAAATTAATTTTTAATCGTCAGTTTTATTGTAAATTATTATAAAATATATCAAAACTTAGAATTCATTCAATTTTTCCTTCCTGACAGCCAATCCTCAAACATGCTGAACCAAGCTAGGTTGAAAGTCCTAAAGGTTCGTGAAGATCACGTTAGGAATGCTCTCGACGAAGCCAGAAAACGACTTGGTGAAGTCACTCAGAACCCATCTCGATACGCCGAGATTTTGAAGCTTTTGATTATTCAAGGACTTTATCAGGTAGATCATATTTTTTAAATTGCCCATTCTTATTAAATTATTTTGTTTAATTTAATCTTCCTCTTAATTCATATTTATTATTTTAGCTCATGGAACCCAATGTTGTGATTCGAGTAAGACAAGTCGATCAAGCGCTTGTGGAGTCGATATTCGATTCCATTCAAGACACCTATAAAAGCGTTTGTAAAAAGGAAACTGTTCTCAAGATTGACTCCGACAATTTCCTGCCTGCAGAAAGCTGCGGAGGTGTCGAGCTTATCTCTCACAGAGGTAAAAATACATTCTTGCTTCCAAATTAAATAAATTCCACATGTCCAAAAATTTATTACATAAATTATTCAAATTTCGAATCATCTTAAGTATATTTTATTTTTACAGGGCGCATAAAGATCTGCAATACACTTGAGTCAAGATTAGAGCTGATTGCTCAGCAACTGGTTTCTGAAATCCGTTGTGCTCTTTTCGGACGCAACCCGAATCGCAAGTTCACTGATTAAGCGCATCCAATCTCACTGCGTACTTCTCGCTGGAACATTCCCCGCTCTTCAAGTATTTTAAATTATTTCAAAGCAAAATCGAATCATGTGACCTCCACTGAAAATGATTTTGCTCTATTTTAACTTCTACTTTCGAAGTGGAAAAGGCAAATTCATTTTGTCTTTAACTTCTGAAGTAATGGCATAATAAGTAACGTCTTGAAATTTAATTTCTACCTTCTCTGTTATTTCTTTGAAGAAATTGGAATTCTCTAGTTAAAAACACGCATCACTCAATCAAATATTACAAAAATACCGCGAAAGTATATCCCTTTATTAAGAATTATTTGCAGATAAGATTTTAAGGAATGTTAACAGATTTCATGATATTTCAAGATAATTTGAGAAGAACTTACTCTTTTATAAAAAATATACATGTGACTTGTTCGTTTCCAGACGTTGAATATTGTTCGTTGTGATTTGAGAGTAATTGTGTAGTCTTTAGAATCATCGTCTCCGATGGTGTTTGCTTATTTGTACAAGATCAAATCTTGGAATTGTGTATCGAAAATAGAGAAGAATTTTCGTGAGGAATTCCTTCGCCTTGAGAATGTTTACTTGAGCACACTTAACGTCCTTGTTGAGAAATACAGTATAATTATTGTACATACGCAAATGTAATATACTTAAATGAGCTAAAATAGTTCTGATTTAAAAAAATGTGTAAAATAAACTAGATTAAAAGCTTACGACTTTTAATCTTCATTTTAACTCATTTAATTTTCATCACTTAGTATTTAAAATCCGAAAATAAATCGGAAAATAAAGAGTTTCTTTTGTTTCAACACGTATATTTCAAGTAACAATCGACACGGCAGTGAGACGTAGACTGCCGGAGAAAATTTTTTAACAACATTTTAATCTTTTCTTAAATACATCTGCATCTTACACATAACATTTATACGGTTTTCAGAAAAAAAGCTTCGAATCAAACTAAAATTTACAGTTCTCTTCTCGCTAGGGGATTATCACTAATCCCCTTATTATTCTCTTTTCAAAGTTATGAGCAGAAATAATGATTTAAGCAAAAGCAACAATATTATAGCTTATTGAAATTATCTAACTTCTGAAAGAATGTATACTTTATTCTACATACCTAATTAATTCATTTATACATTGAACCATAGTAGCAATCATACTAAGCTTTAAGCTGATTTTAAAAGCTACGTAAAGACACGAATTTCGGATATGGCTCTTGATATGGCAATCATCAGTACAATAAAATTAGCCTGGCTTCGAGAAGGTCGATATTTGAAGGCAAAGATTTTTCGGAATAAAAAATAGGCGCTACGATTGGCACTTTGTGGGCCTTTAAAACTACTATGCAATAAAAAATTAATCTGCACGTGCTTCTCTCTTTACAACTTTCTTAGTTTACAAGCAAATCTCTTGGATGGATACAATGTGAATCATTTACTTTTCAAGACCTTAGAGTGATCTAATTGACCATTTAAATTTATTGATGGCTTCAGGAGAAAACAAATTGTAGACAAAATAATAATACTGCGAGACCTGAGCGTAAAACGATACAAAACGACTTCTTTTACTCTTTATTTCGTAAATTAAAAACGATCTATCGAATCTCTCACAAGTAAACAAAGTTTGCAAGGCGTTATTTTGTAATACCTTCTGTCTTTTAGAGTCTAAACTTTGAGAAAGTCGGTAACCACTTTTAAATCGACTCCGGAATTTTCTAAATTAGAATACTGTTTTGTTTTAGCGATTGAAGAGCTTTATGATTCAAGTTTGATTTTAAATTTAAAAGTTTGAAGTTTGGATTAATATTTAGCTATAAAATTGGAACACAGGAACATTAGAATCTGAATGCTTAAGAACCAATTGTTCTGGGTAGTTTTAAAATCACAAGAAACATCACTTTGTGCTGTTTACAATGTTTAAAATAAAAATTAAAAGTAGAATCCTGAAGCCATGATACTGTAACTGTATGCATTTTATATGAAACAGCTAGCTAATATACTCGTTAGATATTTGATAATTATTGTCATTTGTTTGAAGTAGTTGTTGATATTTAGATTTCAAAATCCAGTGGAAAGATTGGCAGTTTTACTTAAGACCCATTAATTGTTCAGCTACGCCTAGATAATAAACCGTTTGTGCTATTCCGAATAGAGGAGCGATAACTATCATTCTGCATGCTCCTCCCTTGAAGAATGCTGTCGGTCCTTCATTCTTCAACGTTTTTCTGGAATTATAATCAATTATAAATAAGAGAAAAGTAAATAGATTAAAATCGGAATTAGTCCAAATTGTAATAAAAATAGTATACGTAAAATTACCCAATGCAGTCTAAGACACCATTATAAGTAGGTTCACCAGGAGCTTTGTTTATAGCCTGGAGTCTCGTTTTAATTACATCGAATGGATTAACAGCCAACGCTGCTGTTGAACCAGCAACACATCCGGATACGAATGAACACCAAAACACAGCTGTGAAAAATTAGGTAAAATTTAAAAAAATTAATAATAAATGAGCAGATTCAAATCTTGAGTCTTCAACTTACAAGATCCATCTTCTCGTTTTGGACCAAGAGCATTAAGATTGGCGAAGAGGGGGAAATAAATAATAGAAAAGGTCACATCTCTAAGAGCTGTTGCACCAGTTCCTTGATAAAGTCCTAATATTCCTTTCTTTTTAAGAAGGCTTTTTGTTAAAGACCATGCTGACAACTTTGGTACTTCCTTCCCAGCTGTGAAAAAAGTCGTAATCTTAATTAAACTAAAGATAAAAAAATATGTTATCAAGAAGAAATCAAGTTTAAAGCATTGTTAAAATTTTTAAAATTCTAGTTTTAGTAGAATAAAAAACATCTGTGCGCTTTAATTGTGGATTAAGTCGTAAAAGTTTCGATGAATCTTGGTTTCTAATCTTTAATGATCTCTTATAGTTCGGGTTTATTAATATCAAGTCAGAGTGTTTTGCCAAATATTTCTAAACTTAGAATCTTTTCTAAGTTTAGAAATAAAAGAGAATAAAGTTTAGAAATAAAGAGAATAAAAAATTTGTAGTTTAGAATTTAAATCAAGATCGTTTTTTTCAACTGGGTTTTCATATTATAAATTCCTGTTTAAAAATATTTTAAGAGTATTTGACTTTTTTAAGTATTTAATAATTTATTAATACTTTCAATTTCAATTTAAAAAATACGATTGATATAAAATTACCACTTCTAGCAGCAGCGGCTACTCTGCCTGCATCTTGCATTTGAATTTTAAGCAATTCCATCGGTGTTGTTATAACAATTTGACAAGCTCCAGCAGAACCTCCAGCAATCATTTCTCGAATTAGTGGGAGGGGTTGCCTAAATTTATAAAAATAATTAGAATTTTTACTCTAGCATTATCAATAATCTATTCGATAAAATGAAAATTAATATACCCTGGTCCTGGAGTCAAATAATGTCTAAACATATCATTGGCTGCAAGTTTAATGGCTTTTTCTGGTGTTATCAAAAGAATATTGACTGCTGAGCCTTTGTACATTCCAAAATAACCTTCGGCTGCATAGGTTTTTTTGAAGCAGTCAAACCTAAGAAATATTAGCATTATATTATGGAGAACTCAGAAATATAAAAAAAAATCTTCTGAGATAAAAGTCGACTCTCTTATGCTTTTAAAGCTAAATGAGATAAATATGAGGAAAAAGATTTACATTGACGAATACATCTTTTCTCCCTTAGGTCCGATAACTTGATTTTGTAATCGTGTTTTGACCAAATCCAGTGGAAAAACCACGGACACTCCAATGATTCCTGCAATTCCGCCATTGACGATTTTTGGCACGAGCCTGAAATAAATTTCTTTTAATATATATTTTACTTTAAATAAATTCAATTTCAATTTGAGTGAAAATTTGAAATCGTCCCCAGAATCGATAGCCTAGAAAAGGATTCACCGATTAATTTTATTTTATATAGAAAATAGGTTTCTAAAGGATTTCTTATTTGGTTTTAAATAGAAGGGCAAATAATAATTATTCCAACAAAAATTTACACTTTCCACAAATAAAAAATTCTTATCAAGAGCAAAATGATGAATAGTAATGAGTTTAATACTAAAATACTTCGGATCAAAAGTTTCGAAATTTTATCCAGCTCTGATTTCTCAGGGATAAACTTTTAAAGCTATCTACATTAAATGTCTACAATTGCCTATATAGAAGATACCTACAAGCTTACGATTAATTCCTTGCCTCATGCTTCTAACATTAATATTCTACAGTCAATAAACTTTAAAGAAATTTAAAATAATGAACAATTAGAAGCATATAAAAAGATACACATACATGCATACTACTCATCTGATTAATCTTTAAAGTGATGACAAGTCACTTATAACTTGCTAGGCAACCCTCGTTTCTGAGTTAAAATTTATAAACCTATTTAAAACTAAATAATAACAGTAAATAAATCATATTAAAAATAAGTTTATTCAAAAAGGAAAGTTTTGAAGTTGTTATCTCTAGATATAAAATCAATTACATATTTAGATTGACAATCTTTTAGATCAATGTACCTTATTTATTAAATTTTTTAGCACAATACAAAAACAAACGACATTTATGTGCACAGAAAAGGCTTTAGGTGGGACTAAGCAATTGTTAATTTGCAGAATTTAATGAGTTAATTACTTCTGAACTTTTACAAGAAGTGTGACTTATTACTTTGGAAAAAGATTAGAGACCATTTTCTGCTATTTAAAAACAATTTTCTCTCATAAAGGGAATAGTGATAATCTGTATTCAAAATTTTTTCACTTAAAAGTGGTCATTCCGATTTCTGTACAAAAGAAGTTCTAGAACACTCACTTTTATCTCCCAAGGTTGATGCTAAAAAGCGTATTGAGAAAAATCCGTCAGCGAGATGGAAGAAGATTGGTGGCCTTATCTGGTAGAGGGCGAAAACTCTTCTTTTTATATTTCTGATAGAAGAGGTGGGTTGACACCATAGCTTCGCTGCTTCAAAATGTTACGAGCTGTGAGATTAATGTTCTACGACTTCATTTGTTGACATTCGTCACTATTAAAAAACATTCTTATATTTTTTACATTATATTATTACAGTGCAGATAACTAAATCGATTACTTGTTCAAGGGAAAATACCATGAGCCATAAAACTTTTGAGTGGGGAATTTCATTATCCTTGTTTCTATTTTTGTAAAAGATCTAAATCTTAGGAAAGAAACGTGTAAAACTTGTGCAATTTATTCAAATTGTGCAAAAGTGAACCCTATAATTAGTAGAATTATTCTACATATATTAAATTGTTTAGTAACTGAAAATTTTGAAAAAGAAGAGATAAAATATAGGGAGATAAAATATCATAAACTCAAATATGAGTAAATTCCTTTTAATCAGTCAATTTCAACAGTTTTCAAATTGAGGTATTATAAAATGAATACCAAGAAATTAACTTTGATGATCAATTTTGCCTAGCATGAAAAATAAGTCTTGTAATCAATAATGGAATGTTTTGTTTCTCAAAATTATTTGAATACTAATTTAATAAAATTGCTAAAGCTAAGGATGCAGCAGAATTTCTCAAATCAATCATTCCAAGGAGGAAAATATAAGAATTAAACATCATGCAGTGATTTCATAATTGAAAATAAATTATAAAGCTTTTGGCTAAATAGGAAAGAAGCTTTCAAGTTAGTGTTTTCAATTTTGATAGAAAGAAGCCACAAATCTAGATCCAATCTAGAAAAAACAAATATCAAGTAGTCCAAGTACCAAACATCCAAAGCCAAAAAATTAAATTCAATGTTGATTTTTATCCAATTGTGACTTTCTTCTATGTAGAGAATAATTTTCAGTAAACATGCAAAACGCACATCATTCTCTTATGAGCTTTAATGAAGTTAAGTGGTTTCTGAGAATTTCGACATCTAACTGAAAATGTGTATAATTAGGCTTTGCTGCAACTATCTTGCTTTTTGATATAATTATTTGAAATATGACATGTTGTTTTTTTTCTTTCCGTGAGAATAAACCTGCTAATGAAATTCTGTATTGAAAATAGAAATGGAAAATGTGATTCAAATAAGGTTGCTAAAATTTTAAATAGTTTATTCAGAATAGATAATTTTTGAAGCCGTCCAAATTTTTCATAGAATTTTTAATTAAATAAAAATATTAAATTTTAAAACCTTCATGATAAGTTTAGACTGTTAATTACAGAACAGAATTATGTACATATATGTATATCATATGTTTTATACGCTAAATTGATATCAAAATGAATTTTTGAAGCTTGTAGAGATCTTTTGTATTTTACTCAAGATTTAAATATAACTTTATGTTTCGACTGGTAGAAATGATTGTATTTTCATACTTCAAAGTGGGATTGCGGCAAAAGACAATCAAAGACAACAATAACACTTAAAAGTGCTAAGCTGACGAAATCACACTTTATGCTCCAAAACATAAATTTTACGAGACATCTTGAACATTATCAATCACCAAACAATTTTCGAAGATCGAATAAAATTGTGGAAAAGCACATTGAAATTGTAGTTTTGATTTTCAGTGTATACAAATTCATACTGAAACGTATAAAAGACATAGAAGTTTAAACATAAATTTCTATATATATTTCTCGTATGCTTTAATTTATTTTACATCGTTCTTATGCAACTTACTTGAATTGTTGTTCCGTTTTCTGCGAGACGACTGACATGATGATTAATTTTTATCTACAATGTATAGCATTGAATTATGTAAACATTGCACATTTAAGTTATAAGACAGATATTATATTACAAGTTTAGAGAAAAAATAACTGATTTTCAATTATATAATATATTAATTGTTAAATTGTTATTTACAATAATAGAACAACTGAAAACTTCTCAAAGCAACTCCAAAAAAAAATCAACAAAATATGCGTTGGTTGCTATCGATTCTAATTTTTCATCTTATGAAATGTCAGTTACAGTTGTTATTTCATGAAAATGAATAAATTAACATATTATTATAGGTATTTATATACCAAGAATGCAAATTATTTCAGTCATCAAAATGACTGGAAAACAATTTAATTGTACATTTGAAATGTCTTTTCGAAGAGGTTATTTTTTCGAAAATTAAATAAAAGCTTGATTATGTGAATTATGTATGATTAAATTTGAATTAAAGTATCTAGATAAGTAGAAAAGGGAAATAAGACATCTACTTACAATTCCGGTTGTGCTTAAACTATCTATTCTTTCCAATAATTTTAGAGTGATCAATACAAATATTTAAAGAATGTGGACAGACAGATGTCTGTATTAATTCGACTCGTTGCTTATTAAACTGAATTGCGATAGAACACAGGAGATGATTAACATAACTTTTGATGCGACCTTTTTATTCTTTATGATATTTGACGTATTTGACTATATTTTTCGCCATTTGTTTAAGACAGACATTGACATGACAGGGTTGCCATCGTTGCCATATTTGATATATGTCATATATGTCATTAAACATTTAAAGATCACATTACAAAATTTGAGAATACATACCTATAGAAATGAGAACATATCAGAAGAATCACAAAACAAGTAATAAACAATACAACTGATGTCCTGATGTATACCTAATTCATGTACATAATTATTTATGTAATTATTAATAAAATACAAAACTAACCTCAATAAGTCACGTGACTATGGAATCTAGAGAATTATTTCTTTTTTTTTAATTTGGATTGAATACTGATTGATAATTGATTTTATTTGCCTTATAATTTAAACGTTGTTATTAATATATGGAACTCTTTATTGATACTTTTAAAATTAAAGAAGAGAATGAAATTAAATATTTGATGTTGTCTTCTACGGATGACAAATGATAAATTATATACGCTCAAAAATTTAAATTTTGCTGTCTGTATTAGTTTAAAGTTGCATGTCCTTATTATTCTGGTTGCTCATAATCTTTTAAGGTTGACATGGCTAAAAATGGAGGGATAATAATAACAGATCCCATAATTACAATAATTATAGCCTTCTTCTGAAAAATAGATTATTTGTTCGAAATAGTTAATAACTATAAATATTAATTTATTGACTCTTGTCAATAAACAAATTTCAGAGTACATACACCAGAGATAAAATTATGTATTTACCTGAACGCCTATGCGATTGAAAGGTTTCGTACCAACCGGGGGCTTAAAATAAGATCGTTTTTTAACATCAAAAGTTTTTTTAATATCCAACATTTTCTTGAAGTTGAATAACATTGAGATTAATTAATTTACTCTCGTCAAGCTTCCAGAGGAATTTATATTTATTTATACAAAAACAAAAATAAATGAAAGACTATGGCAACGTCTTTCTTTTTTTATTTGGATTCTTTTATTTTAAAATACTTCAACTATGTGGAAGAATTATTAAAAAAGATATTTTGCACTTTACTTCAAAAGAAATGTATTAATTTTCACTATAGTAACAATAGCAATTTTATAATTTTCAGTCCACTCTCTTCACTTTTAAATTAAGTATTTTTAAAACAAAAATATTAAGTTTTGTACTTACGTATTATGTACAATTATAATGCCTTATTATTACGTATTTAAGTTTAAGTAATTACTTACAAAAATGTTCTTGTAATACCTTTGAAAATAAACAACATTAATTATTGTGCCAGCCAGGAATTGGTATTCCTGGTATCCAACTTTTACCTGAAATTAGAGAGTAGACGATAAAAATATAATTTTTCTTCTAATTGCTTTTTATTAAATATATTTACCTCCTGCAACGGAATTGAGCTTTTGAGTTTCTTCGGGACTCAGTTTTAAAATAGTATTAAGTACAGGAATAAGGTGACTTCTTTCATCTCCATTTTTCAATGTGACAAACTAAAAATTGTAACATTTAAAGGCATTTTAGTACAATTAATTAAATTTAATTATGATTATTTAAGACATACCTTAAAGACAACGTTTTTCATATATTCGAAATTATTTGCATGCTGTTCCCTTTCAACACTTCTTTGCTGTCTTCGAATATCTTCTTTGAGCATTTCGTTAAGCTGCGTTAATTTCGCTATGTCTCTCTCAGCATCGGCGAGAAGAATCGTTAAATGTTTAACTCTTCGCTCGTAAACTTCAAATTCTTGTCTGCTGACTTTCAAAGGTAAAATTTGAACTTCAGGTCGATTGTAGTCGTCTGAAGAATTAAGCAATTCATCTAATGGCATCAAGGAATGGTCGCGATATTTTTCTGTATTTGTCATATCGAGAGGACAAGAATCAACACTCTCAGAACCCTAAACAAATAATTAGATTTTTTTTATATTGTTTAAAGTTATACATTTTGTATTAAAACTTGATTCACTTTAAGATTTAAAACCTACCTCGCATTCTTCTCTTTCTATGAGGGATATTCCCAGGATTCGTGAATGATTATTTTCTGTATTCGAATCAATTATTCTTTCTGGTGAAATATTACACCTTCGTATTGTTTCCGTAGATTCGCTCAACCTCATTTTTTCTAAATCGAATTTTAAATCCTGGATTTCTTGCTCGTACTTTTCTTTCACTGACTTTATTTCAGCCTTTATAATTGAAATTACATGAAATTAGGAAAAAAGTGAAAAATGTGACCAGACTTTTAAGCAATAACTCTAAAGCAGACTTAATAAAAATACCTTTTGAGCTTTTTCTAAAATCCCCAATTCCTGTTTATAATCGGAACTTATCTTTTGAATTTTCATTTCCTGTGATCTACATTGATCAGTGAGGGAGGAAATTTCGTGGCATAAATTAGACTCTCTTTTGTTAAATTCTTTTAGACCTTCCAAAGCATGATCCCTCTCATCTTTTAATATCATAATTTCCTTATTCAACGACTCCACTCTTTCTCTAAAACAGAATGCCATTTTGAAAGAAATTAAAAATAAAAAGCGAATTAAATTGAGAGAATATATTTTTTTCTTAATTAATTATACATACTTATAAATATCCAGTTTCTCTAGGAGAGTTGTATTTTGCTGATGCGACTGAAGTAATTCCTCTTCAATTTCAACAACGCTTTTTCCACCCATTCCAATTTCTTTATTTTGAGTCTGCTTTGTTCTCAATACACTTTGCGCTCTTCTCTTGTATCCATTAAATTCCTCCTGCAAAACTTCGATTTCCTTTTTCGAATTCGACAAAGCTGAATTCAAATGCGAAATTTCAGCGACCGCATCCCTTAACTAAATGTTATTTATTATTAAAGTCAAACTATAGGATAAAATTGATCAATTATATTAGACATTCATGTGTACCTGATTTTCTAAAATTTCTTTCTGATTTTTAAATTCTTTCTTTAAATTGTCCTTATCGTATTCTAAGGTTTCAATTTTTTTTAATAAATTTGACTTTTCAGCCTTTGATTCATTCAGTTGCATAACAAATTCTTCGATTTCGCGCTGCGCTCTTTCGGATTCTAGTCTAATTTCATTCAATTCTGCTTTTATGCTTTCATTCCTCTCTCCCAGATTAGTTACTTGATTTGATTTCGATAAACAATTACTTCTCAACTCAGATATTTGCTTATTTAATAAGTTAATTGTATCCATTTGCTCTTCGATCCTTTTCTCTAAAACATTTTGCTTTGATTCGTCATCTTTCAGCTTTGATTTCATGTCTTCGATGCTTTTCTGTAAATCAAGAATTATTTTTTAATAATATAATATTATTTAACATTTAGACACTGGATTTTAATTAAATTAATCTACTGCATTTATAAAAAAAATTCATAATTAAAAAAATCAAACCTCATAATTTTCAACTTCTAAAGACAAAACACTATTGCTAGTACGTTCCTGTTTAATAGTTTCCAATTGTGATCGAGTAACCTTGTGTGCTTGTACTTCAGATTCTAAATTATTTTTCAAAGTTTCGTACTCTTTCATTTTTTGTTCTCTCAAAAGCACATCTGCTTTTAACTCTTCACACAACTTTTTTATTTGCTCTTGGGAATGTTTAATAGTGCTTTCTAATTTAGTTTTTTCTTTAATTAACTGATCTACTTTTGCAGAAAGTTTTGCAGTAGAATCTTTTTCGTTATAAAGCGATTCCTTGAGAGAAGCGTTTTCACTAACGAGAGTCTCTATATTCTTCATTAGCTTTTTATTTTCAGACTTTCGTTGTTCCATTTCATCTTGCAATTTGTCATACTCAAGTTGAATTGTCTAAAATTAATATTATAATTTTAAAGATAACATAAATTAATCTAAATTTACTTTATACCAAAAAGAAAGTTAAAGTAGTAATATTTCCAGATAGTTTTTTGTTAAATATATTATTTAGCAAATAACCTGCAATTTCTTCGCATTGTTGGATATTTGAATAACTTTATTCTGCACCTCTTCTCTTTCCGAATTAAGTATTGTCTTTTCTGCTTCTAAATTTTTTACTTGTTCGCTCAAATCGGACACTTTCTTTTTTAATTTAACAGCAAGACCTCGCAGCTGAAAATAATGATGAATAATTGTTTTATATATCGGTAAACAATGATTAGAACAAAATAACGAGGGAGTTTTTCAATTCACTGTACCTTATTATAACGTTCTTCAATTGTTTCCTTGTTCGTTGTTGACTCACTTATACTAGAAATAGATTCTGTCATCTGGAAAAATTATTCCAAACTAAATAGGTAATTAAACTTAGTTTAAAAATAATGGAAATAAATAAATTATAAATTTGATTGACTAATAATACAGCTGTAAAAAGAACAATAATTTAAGAATTTTTTTAGGTTAGAGTGGTAAAATTTAAAACTATAGATCTTTTTTTACTATAAATCTATAGATCTTTTTTACACAAAATTCATTAAAAGGTTTAATACAATTTTTAATAAATATATACCTCGTTCTTTTCTGTCAGAGGTGTTTTAGTTTCATTTTCCATCTCTTCGATTCACTCAAACTTCAAAAACATAAACTATATACCAAACTATACACAATTATTACATATATTATTCGAAAAATTATTTCAAGTGTGATTTCAAGAAATCAGCTGATAAGTAAACAGTGCAAGCCGTGTTCAGATTAACATCTGACATGTGTCACTTGTCAATTTGCAAATGCGTACTTGCGCAGTCCATAAGAACGCAAATTAATAATTTTTCTAACCTCTACTGTGGATTAACGACAGTTAATTTTTTAATTTAAATACTCATTCACACTGATGCTTAATCGTAATAAAAAGCACGGATTTTTTAATGTTTTTGTACTTTTTTTTTGACATTTTATAAAATATAATACTGCGCAGACGCCGTAACTCGAAGTCTGTATCGATAGTTGCATTCGATAATTTCTGATCAACTGGAGCCCCCGTACTCT
Organism: Synergus itoensis; assembly: GCA_904066005.1. Lineage (NCBI taxonomy): Eukaryota > Metazoa > Arthropoda > Insecta > Hymenoptera > Cynipidae > Synergus > Synergus itoensis. Next base: position 4,169,550 of record CAJFCP010000036.1, on the reverse strand, counting down.
ACTGCGCATGCGTTGAACTCGGTATCTGATTGGTTGCTATTCGCGCGTAATTTGAAAAGTATAATATTTTTTAGCATTTCAAATTGCGCGCGAATAGCAACCAATCAGGTATCGAGTGCGACGCATGCGCTGTAGAGTCTGAGCTCGAGTTGGCCGGGCCGATGGGTGCGCATCGTACTTACGTGCACATCGAGGTGTTTTCTTTCATCGTTTTTTGGATATTTCAAAGTGCGAACGAAGAGCAAATAGAGTGTTGTCAAGAGCGACAATCATTTAAAATCCCAGTGATCCCAAAAAGGCTAGCCGTTGCTTGTTATTTTCTTTTAATTTCGCGCTCGGCAAAACCTAACCCTATCGCACTGACCAGCGTCGGTCCCCGTGCGGCGCACGCGACCACGTGTTCGCGGGCGGCATTTAAATCCCCCTTTAAATTTTTCTTTTATAGCTTTGATTTGCCGGCTTTTTAAGCTGATGGAAATATAGGTCATGGCTGCTAGTTCCAGGTCGGTGCTAGACACCGGTGGTCGGCCACCTAACCTTGATGAATGCACCATGGATACATCCATCCTTGATGAGAGCGAAAAACAAGGGCTGGAGGGCCTTTTATCTCTCCAGTTTAATCCCACAAACGACAACCAACCTCCCGATGGAGAATTCCGTAAGGTAAGATCTCGAAATCGAACTCATGATCACGAGGGAGATAATTCCGAGAATGCCTCTCACACAAAGCGTCACAAATCACGCGACATCGACACCAACCCCGCTTCAATCCCTCTCCCCGATAGTGAGGAAGACCAATTCGACACACAAACACAGACAAAAAACAATAAACAAACTCACAATCACTCAAACACACATCCCAATCAAAACACAGGCTCTAACGCCAAAAAAGGTCCCTTTACCCATCTCCGTTACAGCGACAAGTGCAGGGGTCCTTGCAAGGTCATCGTCCAGCGAGACCATACCTCTGAACGAGCCAAGGAAAATTTGAACCCCATGACCTGCGCAAACTTTGTTACCTGCCAAGGGGTTATTAAGAACATCCCTCTCGATTTTTCAGAAGACGAAATTCGCGATAGTTTGGAATTCCTGGGCTCGTCGAGGGGCAGGACTTCTGTACTGAATGTTCGCCGTCTCAACCGCAAAATCATTGACAAAGAAACAAACCAAAGATCATACACTCCATCCACGTCTGTTCTCCTAACTTTCGAAGGCACTTCACTTCCGGAAAGAGTTGCCCTTTTCAGGGTTTCTACAACTGTGGAAGTATACATTCCTCAAGTGAAGATGTGCTTGAAATGCCTGAGATACGGTCATATCAGCATCAATTGTAGATCCAATTCCAGGTGCAAACAATGCGGTGGTCCCAACACCCATAACGACCAAGATCCTTGCCCCAAGGCAAACAATGACCCTAAATGTGTTCACTGCGGCGGTGATCACCTTCCAAATGCAAGAAACTGTCCAGAGCTCCAATTCCAGAGAGAATTCAGGGCATATGCGGCCAAAAATGGTGTTTCCTTTTCCGAAGCAAAAGATGCGATCCGACCCAGGAAGAATTCCAGAAATGTACCAGCCCCCGTGCACTCTTCTTCTTCCGTCAGGTTTTCAACCCACCCAGAACTTAACGATGCTCAAACACCACCCACTTCCTCCCCTTCTAAAGCTCGATCTTTCTCTGAAATGGTATCTCGTCCGAAATCTCATTTCGGAACCAAAACAAATAACCCAGTTCAAATTCCTGCCAAATCCAATAAAGCGTCGTCACCAACTCCAAACTTCTCCTCCTACCATAACAACGGTAGATCTCAGAGTTCACTCCCCAATGGGTTTGCTTTGCATTCTCCAACTTCTCACACGTCAGTAGTTAAAACAACCAACCCCGAGAATAACGCAATCTCAATCATTGGCAGCATTATCGAGGCCCTGACCGGCTTAATTTCTTTCCTTACAACTGATTGCTCCTCCAATGAAGAGGAAAAACAAAATTTGCTTAACCGAATCTTGACTAGCATTTCTTCCCTTACGACTTCATTAATTTCACCTCAAAATGACACAAATTAAAAACTTAAAAATAATGCAATGGAATTGTCGCGGAATTGTGAATAAGAAGGAAGACCTACTAATTATGTCCGTCGACTATGACATTCTTTTACTCAGCGAAACTTTCCTGAAACCCAACAAAAATTTTAATCTAAAGAACTTCAATCTAATTAGAGCTGACAGACTTTCCAATAGAGGTGGTGGTCTTGCAATAGCCATCAGAACAGGAATCAATTTTTCCAAAATATCTTCAATTTTCAACGCCGAAAACAAACTCGAGACTCTAAGCATTTCAATTAACTCCTCTGAGGGGGAGCTCTTGATCGTTTCGGTCTACAGAGTTCCTTCTTCGGATAATGTCATTCTATCCAACACCTGGTTAACCCTACTTAATTCTATTTCAGCAATAAATTCTAACTTGGTCTTTATTGGAGGCGACTTTAATAGCCACCACTCCTCATGGGGTAGCTCCCACAACTGCACCAATGGTGCAGAGCTTTGCTCCTCATTAGACCAATCCAACTTCATTTGTCTAAACGATGGCAGGGAGACCTTTGCTACACGCCCAGGCCAATCTCCTTCGGTTTTGGACCTTTCATTTGTGACCCCTAATCTTTATACTAATTGCTCATGGGATGTGCGGGAGGACGCCATGGGGAGTGATCACTTCCCGGTGGTCACAAGCCTTGGAGTTTCTATCCCTATTTCCCCTTTCTTTTCACACAAATATAAATTAAAAAATATCGATTGGCCTTACTTTTCTAATAAGCTATCTGATTTTATTAAAGTCAATGAAGCAACGTTTAATGAATCATCTTTTAACCCTCTCACTGGCTACAATTTACTCATTGAAGGAATTGACAATGCGGTTTCTCTCGCTTGTCCTCCTTCTTCCCATACTGGACATATCTCTCAGCAAAAATTTAGATCCCCTAATAAAAAACCCTTCGTCCCTGCCCCTTGGTGGGACGAATCTTGCGACCAAGCCGTCGAGATAAGAAAACGAACCACCGGGGAGTACAGACGAAATAAGTCATATCCCAATTATTTAGAAATGAAAAAAGCGGAAGCTAAGGCCAAGCGATCCTTTAATATAGCACGCAGAAGTTCCTTCAGAAAATTCTGCGATTCCTTGGATAGAATGACTCCTATTTCGAGAATCTGGAGAGTTGTCAAGTGTTTTAAAAATCGTTTCACTCAACCGGCAGTGGCCTCCTGTTCGGCAGACGTAGAAGTTATTGCCAAGTTGCACTCTTTAATAGACGAACAAACCCCCCCGACAGTTTTTCATGACAAATTCCCTTCCGATTTCAGATCCAATGAATTTCTTGAAGCTCCTTTTTCTAAAACAGAATTGGAAATTGCTATTTCCTCGCTCAAAAAAAAATCCGCGCCTGGCCTAGATAAAATTGACTATAATATCATCAGACATCTCCCTGAAGAGGCAAGATCTGCCCTTCTCCTAATATACAATAGCATATACAGATCCGGGTTATTCCCTCCTACATGGAACAACTTTCTAGTAATCTTCATTCCAAAATCAACTCCTGGTAAATTTCGCCCTATTTCACTCGCCTCTTGCCTATTTAAACTTATGGAAAAACTAATTTATAATAGACTAATTTGGTATTTAGAACACAACAGGTATTTATCACCCTCCCAATTTGGTTTCAGAAAGGGCAGGTCTTGCGCTGACAACTTGGCTATTTTAGCAGCAGAAGTCTGGAAAGGCTTTGCTAACAAGGAGGTCACAGCCGGTCTTTTTTTAGATTTAAAGGGAGCCTTCCCGAGCGTCATCCCGCAAATCCTGGCGGAGGACCTACGGGACATCGGCATCCCCGAGTCAATGGCTAGATTCGTATACGATTCCACTGCATGTAAAAATATTTTTTTCCAAATTAACGGCGATTTAGTAGGTCCTAGAACCAGCACTGTGGGGCTCCCTCAGGGAAGCATTCTCAGTCCGATTCTTTTCCCAGTTTACACAAGAAAATTATTATCTATCATCCCTAACAATTGTACCTTAATTGAATTTGCAGACGATATAGCTATTATTAGCAGATCCCAGAACCCTGAACAATGTGTGGCTTCTCTCCAAAGATGCGCAGACCTTCTTTCCGACTTTTTAGCTGGAAGGGGTCTCGAGATCTGCCCAGAGAAGACCAAACTAGTTCTCTTCTCAAAACGGAAACTAGACTTCAATAATAATTTGCTTTCTTTTAACTTAAATAATATTCCAATTTATCCATCAGAAACAGTCAGATTCTTGGGAGTACTATTGGATTTCGAGTTCTCCTTTGATGCCCACTTTGCTTATCTAACCGAGAAATGCCGAAAAATTTTAAACATCTTAAAGGTCCTTAGGGGCGTCTGGTGGGGAGCGGATCCTTATATTCTTTTAAAAATTTATGACTCACTGATCAGAAGTAGCATAGACTACGGCTCTCATATCTATACATTTAAGCACGAAAAATTTTTTAGTAAACTAGAAAAAGTTAGAAATCAGGCTATCAGATTAGCCATAGGCTATAGAAACAGTACTCCAATTAACGTTATGCTAGCTGAAACTTGCGAATCCCCTTTAAAGAAACGATTTTGCTATTTAGCAAAAAGATATCTCTTAAGATCATTTTCTCTTCATGAACATTCCCTATCAGACAGCCTCAGGGAACTTTGGAACTCCACTAACCAAACTAATAGATTTCGCATTAGAGACATTTTTGTGCTATTTAGAGCTTACGATAGGGTTGCCAATTTTAAGCATCAGATTCGAAGTTCGGAAACCCACCCCTATTTTGAATTCCCCTATTCCGATCATCTCTACGAGCCTGGGGTCGAGTTTGGCATAGGTCGCTTAGTTCAGAATTGCCCAGATCCAGAGGCTCTTATTCAAGACTTCACAGACTCGAAATTTCCAAACTTCATTCAATTTTATACAGATGGTTCCAAGTCGGAGATAGATGAGGCAGCTGGATTTGCCTTCGTCTGTCCTTCGACTGGAACCACTCTTTCCTGGAAAATCTCTAACTTTGCCACTATTTTTACAATCGAAGCATACGCGATTTTGTATACCTTAGACTACATAATAAAAAACAATATTATTAAATCGGTCATATTTTCAGATTCCTTAAGTGTCCTTCAAAGTATAGCAGCAGTTTGTCCTAGCGAAATTAAATCTTTTATCATTTTCGTAATTAGAAATAGATTAGCGACCTTGGCCGGGCTCGGCCGCACGGCCGCATTGGTTTGGATCCCCGGTCATAAAGGAATTCGAGGAAATGAACGAGCCGACCAGGCGGCCAAGTTAGCCGCTGGTACCGGTCAGTTTCTTCCAGTTTCTTTACCCAGCACAGATTTCTTCAGTTCCGCCCGAAAATCTTTTCTAGACAGCACCAGGGATTATTATTCTAAAGTTGGGGAAAACAAGGGTGTTCATTACACCCAACGTTTTTATCAACATAGACAAAAACCCTGGTTTGCCTCCTTCATTGCACCAAGAGAGTGGACAGTTTCTCTTTGTCGCATGAGGAGTAATCACTATTCTCTCAATGCTAGCTTATTCCGCAAAAATATCATCGATTCAGATCGGTGCCCCTGTAACCCTGATATTGAAGAAGACCTGGACCATATTCTCTGGGCCTGCCCCCGTTTCAATAATATTCGAGATTCCCTAATAAAGGGTCTCTCCAAATCATTAAAATGCCCTCCACCCTTTTGTAGTTATCAATTTTTAAACAATCCATCTGTGCGAGTCGTCTCGCACGTATTCAAATTCCTAAAAGATGCTAATCTTAAAATCTAAATTTTCAATTTCAATTTAGACCCTAAATTTAAATTCAAATATGCCGCCCGCATGCACAGAGCGCATGCGCACACCATTTTTTCTCTCCCTTCGGGGCTTGATAATCCTGTTGGGAGAACATTCCACTGTTACAGATATATCATTGGGTAAAACCCAACACTAGTTCGTGGCCAGGTGTACAAAGCGATACGATTCGCACGTACAGTGCCAACGAGGTCGCCTATAGGCTACCTATATTAAAGAAGAAGAAGAAGAAGAAGTTGGCCGGGCCACTGAGCAGACGACGGAACGGAAGAAGACACACAGTTCCATGTAGTTCATTGCCGTTTGCAGTTTCTTGATCTAATTCGCGATAATTAATCGGGGAATGAATGAGAATATTTTACATGTTATGAAAAAAATTGAGAAGAATATATTTCACTATTGTGGCAAAAATTTTAATTAAAAATGTGAGAAGAAATTATTGTTTGCCTTTAGGAACAATTGAAACAACCACTAGCTGTAGCAGACAACTACATTTTATAGCTAATTAGATCTAATTTTGTTCTTCATTATGCTTCTTAGATGCTTCAAATCTTTTTTGTTTTTACTCTAAAATATGTGATGTTTATTAAACTTAATTTATTTATTAGTTCTTTCTATTGTCATGCTTTTTTTTTTGTTTGCCTACTATCAATGTTTTTGCTACTATACATATCTGTTCAAAAATTTACTAATTTTTAGATCTAGATAACTAATTAATTAGTATATTTTTTGTTAGATTATTATATTATTATGAAATACTATTGATTCTTTTATTAGGCATTTATTAACTTATTTTCTTTCATATATACATACTTTTTAGAAGTACTTTGAACTTTGACCTATTAACGTTTATTTGTCTTGTATACAAATTTAAAATTTAAAATATACATTTGAATGTATAAATAAAGTTTAAAATGGTGAAGTGTTTGTTGTGAGTCTAAAATTTAGTTGAACCAAATTTTTAAACCGAGTTTTTTTAATTAAACGTTTTTCATACACATTATTATAGTCATGGATCCACAAAAGTAACTTAAGAATTACAAAACTTAGAAATAAAATAAAAATAATATAAATCTTAACTGAAAATAAGTTTTGGATAATAATAATAAGGTAAAAAAAAATAATAATTGTTTTTAGGTTTGGTGCAATATGGTGATTTTAGACGAAAAGTTCAATTAAGGCTATTTTCATCCCCAAAGAAAAAATTTTGTCGAAATGCTTCTGACTTTCTTTTACATGGTTGCAACATGGATTCAAGCATGGAGATTATCATCTCTAAAAACTCGTCTATGTATTGCACTTCAAGGAACAGAATCGATGAGACCTTCAATAATGTTTTACACTGCAGCTGCTGTTCGTTCAAAAGAAGGTATAAAAAAAACTACCACCAATTATTTATAATCATTTTTATTGGATATTTATTATCACAAGCTTTTTAAACACTCTTTTAGAATTAAACGGAAGTAAAATTAAGCCCCAAAATGGAAATGGAATCAGTGATGATCTTCTGAGTTCCAATTTTTGTAGCAATAAGGATGCTGCAAAACTGGGAGATCTTGTTTGGTACCAAGGGGACAGAAGATTATGTACCATTTATCCACAAGTATGTGTAAAGTAAAAGTTTTTGCCAATGTAACAAATTATTAAACTAAGATCGAAAAGCTATAAATAAAAAAATGATAAAAAATTCTTTCAGCAAACAATAGACGTCAACAATTGGTTGCTTTATCCACCAGGAAAAACAATATTTCCCCTTCTTTCTAACAATTATGGACAAACTTCACTCTTCCAAGATACCAAAATGCACGTTCTTGTAGAGGCAGATTTGGAAACTTACAATCCTCTTGGTTCTTCCAAAGCCACAAAGGTCTAATTATATTTTATGAATTATATTATATGAATCGTTTAATTGGAATTTAATATCAAAATATTAATTCATAAATCTAAATCTTATTCATCTTCAGCTTGAAGATTATGGAAATATTGTAACCTGGACATCCGATAAAACGTTTGGAGTCATTTTGGAAACTGATCTGGATCACATCACTAAGTTCTCCATCGCTTTAATGCATGGACAATGTTTCATTAATAATGGACTTCTTGTTTCTCGCGTAGAATGTAAGTGCAGACTATAAACCATTTTTATTTCAATTTATTAGTAAATTGACAAGAATTCTTTTCCAGCTGTTTCAGTATCTGGAAAGCCTTGTGTCTCTAACTGCGAGCACTACAACTTCCTGGATTACAGAAGTGAGCAATTTTTAACATTTGTATATTCGATTTATAATTTCCACAAGCTATTATAATTTCAATATTTTTTGGATAATTCTAGAGATGATAGGTAAAGCACAATGGGAAGCATACATAAAAAAACTGCGAGCATTTAGTCAAACTGCTAGGATAGTTTCACAACAAGGCTTAGCTTCAGAAGTCAAAGACGCTCCAGGAGCTATCATAACTCCAGGAAGTGTTCCGATTAATTTACAGATGCCCACGATCCTGCAAATAACCATATCAGAAGACGCTAGAAGTAATTTTTGTTTTAAAAAATAAAATTATAGGAAGGAAAGTTGATTAATTTTAAATTAATATTGAATTAAACTTTACTTTTCAGGAGACACTGCATCAGAGTTTTCTGGTCCAACGACGCCACCTCCGACTCCAGCTTCCATAAGCGGAATAAACGGAACGACTTCTAGATTATCTCAGGTTTTGACAAATTCTGTAGATTTGACTCCATCAGCCTCCCTAGATTTTTCGGCGATGTCGTGTTCTAATACTAGCTTGGCTAAATCCCAGGACTTTGATCTGAAGGAGAGTCCTGTTAGAAAATTCAAGGGTCCTTGTGACCTGGAGGAACATAAATCTCTTAAATCCTTGAATGCCAGTCACGAAGGACTCGAATCAGCTTCGACAGTAGGATCTTCTAGAAACATTCCATCCAGCATTTCTAGGTAACTTATAAAAGAAGATAAAAAAAAAGAAACATATATAAAGTAAAATTTAAAATTTGTTCTCAGCACTCCAACCAAAAAGACTGAAAACTCTTCTCAAGCGAAACCTCCAAGTGTTTTAATATATGGTGACAGTACTGTAGCAGTCGATAGCATCAGAAATGTCCTGGACACAACTTTAAAAGAAGACAAGTAAAATGTCCAATTTGTATATTTAAAAATTTAAAAAAGGAGATATCAAAAATGTGTAAAGGGATAATTAAGATAATGAATTATCTTCAGGTATTCGATATACACCTTATCAAAAGAAGAAGCTCGAAGTGAAGTTTGGATGGACCAAGCATCTCTGGTAGTCGTCTGTGGACAAGTTGGGAACGAAATTGCTCTCCAGCTTGTCGAGTATATGGTTCGAGGAGGAAAACTTCTTGCACTTTGTTCCGATTTATTACACATTCTACTTCCCACTTTCAAAACTGCTGAAGTTCGAGAAAACGAACTCGTCCGATTCTCTTACGGAAAGTGGAAGCATGTTCGCATGATGCACCACATTTTCTGCTATCAAGCCTCTCCAGTGAAGACAAAATTCTCCCAGGATCATGATGATTCCAAGTATTAACATTAAATCATACTAGACTTGAATTACATTTCTCAAATATCTGAAGTATTATTCAATCTTGAACTGTTTTGTTCTAGATCTATAAATCTTCAACCACCAGTTTCAGTGAAAGTCTCAGACAAATCTGGACAATTACATACTCTAGATGTAAAAGTTTTGGGTGCTGAAGAAACTTGGCATACACCAAGTATCTTACTTGCCGATCTCTCAACAAGTGAAGGAAAGGTTGTCTTCTCCCAAATTCATTTGGAAGCCGATCCATCACAATATGAGTTCGAGGAAAGCAAATTTAAAGCTCTGAAAGAAAGCAATACAACAAGGCTAGAAATATTCAGGGATCTTCTGAGTTCTCACCTGGGAATGAAAGTCACGTCACAACTGCGTCCACCACCAGTTTATAGTCCGGGGTTTTTTCTGGGGAGACATGAGGTGCACTTTATATTTTTATTTTGGTCATTCTAACATGCAGTTGATAATTATTTCCAGAATTGTAATATGTACTTACAGTTATAGTTAGACTTCATTGCATGTTTCCAAATTTCAAAAATCCTTTAACAATCTTCAAATCTTTAATTCTCTGAACACTTCCACAAAAATTAGTTACAATATTTAGAAACACTCGCCTTTTTATGCACTCGTTTTATTTTGCACCATTATTAGAAAGAAATAATTTTTTTGAGTAAATATTAGATTACAATATTCGAATTGTCCGCAGATGATAAATTGGGAGATCGATATCACATAATACACTTAATTCTCCTGCTTGTCAATGTTATACAAAAATCCACATAGTTTTAAATGCGATAAGCATGCATTCGAAACCATTAGTGCAAACAAATTCGATGTAACTTGCGTTGTCGGTTGTACAGTTGAAATTAGAAATGCTGAAGAAGTTGCAAGATAAGATGCAACCCAACGACATTCTGAAAAATCCGAAAATGGAAATTCAGTTTTGCGGAACGAACACGAAAGCCAGATCAGCATCATCCTCTTTTCTACCGGTCATGGTCCATCGGTGCCCTGAAAACTTTTCCACTGTAGAGTACTTCGAGGTATTTTAATTTTTCTATTTATTCTTTTCTTTTTGTAGCAAAGTTTACTGTCTTTAGTTAACAATAAACTTGTTTATACCGTTCTCAGAATTTAACTGCAGAAGAAGTGGGTCGTTTGGTAATTTACTCGGATGTTATGTCAACTTCTATGGACGTCGTAGCAAATTGTCGATTACATCACGGATTGGCTGTAATTCCTAATCGACAAATGAGAGGCCAAGGTATTATTGATAATTAATTCAAGGAATTTTCATAATCTATAAATAAAAAAATTTATAAAGAAATGTTTAAATAAACTCCTTTTTCATTTTTACCTCTAGGGCGTGGAAGAAATGAGTGGCTGAGCCCAAAAGGCTGTGCAATGTTTACTCTGCAACTTCACATTCCATTAGATTCCATTCTGGGGAAACGAATTTCGCTTTTACAACACTTGGTTGCTGTGGCCGTTGTTTCTGCTGTGAAATCAATACCTGGTTATGAGGTAATATATATATTAGTTATTTATTTACTTATATATTTAAGATAAATTTATTACAATAATATTAATATGATAATTAATTGTCTGCAGGGTATTGATCTTAGACTTAAGTGGCCTAACGATATCTACGCGAGTGATGAATGGAAAATAGGAGGACTAATAATAACAACTCTCGTTGAAGGGTCCATGGCAATTTGTAATATAGGTAGTTATAAAACAATTTACTCCTTCTCCTTGCCTTGTATTTAAAAAAATTTTGGCTAAAGAAATTCTTTTTAATTTTAATTTAGGTACTGGAGTCAACCTTTCGAACAATACTCCTACAGCCTGTATCAATGAATTGATTTCTCGCTATAATAAAAAACATGGCACCACTTTACAAAAAATATCTTATGAGCGATTTTTGGCCATCATATTTAGCGAGATAGAACGTCTTCTCAATATTGTACAAAAGGATAATATTGAATACTTGTACGAAATTTACTACAAATATTGGATGCACACGTAAGTATCAAAGTGTTTTTCTTATTTTATAAATAATTTTAAATTGATGTTAAAATTTACAGAATTATATTTCAGAATTTAATGAACTAAAACAATTAAATTATTTAAAGTCTCCAGTTTGAAAAAATACGAATATTGATTAAAAATAATGAATTTAGCAGAATTTAATTGCAAAAGTAATAAATTATTTCAGTTATTTCTTGCTAATCTAATCATTACCTTTTAACGTACAGCAATGCGGAAATAACAATTGTCTCCGAAACTGGAACTTCACAAGAAGCGAAAGTGATTGGCATCGATACGTATGGTTTCCTAGAAGTCCAAGGAAAAAGCGGCAAAACGTTCACCGTCCATCCAGACGGAAACAGTTTCGATATTTTGAAAGGATTAATAACTCCAAAAAAATGAATTCATTCCTAGAAAAACTCATGATAGCATAACGCGATTTAGAAGCATCAATAATAGAACTAAACAGCTTAAAGATCAAACAAAGCGTTCGCACGTCAGTTTTTAATTTTAATTTACATGTAATAATTTATTTCAACCAAAAATGAAAAATCCTTATTTAAAAAATGGCGATCTCTCTTTCAAAAGTCGAGCATATTTGAAATTTATCAGAGGAAAATAGAGCCTCTTTCAGTAATAAATACCTAGTAATCTCTTGTGGCTTAATATCTTCTTTAACAAGAAGTGAACTGAAAAGTTCTTCGTTTTTGAAGAATCGTCTACATTTTTATTGGTAGTTTCTTAGGTATTTCTAAAAAAAAAACCTGAGCGAATTAATATTCGGCCGGGTATAATTTTCCCGTCAATTTGTAAAAAGAATTTTAGGTGTACATTTTTTATCACTGTTCAAACTGTCTACAAATTCGACTATACACTGAAAAAATCTATAAAAGTCCGAGGTTCTATCGGGTTCTATCTATTAAATCTAAATCTATTAAAACCATTCGATTTTTTTTAAATATGAACTTTTATAGACTTTTGAAGTGTACTTATCCTTGATTGTCTCGTAAAAATAGATATATCTACATTTTTAGAAAGTGTAAGCCACATATAATATCTGTGTGCTACGATAAAATGCATCTAAATACTGCCTATTCATCTAAAAGTATAAATGTGACCTACATCCGTAAATAATGAAAGCTCTATCGTAACGTTTATCGAATCAAAAATTTATCAGTTGTAAACTATATGGTTACTGTTAATTGTTGAAATAATACTTCTTTTTGTTACACGTGTACCTGTTATACAATAAATCCAGGAACCTGCCATGTCCCTTAAATCTCTTTAATATAGTATATATAATATATAAAAAAATTACTATAAATTAAAAAAGGAAATGTTAATAATTTAATATATTTCGCCAAGTTCTTTTTACACAAAGATATCGGATCTCAAAATCAAATCATTGCTCGTGAACATGATTACAAATGCATTCTCTTGAGATAAGAAATTTTTACAGTGCACTTTCGTATCGCATTTCTCGAAAAACCTTAAAACGCAGAAGCTTGGTTTACCGATCGCTAACAACATTGTCTCGACTAATTGTTGATCGGTATCGTTCACCAAAAATAAATCAACAACTTTAGTGTTGCACAATTAGTACAACATATTTGATCATAATATACACATAAAAAATGTAAACAATATACAATTAACTTCCGCTAATAAGCGGAACAATAATAATATTTAATAATATAATAATAAGGAACAATAAAATAGAGAAATTAGCCAAGCTAATATTGCGTTTGGCAATTCCGTATCAACGAATTTTCGAGTCAGTGTACAATTTAAGAAATATAATTAAATTAAAGTAGAGCTGCCTAAAACGAATTTGTAACTCCTTGAACAGTCTTATGAAAAAAAAAAAAAAATTGTAGAGAGCTTTTTTTTGGAGTTAAAGTCTTTGAATTTTAAGTTGGAAACAAACATTTTTCAAAATTCCAATTTAAGAAATGTCCAAATCTTATACCTTCAGAAGTCAAAGGGTCAAAATTTCAAGTAATTAATCGTTTAACAATCACTTCGTCACAATCAAATGTTACAACGTCTTGATATCGCTACAGTTTTTGAAATTATAATAAATAAGCATAAATTTACTAAAAGTTTCTTCATTCTGAAACTAAAAAAAGTTGACCATAAAATCAGAATTTAAAATAAACTGACTCTTAAAATTCGAACCGGATTTACAAAATGCACCTAACAAATCAGACGTCCTGTATAGGTGTGCATCATTATTTATAATCTAGAGCCTTCTATAATCGATTACTAGTTACATTGGTCCGATAAGAACGATGCGCCCTGTTCGAGCATCAGTTATCCACTCTCCAGACTTCCTGTAATAGGCTTCAATTACTACAAAAAGCCACCTTTCTTCTGAATCGGTGCTCTATTGCACCGCAAATGGACTACCAAGGTGGAGGACGACCGTGCGGCATTTTTCTCTAGAGTACGAGCCCATTTTCCACTCCACAACTTTCTTACCATTCGTAAGAACTTTCATGCGAGACGTTTACAACTAAAATCTGCACTATTCGCTCCACAGTCTTTGCACGAGAACACAGCGTTATGTTACGTTAAATAACTGGAATTATTTTTTTCTTTTTTTTTTCTCTTGCTGTTTGAAAGAACTCGCTAACACAATTATCGACTTTATTATGTACATGCTTGATTAGGGTTCGAATCTACGTTGGCAATAACATTTTAATGTCGGTGGTAAAGTTTAGGTTCGTTGACTTACTTAGTTCGTAAATCATTGCTGAGATTTACTGAGATTCTGCATAGTAGAGAGAAGTTAACTTTAACCCCCATCCGAAAAGAAAGGGTAATTGAACTTTGGGCACTTTGTAGTCAATGTCATCCGAAATAAATCCTTGCACGGATAAGGGTTAAATACTAGTAAATTAGCTCAGAAATTTGATTGAAGGTAGCGTGATTAATTGTTTGATAACGGAAGCCACTTTGCGATTGCCTGTAAGGTAGAAGTCAAAAACTACTTAAAATTTAGTGCATCCTATCACATTCAGTCGATTTTTAAATCTTGAGACTCTAATTGATTGGAAATTCGAGAATAAAGATTCTAAAATTCAACTGGAAATGGTAATGAAGTTGTAAATAACGAGCTTTACCAAGTTTTTGTGTTATTTAATACTATAAGGTTATTATATCATCAGAACCTTTTTCTATATCGTCTTTAAGACGGGAAATTCCTGTTGAAATTAAATTTCATCTGTAATTAGGGACAAAAGTAACTCTTAAATATATATCATTGTTGGCAATTACGAGTGATTATTCCACGAATAATTCACACCGTGAGAATCGACTTCCATGAAATCGGTATTTTTAAGAAATTTCAAAGTATGATTTTCACGACAAAATGAATTTTCCGAAGGTCAAACAACAACGAAGAGAGTATGATGATTATCTTAGAAATAATTTCTACGTTAAAATAATTTTGCGAAAGCGAGCTTTTTTCTCAGTTTCTTTGATCCACAATTTTAAAGCGAGTTTCATAGAGATTCGAGTTTTTCAATAAAGACTAGATTGATCTGTGGATCGACTTTTTACATTAATTTACAATAAACGTCTCAAGGTGTGTTTGACCCTCGATTAATTTTTAAGGCTTTAATAAGCTACTAAGTAGTCAAAGATGTCGACCGAGAAAGTCTAAAATAAAATTTGTAACTAGGAGAAACTGTTTTGGACTATACAGCAACTTTCTGTGCCTTAATCGTATAGATATTCACACATACATCATTGCTACATACAACTAAACATACATACCCTAACACACACGAGCGCAAATAAGAGCTCATTTCACCCTGGTATGACAAATTATAGAATATAGGCAGTATATACATTTCTTACACATTTAAATGAATCTCGGGAGACCACGGCCTGAATTTTGGTGTATGATGTAAGGCGGTGGAGGTGGGCCTGGGAAGTGTCTTGGTCCTGGAAAGCGTTGATGACGATGCATTGGATGATGCATCCCCACGGATCTAACTGACGATGGAGCGTGTTGCAAAAGATGCGAAGTTCCATCGCCGAGATCCAATTCCAGTTCTTGAGGTTCCACCAATTGAAGAGCACCAAAAGACGCTGTTGCCATTGCTACGTCTGGCATTATGCCCGATAAATGGCCATCACTGCATGAGTTATTCTCCAGTTGCTGTAAAAAGAAATCGTTTCCATTTTTCATTTCGTTTTATTGAACTCGTCTTTAAACAACTAATTTCGCTTTGTTACACGTTCAGAAAAGCCACCAAAATCTAATAAAAAATTCCCGGTGATATCCCAAGTTTTTTTTTTTAGTTTGCAACCATTTTCCCCAGTTTAACTTTTAAAGCTGAACAATTTGTAATTAGAAGTACATATTTCAAAATAATATACAAATTACGACATGTGGATCTCTTTTGAATTCAAAGAATATAAAAATTCAGTAATTTTAGGTTGAAACGTTTAGGTTCTCTTCATTTTACTTAAGAAATATTGTAATTAGATATTTTTTTTTTCCTTTGTATAACTTATTTTTTAAACAGAATTAAGGGTACAGAGCGAATAAATATCTACATGCATTTTTTTTTTTTTAAATAAAATGAAGATTTCAAATTTGGAAGTTAGAACTTGGTTAAATAATTGCGAATTAAAAAACTCATTTAAATGCAAAGAATTTAACTTCTGTTTATAATAAACTATTTAAAGTAAATAAAACTTTGAGTTAGAACGATCCAAGAGTGAACTCAACTTTTAAGTTTAACATATATCGGCTCTTATATAATCTAATAATCGCAGTAAGAAATTAATAGTGATCTGTGAAAGTGCAGAAAGTAAATTCTGAGTGGTGAATGCATTAGAGGTATTACGTACCTCCCCGGACAGTCTATAGTTTTCTCCTTCAGTGACAACAGCGGGTAGTTCGTGTCTATGAGAATAAGAAGATGCTTGACGGGGAAATGTCATATTTCTTCCATAGCAAACTGACGCTGAAGCACCAACATTACTATTTATATTTAGAGAGCTATTTTCCTCAACATCAGCCATACTTTCATCTGGTTCTCCTGAATTGTAGCACGCTGCATTCTGAAACACATGGAAAAGACTTGATTAATTACAACCATCAATCAGAAGATTTATGAATCTGCATCTGAAACATCTGAAATCTTCAGGTACTTAATTAATGATTATAAATTATTAATTTCTGTTTTCACACCTATCTATCAAATAAGCTGCTTACAACATTATTCTTTTAAATTAAATACCAGTGAAAGTTACAATCTAACAATAGAATTTATCAAAATTAATCCTGATTGATGTGAAATAGAATGACCATTTTCATTTAATAATAAATATAACTTTTTCTGATAAATTATAAATTACATATTCTGTCTTAACTTTTTTAAACTGTTAGTATTATTTCAAGTTCTTTATGTAATAATTGGAGTGATAAGGTTAACTTGTATAATTGCTAAGTAAAAATAGTTCAGCTACAAATGTTTTTTTTTTATTTTTCAGTCAAACTCAATTGGTATAAGTTCATATTTTTTTTTCTTCTTTAGTCGACTTGGCAAAATATCTTTTAACTTTTACGTAAAATCTTAGGCGTGGATATAAATATAAATCGTAGCAGGAGAATTTTCATTTGAATTCCTGCAGGAATTTCTTTAGGATAAACGTAAGTATGAAGAGATTTGTTAACACTTCTGAGCATAATGTATGAAGATATAAAGTAAATCGAATTCAATTTTGTAATGATTTTTCAACAAAAAAATTCATTGGGATAGATGCGTAATTAAAAAGAATGCTTATCACTCATTCGAATATTCTATTTTGCAAAATGTATTAGAAGGTAATAATACAAAGTGAGGAAAATCCTTATACTCATGTGAATAAAGTTGCGAACGTTCAAATGAACGGAATATTTTTTTCAAATTATATTTTATCCAGAAATATTGTGCCAACTAAAAATAGCAATCAGGATTACAAGTTTATTTCATTTTTTATTATTTTCAATGTAAATGAATCAATATTTAAAAACTTTTTATAGTTACAAATACAATCAATACAAAAATTCGTTCATTTGAACGTTCAGAACTTTTCAACCATTTATACTCTTTGTAGTGACTCAATAATGAATAATTACGAGGGACCAGCTTTAATTTATACGATGCAATTCTCGTAATTTGAATTTTCCGTCTTTACATTTTCGAACCGCATATGTAAAAATATAAATTGGTTTTCTAATACTGATGCATTCTTTTCGAACTGAATAATCTTTTTAACATAATAATTTCATTAATCACTGATTTGACTGCAGACATTAAGGTCTGGTTTTTATTACTTTTTAAAGTAAATTAAGTTTGGTTCTGGATATTATTTGATCAGAGGGAAAAGAATAAGAAAAAATTTAGTAATTAAAGCTCACAATTAAAATTGATTGCCAAATGCCTCAAAGATATATAAGCAAAATTTTATATAAGATTATATAAGACTGGGCAAGATAACATGTTTATTGTGAATCTCTAGCTTATTAAAAAATCGCTAAGGACACGCAAGGCGTTTTATGAACTTAACAAGATCTATCAGCCCAAGGAATTAACCTTTGAATTGATAATTGAGTACATGTGAGCTCATCTTTTATTAAAAAAATAATTTGAACACAATTGAAGTGAAAGATCTGGTTTTCAATTCTATAAAACTTTTGATTTCATTAAATAAATGAATTAAATGCTTTTGAAATAAAATCGTGTCCAATTTGAAAGCCTTATTAAATTCAAAACATTTTCTTATTTAAAAAATTTCAATTCATAATTTTTCTTCTCCATGACCTCTTCTTCATTCTTTTAAATAAGAAGCAAATTTATTTCGAGGTCTTCTAATGTCCCTCATTTAATCAGGGACCGTAAAAACATTGCTTCGCATTCATAAAAGAATGAAAAGGAAGCTTTAAAAAGTGTCTTCCTTGAATGACATTTAATTTCTGAGTCTTATTGTTAACCCACCAATTAATGCTAAACAAATTATTTGAAAAACAGATATGTTTTTTAATTATCCGTTTATGGTCAAGTGAGGCTAGTTGCCAATTTCAAGTTATTACGAGTGCTCAAATATCTAATCTAAAATGATGAGTTACTTTTTTGCGTATATTCATATGCGATTTCCGAGTTATACAAGGTCGGAATGCTACATAATTTTGCTATCAGTATTGCAGCCATATCGCCACTGTAATTCCAATTCTCAATTTTTAAATCAGAAATTCAACAGGTATCAATATTATTTTTAAAAGAAAATCCTTTTTCGAACGATACCAAAGGATTTTTAAACAGATTTTAATGATTCAAATTTCAATTCAAATTCAAATTTCAATTCAAAATTCAGATTTCAAAAGAATTTTAATAAACTTAAGAATTTAAGATGAAATCAAATTATTTGCAAAAAATTCAAAGAGTTGGAGTTATTTTTACCAAATAATAGTTAAGATGACAGCACGTTAGTTTCGAACACTAGAAATATATAGTTGATAAACACTGAAAGGAAAAAAACTTTGCCATCACTTTTTCAGTCAATTATAATTCTAAAGTAAAAAACCTCGTAAAGTGCTTAAAAAGGATGTAGTTGAAATGGGGAGATGTCTCTTAACAGCTAGCATACGAAGCGGTACAGATAGGGTCAAAGTCAAGCGCAGCGCAGTCAACGCTTCACCGCTCTACCGATCTGACTCAATCAAGTGCTGCGCTCCAAATTCAACCTTACCAAAAATCTATTTAATTTATGCTAAACTTATCCATCGTGAATCGTCAAAAAGGTGTTTTCATACGGTGAGTCTTTGAAGGAAATCTGGTTTTCCAATCAAAATATTTACAAATTGTGTGCAATTTTAAAGAGGAAAGATCGAATAGATTAAAACTATTCATAAAGTTATAAAATCAACAAAACATCAGACTAAGTTTAGTAAATGAAGACATTTCCAATTTTTAGTTTTTAAGGTTCCAAAAAAGGAACCTTGGTTCAACAAATTATTTAAAATTTGTAAAAAATATTTCTTGACTCAATTATGAACATCAATTAGACCTTCATACTTGCCAATCTATCCATATCTTATATGGAAAGATTACAGGGTATTTGTTTTGTTGCACATGCAATAATTTGCGAGTTCCTTTAACGTTCAACGGGGAAAGTCAGACGGTTTTGATAACTTTCAAAACTTACCAGTCTTCCGCATTACTTTATTAATCTCAATACGCATTTATTCTGTAATCATTTTCAACGAAACATATCTTGGATATTTTCAATTGATAAGACTGTTATTTACAATCCTATATCGTGACTGTCAGCCTTTTGACATAAATGGAAACAACACTAAATTTTTCCTTAATTACTTAAAAAAAATATCTGAAACCGATTTGCATTTTAAACAGGTATTACCTGAATATAACTTTATCTACACAAAGTCAGACAAACAAATGACTTTAGTGATTTCATTCTTATTCTTCAAGTTCGATTTAGTAATTATATTTTTTGAATATTGCTAGCTTCGCGAAAATAGAGCTAGAAACTTTTTTTTTAAATCATCTGAGGGTTTATGAAAGCTAAGATTTCAAAGATTAAATTCCAGAAGTTTCAGAATTTTTTAAAAACTTTCCTAAATCCAGCTACAAATTAAAACGAGTAAATTCAAGTGTGTACATAATCTCAAAAAGGGCTGATTAGCAATTAGAAATTTAATACGCTTTCCGATCTTTTTTTTTTAAGTTAAAAATTTTCTAATTCTATTTTTCCTAAAATTAGAATCGCTTAAAATAAATCTCAAAATTTTGTAATAAATTTGGAATAAAAGACAAAAGTTATTTCAAATATATTGGTGATGTCTATTTTAGTGGTGGATCGAGCCATTGACGCGGAAATAACAATTAATCTAATTCGCCAGTCAGATTCTAGGCCGCCACTTAGGTAAGCGGTTTTTAATTGAAAAATAATCTATCAATTAGATTATCTCCTTTTATAATACATCATAATGTTTTCCCCTTTCTTCATAATTCAAATAATGAAGTCAATAATTTCCTCGAATTTTACTTAATGCTTCAATTAAAAATAATATTTAAAAATAAGCCATGGGTTTTCCGAGGTCCGCGTTACAAACAATCAAACAGTCTTGCATAATCGTTTAAATTCTGTTGAATAATGAAAGAAGACTCCTTTGGACGTTGAGCATAGGAAACAAAGAGTCAAATTGAAAATGCTAGTTGGTTTCAAACTAAGATAGAAGTTAGACGTGTTTTTGTGCTAAGAGACATTTTTAGAATTTCAATACGAATGAATTTAGTAATTGCCTGGAAAAATACTGGTCGTTTTTTAATTTATGATTGTAACTATTATTTAAGAGTCAATAAGATGCAATATTAACAGTTGTTAAATTGTACGTTGAAAATGGAACAACTCTAGTTCGTTGGATCTGAAATAATCTTGGCATCATAGTTAAAACGAATACATGTGTTTAAGTTGAACTAATTTTAAAGGTATGTATAGTAAAAGGGAACCCTATTCAAGAAATCGCTAAAAATAATTTTTCAAAATAATTTGAATAAATAAACACTAATATCAAAAAACAGAATCTTCATTGAATATCACATTTTAATTTATAGTTACGATAAAATTGAATCGGAAATCTCGAATCTTCAAATGGCTTATTAGTTATTCAGTTTGAATTTTCTCCAGGAATTATCTTAAAAAAATTTTGACGTAAGTAAGATAACTAAATGTAGGTCAGAGAAGAAGTCATTGCTAAGGCAGATAAACTAAATTCATGAAATATAAGTTATAAATTTAATTATTAACTTAATATTCTATAATAATTAAAAAAATTATTGATTAATGCATTGTTCTCAAATCAAATGAAAAGTATAAAATTCTGATTTCTGTAATGAAAAGGATTGAAATTATGGAAAAAGGTTTCACAAAGGTGAAACTTTATGAGTTAAAAAAAAATTAATAGTTAAGCAATAAAAGACAAAATGAATTGGCTATTCGAGTTCAAAGTCTTGATGAATAATTGGTCTTTAAATAGGGCATCCTCATACTATTAAAATTTCACATCTTCAGAAAAAGAATATTATACGACGTAATTGTAAGGATGAAATTTAAAATCAAAGTTCGATGTATAAAATAATTATTGGATTTTTTAAATAATTAAAACTCTCTTTAATAGAAATCTTCATTTGCAACTTGAGAAGATACTCTAGAGAAACAAATGAATACATAGGAGTATATAGTGGAAATTAGAAACTCGAATATGCAGAAATTGAATACGTAAAGAAAAAAAACTACTGTTGGATTTGAGAATGTCTTAGACTCTTCAATTCTAATTTGTTCCTATATCCAGGCAAGAATTCTTATGTCAATATGCGTTCATATTTTCCAGTTCGAAAAAACTTATGGCACGTGTCAAAAACAAGAAGTACTTATAATTGAACACCTTATCAATTATGAAAAATATTAATGAATTATCATTGAATAACTCAGCTTTAAATTTGCATTATAGTTTCTCATGAGTAGAAGACACTCCTGCAGGTTATCAATTTTGATCAATCGCGAAAATGTAAATTAACTTTTATAACAATAATACAGGATTTTTATTCAGGAAAATAAGAGTTCTCTATAGGACATTAACTTGAAGTTCTAATTGATGCATAACGTAATAGATAATAGATTGCAAGTAATGTATTCATATTATGAAATCACCCATTACATAAAAGAACACTTGTATAAAGTGTCTGTGTCAGTTCTTTAAAAAAAAAAATTTTTTCAGCAAAATATTTAACACTCTTTCACAAGATTGTTTAATTTAACACGAATCTTCAGATAAAATGTAATTATTTACTTTATTTTTTAGCAATGTCGAAAATAAACGGAACACTTCCCATTGAAAATTTGGAATGCGTTATTCGAGAATTTGTTGGATCCCAAATGAAGATAGACAACATCCAATGGAAACACTTAGTGGATCCAGGTGAGAATTTCGGAAGTGTGATCTTGGCATTGAACCTAATAGTGAAGAAAAATGGAACATCTGAAAATTTGAACCTCATCGCAAAGCTTCCTCCAAAATCGGAATACATTGCAGATCTCTTCAACAGTCCAATCTCTTTCTACAAGGAAATCTACTTCTACAAAATCATAGCCCCAGAATTAATCAAATTTCAAGTCGAGAATGGAGTGCAGAAAAACGAATTAATAAAACTTGTGCCTCAATATTTTGGAGGTCGATTGGGTTTGAAAGATGGGGAGAAGTTCGACGACCAGGCGACGATAGTTCTCGAAAATTTGAAAGCTCAAGGCTACGATACAGAAGATAGAATTACGGGCATGGACAAGGAGCACATGATCTTTGCGATTAAACAACTGGCTAAGCTGCATGCAATTACAGTTTGTTACAAAATTAAAAAGCCCAAGGCTTTTAAGGAACTGATACTTCCAGGCTTAGAGTCTTTGTTCAATGAAAGTACAATCAAATGTGTTCAGGATATGATCAACAAAGCAATTAAAAACCTTGAATCAATGCCAGAAGCTCAACCTTACATGGAAAGGGTTACCAAAACAATAGAGTATGGTGATTCACAGTTAGGAAAAGAACCAGAAGAACCCTGGGCAACTTTAATTCACAGTGATTTTTGGGTGAATAATATGCTTTTCCGACATGAAAAATCTGGTAAAATAATCGACATGAAGATCGTGGATCTTCAGCTGACTCAATATGAAAATGGTTGTCGTGATTTGGTTTTCCTAATAATGTCTAGTGCAAAGCCAAAGGTTATAGATGAAAGTTTGGATGAAATGATTGATTCCTATTATTCATCGTTTATGGATTGCTTGAAAATCTTCAACGTAAACGTAAATGAATTTTCAAGAGAAAAATTCGATAAGAATTTGGTCGAGGCTGCTCGTCAGAGATTGGATCAGTCCTTAATGATGGTACAAGTGATTCAAGCTACTCGCGGAACTGCGCGTAGAGCGGATGAAATAAAAAATAAAGATAACTTTTTAGATATGGGTAGAAGTAAAGAAAATGACGAGAAATTGATACATATTGTACAAACTTATGCGAGAAGAGGATGGCTTGTAGATTAGATAAAATTTTAAAAAAAGGATCGCTTTCTTAAATGTTTCTAAAGTTGTAGATATTGTGATGAGAAATATTCTCTGCCTGATTAGATTAGATTATTATCTCTTTAAATTTGCTTTACCTAGATTTATATACTGATTTCAATTAAGTGACCAGGCTTTTAAGTTAGTTATGCTATTTAACTTTCAGCTTTATAATCTGAATCGTTTTATGAAAACTATAGCTTTGAATAGAAAGTTACCTTCTTAATGAAGGGTTTTAGATTGCAAACTTTAATTTATTTATGTTATTAGCTAGTTTAAAAGAAAAATCACATATTCAATTATTTTGAAATAAGTATTGCTAACTTAAGATTGACCTAATGTGTTCGAAAAATTGTCTACAGAATTGTGACAAGCATTTTTATGAGGCCCAGAATAACTGAATCTGTTTTATACAGATATTTGTAAGACGTATAAATATAAAATAGTAATTACATATTTACATTTTTGTTGTCTATTTATTTCTAATACTGCTCTTCCGTATTATTAAAGAGAACCCGATAATTAAATACGAAAATCTTTTAAATGACCATTTAAAAACTTACTTCCAGAAGATCTGCCACGGCGTCTGGTAAGTTGAACTCCCGTACAACCCGAAGTCGCACTTGCCTATTAATCTCTTGGCGAGAAGATAAAGGTAAACTAATTGCACGCTGACAACTGGGAGATTGTCTTAATTTCTGCTCTCGTTTCAGCATCGCTGACATAGTAGCACTATCTGGAACTAAAAAAAAATGTTTTTTTTTTTTTACTTGAACATAAGAGAAACCTTATACATATAAAATAATTAATAATCTACTACAATAAATGAATAAAAATCACACAATTATATTACCTGGAAGGGCAGCTGCTAAAATATCGACACCTACAGCTCCCATGACCCTTGGTTTTTCATCGACCATGTAAAGCGTATCTGGAATATCAGGAATGTAACGTGCTCTTCTTAATCTCACCAATTCCGCTTCTTGAACCATTTGTTCTTCGACTAGAGCCTAAAAATAAACATTTAAATATCAAAAATGAGTTTCCTCACTCACCCTTCTCGTTAAGTTATTCAAATGCCTTTTTTCTTTTCTTTATTTATAATTTTACCTTAATTTCTTCGTAATAAGGCATGAATAATCGAGGCCTCACGAAAAGTCCGTTCTTCTTCCCGCCTCTTATCCAAGCATTCACTCTTAAATTTTCGCGCTCATCTCCTATCATATGACTCGGAGGTGTTGAAACAAGTCCTCTTCTAATTGCCTAATTATTTAAAAGTCACAGAAATATTAATACTGGAATAATAAAATAATTGTTTTAACATTTTCAATTTAAAAATGCTCAATTTTAAGGCTTCTAAGTTAATAAATCTATAAGACTGAAATATGAATTTAAAAAATTTGAAATTATCTACTTTTGCCCACAAAATCTTTCGCCCCCTTCAAACAAAAAAAAAATACACACCTGTGAAAGAATTTCGCTATTGGGCGGCAAAACGTGATCCATCCTAACAAGGGGCAAAAGCTCGCTTAATATTTCCCGTAACTCTATATCACTAAGATCCCTTTTTTTAACACCTTTCCTTGTCACGGAATGAACTGTGTGACTGAGTAAATTTGGTTCTCTGTCCTCCATGCGCCGCACCAACTCTTGTTCCCCCCATTTGAGTACAGCCTGTAGCACTTCCAGTTCGCTTGCTTGGAGAAAATGGCTTTGGAGAACATTTGACAAGTGCACGAGGTCTAGCTGATGAAGAATCTGGGAAGAAGCTACTGGCTGGAATTCCTCTCTAAGGTAATGAAGAGCCTGCCTGTGAACCCACGCGGATCCATGTGGCTGACTTCCCCATCTGTGGTCAAAGAGAATCTCGTGAATTTAATATTTGGGAAGTCAAGGAAAATTATTCAAAATGAAATAATATGATTATAAATTTAATATTACCGAAGCACGGTTGGAAGCGAGTCAAGAGTGAGCCATTCTAATATGAGATCTTCACAGCCTTGAGAAAGAATGTCGAGCTCCAGAAATCTACCTATTTGATAGAGTTCCATTGCTTCCTCTAGAGGACTTGGTCGCATTCGACCTGTGTGCGTCAATGCTTGAACCTACAAAGAGATAGAAAACACTCAGTAATGAAACTCTGATACATGTATTCGCTACCAATGAATTTAAGATGTCTCTGATTTGAATTGATTTCCAATAATTGGGATTGAAAAAGAAACAGAGAAAATAATTGAAAATCACGTGGAATAAACGGCAAATACAATCTGAAAACGAAGAAATTGTTAAATACCTCTCCAAGACTTCCAGCGCTGTTTCCACAGCCACTGCCTCTTAAAATTAGGGACAAATCGACGGTATCTAGGTAAACAGCCTGGAGCAACACTCTCGCATATCTTTTGGGAATGACACTCTCATCCAAGACTATTCTAGTTGGAATATGAAGCGCTCTCTCCGTGTGATCTTCCCCCGATCTCGTTCGCCTCTGTATGAGGTTTCGGAAGAACGGAGATCGCGCCGAGAGTATTGCTTTATGACATGGTAGCTCTAATTTTGGTCGGAATCCATATTCGGAACTTCCGCTATCTGGTCTTTGGTAATCATTATCCGACGTGAAAACTAGTGCCGCGTCTGCATAATCACCGGTGTCCAGTAAGTATCTGAGATCATGTTCGAGAGGATTCGGAGTGCCGAATTCCTCACCCAGTCGACGTAAAAGATTTGTGTCCAAAGACGTATCGTGTGGACAGATATCACCCGTATATAAATATCGTAGCAATGCTGAGAACATCGGTACCTCCAAACTTGGCGTCCTCAGTTCCAAGCATATACGAGCACCATAACCTGGAATTTAAAAAAGATACATATGATAGATATCTCAATTTTATTCAAAAAATTCTTATTTAAACAATTTTACGCATTAGGAACATTAAATTCTAAACCTACCAGGACATCCTGCCAGTAAATCTCTAAAATAGGGGCACCGCGAAGAAAGAAGAGCTCTATGAACTGGAAAGCAGGCTTCTCTGTAGACAAGGTCGACATCCGTACAGTGTTTATAATCGTAGAGGGTCGACAAGTCTTGTTTGAAAGTTGCTGCAGGTGGTCTAGCCAACTCTGCTTGGACGTGCAGGTCTTTCAAAGCTGCGAGTGCTTCATATTCTTCTAAAAGAGCACCTGCTTCTAACGGACTCCATGACGAAACTAGCTCTCTTATTATTCTACCGTGATCACATGCCTTCGAAGATCTACGTCTTCTGATAAACTTCTTTCGCAAAGTCGCGAACCCTGTCGCCTTCTTTTTCCTTTCCCTAAAAAATAACAAACACTATATTATTAAGATCATCTAAAATATCATTTTCAAAATTATAGAAAAATCTCCAAAAGAAATCAAATTTCATTTTAATTTAAAATTCCTATCAATATTTAAGTTAGTTAGAACGGTTAGAACTTAGGACAAAAAAAGACTCTTCATATGTTTCGATATATTTTGATATTTTGAAGAGCATAACCTAATTCATACTATAAGAGCATATAAGAGCTATAAGAATAACAATTTTTAAAAGCATGGCAAATGATGAAATAATGGACGAATTTGACGAAGAGCCCGCAAAATTAAAGTTACCAGAGCTTTTCAAATTAGTGGATCAAGAGAAATGCAATTTAATCAAACTTTTGAAAGCCGCTGTGGCGATTCCTTCCGTGTCACACGAACCAAAACACTTCCCCGACATAATTAAAATGGTAATATTCAACCGAGTTTTTACACTATGATTCCTGAATCTTAAATATTCTCCATATTATAAAGTAATTGGAAAGAAATTCTATAGATAAATTTCTGTAAGGAAGAACTTAAGTCTCTTGGAGCCACGGTTGATTTAATCGAGTTTGAAAAAGATACCGAGACAATACCTCCAGTTTTATTTGCGAGCTTAATTTCTGATGAAGAGTATAAGACGATTTGTGTTTATGGATCTATTGGTTAGAAACAATTAGGAAATTTTAGAGATAGTATTAAAAATAATAAGGATCAAAAAACAAAATGTGAAACTAAATTCTATTCTTTTCTTATCAGACACCTCGCCTTTAGAAAATTTTAAGAAGGATACGAATCCTTTTCAATTAACTGAGAAGAACGAAAGACTATACGGTTGTGGGGTTTCAGAAAATAAAGGACCTTTGTCCTGTTGGCTTAATGCCTTAAAAATTTATAGAATAGCTAAAATCGAGCTTCCACTCAATATTAAATTTGTGATTGAAGGAACTGCAGAATCCCATAGTTCAAGTTTGAATCGAGCAATTCAAATTAAATCAGAATTTTTCGACAACGTCGAATACGTTTGTTTAACTATAGACAAAAGATTAAATAACTCGCCTTGTTTAAAATATGGCTTTCGGGGCACGTGTCATTTTTCATTAGACATAAATTGTGGTGAGAAAAACGTTCATAGTGGAACTTATGGAGGTGCATTCCAACAACCTCTCTTGGATGCAGTTAATATTGTTGGATCTTTGTTTGATAAGGATGGTAAAATCTCTGTTCCAGAGGTATTTAAAATTCTAAATCAAAATTATATTCAATCTAATATTCGAATTAATCTAAAATCCGAAAATAAATTCTAAATTTAATTTTCCTTATTTAGTTAATAAATGAATTAGCATCTGTGCCTCCAGAGGAAGAACATTTTTGTAACGAAGTTCCTTTCGATGTTCAAAAGTTAAAGGAAGAAATTGGAACGAAACGTCTAAAGCACAAAGAAAAAAATATTCGTTTGATTATGCATAAAACGCGCCTTCCAAGTATTAGTGTTCACAATTTTGATATGAAAGTCGATTTTCTCGAGAAATATAATTTAGATCTTATACCTAACAGGTAAAAAATCTACGTTATAAATACCAACAACCTTTTAATATATTCTACTTTGATGCGAATAATTTCTAGAGTCATTGCTAAGTTTTCCGTCCGTCTGGTTCCAAACCAAACGGCTCAAACCACGTATCAAATTCTTGATAATTATATCAAGAAAATGTGGAAAGCACATAAAAAAGTAAATTCTTATACTTTTAATATGGACTTTGGATACGATCCTTGGCGAGAAGATCCTTCTAGTCCTCATTACAAAGCTGCTGCTGATGCTATTAAGACGGTACATAATCTAAATTAAAATAATAACCTAAATTGGATACAATTTCGTAAATTAATTTTGATTTTCAGGTATATGGTACTGACCCAATTTACGTTTGCGAAGGTTACACATTGCCTGCGGTTTCGGCAATGACTCAAGCATGCTTTAAAAGTGATGTATTGGTTTTGCCAATTAGGTACTTGCCATTCAATTGCTAGATAATGAAGTGATTAAGAAAATATAGCAAAGAAATCAAGAATTGTCAAAAGTTTTCCGATATTCAGTGACTAAAATAAATTAAAATCCTAATTTCAGTGGTCCCTCTGATCAACTGCATTCGAATGCAGAATCAATTTCGTTTACTGATTATATCAACGGAGTGAAATTGGTTATCGCCTACATGTGTGAAATACACGATATTCAATAAAGTATCCTGCAGATAGAATTTCGATACAATTGCAGGAAAAATAAGGGAAATAGGAAAAAAGTAATAAAATAAAAATAATAATAAATTATGGATAATTTCAATTCCAATTGTGTATATCCTTTCAATTTAAATTAAACTAAGTGAATAATGTCACCACAATAAAAAAAATCTATAATTAAAAATGAACCAGAATACTTTTTTCCTTTTTTTAATATGAGTTAGAAGTTACCTAACAATAATCCCGAGTTGCTCAGGATTTCCCGAGGATGAGAGCCTAGCTGCCTGCACCGGGTCACCACCGACAGCGGCGATGTTTGAAGAGGCGGATGCTCCCATTCTTTGGGTCATACGAGTATCATCCCCTCGTCCTCTTCCTGTGGACCAGCAACTTCCACTGCCGCCACTTCCACCGCTTTCTCCACTGCGATGCAGGGCACAAGGGATCAGGGCCCGAAATACGTTCATCGCTCTCCCAGACACCAGCCTAAAATCATTTAAAAATTAAATATTTATTTGAAATAAATTGTATTCGTTTATCATATATTCAATCACAAAAAGTAAATAAAACCTTTCCCAGTGACAAAAATATATTTTCAATATACAACTGACAAGAATTTAAAAACCTCGCTCAATAGATTTATCAATGTTAGTCATGAAATTAACATCCATGTTAATTAAAATTTATTCGAGTTAATTAAATGTAAATATGAAAATTTATCTCGGATATGGGAAATCCAATTATCTTCAAAAATAGAAAGATTCTTCCCGTTAACCATTCAAGTATAATATCACTAAACTTAAAGTAAGAAAATAAAAACGGATTCTCCTTGAATATTACATTTAATTAAATAATCAAATATGTAATGAAAAACGAGAATTCTTGCGTCATAATTGCGGCGCATCGTAAACACTCAAGAATGCAAGTTGACATTGACGAGAATTATAAATTCAATTTTCCGTATTTGAAATTACACCCACAGAGAAAAATATAAAAAAAAATGTCACATAAAATAAAAATAAAGCAAAGAGAACCTTAAATCAAACGCCTTTCAATTATAAGTTAAATTAATTATTAATAAAAGATAAAAAATAGCTCTACTATAAACATTCATGATCAATTGTTTATCTGCACCACATACACAAAAAAAAAAAAGAAAATGATACACTTGTCAAGAGTGCTTATCAGCTGTATCGTATCTATCAACCCAGCTGTTTTGTCTCATCTAACAAAGAGAATTTGAACCCAACTACAATAATATTAACAAAATTCTACTTTGTACTGATCAGTGTTCCTTAAAAATTTCGAAATAAGTTTGACTTTGAAATGAATGTTGCTCGACCTAGTTAAAAAAAAGTGCTCCGAAATAATCCGTGATACGGGAAAGAAACAACTCTTTCTGAAACTTGTATTGCTTTTCTCTTGTCATTAGATACTCTTACGAAAGTTTTAATTAATAAAATATTACCTGGGTCTTTTGTGCACATATTTTCGATCGTTTATTACGACCTCAGCAAGACAGTATCAAGTTTAATAACACACAAACACCCATCGCACAACACGCCGGCGGCCATGTTTACATTCAAATGTACCCCAAAGCACTAAATAACAGCTTTGTTCGCTGCTTTTTGATCACACGAGCTTCAAAATCTCCGTGATTAAATTCATTGACAAATTGGGCTGAGAAGTTACTCATTTTTATTCGATCCCATTATATATCACTGGATTTTCATATACAATTGACGATCCCGTTAGGTTGAAATTCACATTAAGTCAATTCGGGTCAGATCCTTAACCCTTTTAACCGATTTTTCATTTTCATTGTCTTTC
This sequence comes from Synergus itoensis, assembly GCA_904066005.1. Lineage (NCBI taxonomy): Eukaryota > Metazoa > Arthropoda > Insecta > Hymenoptera > Cynipidae > Synergus > Synergus itoensis. The sequence goes on along the minus strand of CAJFCP010000036.1, from coordinate 4,138,552 downwards.
ACGATTCCAAAATCTTCTGACATTTGACAAGTCAACAAGTTTGTCTTTTCAGATTTTCATTAAAATTAAATCCCCCTTAGCGACAGGTCTACTCTCACTCTCAGGTCAGATGCGCGACGGAAGTTATAATATAACCTAACCCGAGTCAAATCACGACTCCCAACCTTGAAAAAATTAATCTACTCCACCCCCTCAATTCAAGAAAGATTATTATTGTCAAAGATATTGTTTTTTTTATTATATTGTTATTCATTTTATACAATGAGCGCTTGATATTTGTTTATTCTGCAAATCTCTAAAATATATTATACCTCCAAGTTATTGGATTAATCGAACATTTTCTCATTTTATGACTTCAAGAAAATAAGATTATTTTATAAGAAATAAAACAATTTTAATAAGAAAATTACAGAATTTTTATAGTATATTTGTTATATGAAATGCATGATTAATCGATAAAAAATACTAATTGATTCGAAAAATGAAATATTGATCGACACTGGTTTCAAAAGCAGGGCGCCAACTGTCAACCAGAAGCACAACGTTAGTCAAGTAGGTTTATAAAACTGATAATATCTAGATTTAAATTAAGTTTCTTAAAGAAAACCTGAGTTTTAAAGAATATTATAAGACTTTCTTAGCTTATACTTGAAATTGAATAGCAAACTATGTTTTTTTTACTCTAAAAATAAGAATTGATAAGTAGTTCATTTGAATTGATTCTCCTGCACCTTCGAACGATTTTCTAGCATGTGCGCATTATCGAACCTGTAGCATTAGCATTCATTACGTGACTAGAGTACTAGAGAATTACGACACATTTTTGTTCCTGAAAATTCAGCATTGTTGTAGAAACAAAATGTTGCCTGTTCAAGCTGTCTGTAAGGCGAGGCCTTTGATTGTTGGAGTCGTCGGAAACCAAATAAGGACCAATTATAATACAATTGTTAGCACACCCCCAAGGAACAGAGTTTCCGTTGCTGTAAGTCGATTTTATTTTTAATCTTTTATCTCTTGCGTAATATCAAGCAATAATGGTCTTTTATTGGAAGGTATTTCGTTTGAAAATTTTAGGCAAATGTATTTCACGATAGTTTATTAGAAGATTTTTATACTGATGGATTTTAGTAAAGTTAAAGAAATGCACTTTTCCAATTTTTCCTCTTTTTTTTGGTCTCTCAAGGGGTATAATTATGGAGTATTTCATCAGAAATTCTATACTTTAAATTTTCTGAAATACTGTAGCACAGAGCCTAATTTATACATTCCTTTTAAAAAATTTCCAATTGCCCCTTTCCATCATATTAAATTTGGATGATAAAAATGTCAAATTAACAGTGAAAATGGGAAAAGTACAAGAGTTTTGAGATTATAAATATTATAAAAAAGAATCACGGGTTTTTGATTATTACTAATATTGTTATAGAAGTCACTTCAGAAATAATGTTCATAAAGTTGTATACATTGCATTTTAGTTGAATAATTAAAATTTAAATGTATTTGGCCTAATGCCATTGTTAAATCTAACTAACCTCAAAATTCCATCTTTTCATTTTATTGACTACGCATTTTATTCAAAGATTATTAGAAATATATATTTTTTCGCTCTGTAGATTCCAATATAACCTAAAAATTTCATCATTTCATTTTTATACGAAAAGTACTATAATCATTACAATCTTAAATTTTTTCGCATTATAGCCATAATTCTATTAAAAAGTTTATCTACGTTATTTGAGGTATAAAGTATACAATTTAATTACATAAATGTTGAAATATTTTTGAAAACAAATATATACCTACTTTAATTGGTTAAGGGTTGTTGGACCCAATTGTTAAGCTCAAAATTCCATTCTTCATTTTACTCAACAAAAATTATAGGTAAATATTTTTTCGCTCTGTAGCGCTAATCTTTTTTCAAACATAAGACTGCATACAGAGCGAAAAAATATTTAGTTTCAATTCTTTTTGCATAAAACGAAGAATCAAAATCTAACTTAAAAATTGAATATTTTCATTTTACTTAAAAAATATTTAGATTAGATATTTTCTCACTCTGTATGCATAATTCTAGTTGAAAATTGATTAATTCTACGAAGGGAAAAAATTCCAAATTTAATATTTGTTGAGCAAAATGAAGAAATCGAATTTTTAGATTAGAACTTGGCTCCAACACCCTTAAATTATTTAAAAAAAAATGAAATATATTCAAAAAACAAAAAATTTCATTTAAAATATTTGATTGATTGCTTCTTTTATGTATTAACAAATTTAAACTTGTTTCACAGGAGAAGCTGGCCCATGGAGCTGTTATGTTTATTGGAATAATGGCAATTCCAATTTATATTTCAACTAATATAAAACACTACGCAAAGGATGATGAATAATGATCTAAATTCTCAAAATGTAGTTTAGATTATATAATGTAAAATAAGTCATGTTCTAATTGATTAAAATTCGGTTATATTATCGAAGAATGTAGCAATTAAAACTAAATAAGAATTTGTCTTCTCATTCAAATTTTTTTTTAATTAATAAAAACTCCTATTTTAAGAAATTTTTGAAAAAATGATTATATACTAAAAGTTAACATGGGTGAAAGTACTTCTACCTACGATACTGGATGTTTCAAACGAAAAAAGAATATTTTAATCAGGGAGTTAATTTTTGTTCTTGTATTAAAACTTTTTCTCTAATATTTATTGACAAAAAAAAAGCGATCGTCCGTCATTCTCTTAATTTAAATTTGAAATTAAAAGAAAAGGACGGAAAATGGTTCTCGTAGTTTACGTTACTGGAATACATAGAAAATACCCACCACCTGTGAATTTATGTTACCGTGTGGTGCAAAACAGCTTTCATAACTCAATTTGCGAATTAAAATCTAACACACAAGGTAAAATTACAAATTATTCATTACCATTATTGTTTCACCAAAAATCCATAGAATTTCATTTTTGCACTGACTCAAAAACCGATACTACTTCCTCTGTACCTTTAATTAGAAAGTAGATTCAGACTGGAAAAATTTGCCGACATCCTACATGAGAGGCGGTAGTATCGCAAATTTTTCACCATTACTATTTTTCAATTCTTCACAGCATCGAATAGTAGTGTGCGATAAGAGATAAGAATACGGATAATCTCAGTCCTTTTGAAGTCAATTCTGGAGATTTGCAAATAGTGGAAATAAATTCTCCTCCATCATTTTACGAGAGACGAAAATTAGGAAAACTTGGTGAAAATGCTGTTCTCAAAAAACATCGTTTCTACTTTGAAAAATCCTACTGTGGTTAATGGAATTCTGAGAAGGACGGTTGTTAGTACACCTCCAAGGAATCGAGTTTCGCTTGCCGTAAGCCTTTTTTTCATTTTTACTATGGTTATGTGATCACGAGAATGTGACCTTGAAGCAGATTTTGGCACGTTCAGATTTATACATAAGTAATATTTTGTTCATTTCCTTTTAGAGTTTTTTTTTTAATTCTCTAATTTGGGTTTCTTCTCAAATTTCAAATTGCTTAATTGTGTACTTGACAATATGAAATTACATATTAATCCTTTTTTTTAATTGTATTATTGTTCATTTTTTGCTGCATAAAATATTATTCAGGGTGTCTAGCGGACCGGGAAACCGGAAAAAACCCGGGAATTTTATTTGACCATGGAAAAACCGGAAATTTCATTTAGAACTGTGAATTTTTTGTATTTTATCAAAAAATCAACTTTATTCTACTACTACTTATTTTCTATTTTTTTTATTATGTTAAAATTTCTATTTCTACGTATACGTTGACTTTAAAAAATCCCCCAAAAAATCCATAAATTGGTCGGAGGAAAAAAAATTTGACTGGGAAAAACCCGGGAATTTTAAATTGCTTAATCACTAGACACCCTGACTATAAATACCTGCGTAAATTAAGTAACATTTTTTGAATTTTATTGTTAAGTACTGAGACTCGTACACTCATAATTTAAATTTTTGAAAAGTTTCATCGTTTTTTATTAGAACAGAAGGTTCTACAACAGGGTTGAAGATAACTTCCAGTTATTTACAAATAATTACACATACAAGCGTAAGGGAGAATGTTTTTTTTTTTTTGCTTTTTTGCCCTTTTTGCTTGTTTTGAAATTTGTTTTGAAAATTTTTAAAGTATAGGAAGCCCATCTGATATTTCGGTGCAATAAATTAGAATTTCAATGTAAAAATATTGTTATTGGTGTGTGAAAAAGACATTGGGGTCATTAATATACCACTTGGAAAGCTTGTGGGGGCGAGAAAATATACCGAAAGTCCACTTCTGTCCACGAGGAGGATCGTGGAAGTGCAAATCAAGTACGTCTGACTCTTCAAGAAATTTATTGTAATTTTAAAATAGGATCAATGGGTCAAAGAACATTACTTCTTTGACTTTCCTTGTTTTTGAATACAAAGAATATCCATATTTTTACAAAAACTGAAAGAAGTCTGCGTGGACAAAGAAGCTTGGGGGGGGGGAATTCGTCAAAAATTCACAGCTGCCAAAGAGGGTGCACGAGATATGTGGAAGATATGGATATGAATATCTAGAAGATAATAATGAGCTTGGCGTTTATAATGAAGGTCAATCCTGCAATTTATTTATAAGTTTCTAAATAAATTCGGACGTCGCGACATGTAATATTTTTTTTATAGACACTTGCTACTGCATATTCTCTTATTATATCATTCTGTTACTCTGTCAGTTATTTATGAAAATTATAAAAATTTGTTTCTTTTCCAGGAAAAGCTAACACATGGGTTCGTAATGACTGCTGGAATAATGGCAATTCCACTTTACATATCAACCAACATCAAAAACTACCAGGGAAATACAGAGGATTAAAAATCATCCATTAAAGAAATATTATGAAAATATGTAAAGTAACTTCTAGCGGAATGATTTTAAGTTTGCTTTATTAAGATAACTACTTTCATGAATCTTTACTTTCGATTTTTTTCTCTTTATCAACAGTAGAACTCAGTATTTTATTCCTATATCCATGTTATTATACACGTTATTCAATTTTTTGTTCTAGTAGAAAGTCTTTCATAAAGTTTCTTTTCAAGTTTAATCTTGTGCAATCCTCTGGGTTTAAATTTTAATTCTGAGAAGAGATAAGATTAATTCCTTTTATTTTAAATTATTCTGATTTTCATATTCTTATGCAAAGCTTCGAGAAGTTATAAAGCCCTGGGAAGTTCGTTTTCTGAGAAATGAAATTTCCATTTGGTACAGACAAGGTGAAATAATTTTTTTTAAATATCATTGACGAGTTTCCTACAATTTTATTTTATGAGTAAAAAAATTTCGTGCTCTGTGGTAATTCACAAAAGTATTCTTTTCGAGTTCCGGTAAGTTATTAAGCGCTCTTTATTGATCGTCTTCGACATGCGAAGTGTGTGCAGGTTTCGTGTTTCATTATAAAACAAGAAGACAGGAAAACAGTTTGCTTTTCATCGTAAATCAACCCGGTAAACGCAGAAAAGAATATAATTGAGTAGACAAAAAATTCAATTTGCTATAAAACTTGGAAATATTCTGATTTCAAAAATCATCTTTTCAAAGAATAATCCTAATTTATTCTAGATTGTAATTACAATTGTAGATTGTAGATTGTAATTTCAATGTTCAATTTGTAAATCTGATGAAACAATAAAAGCGGAAGTTAAAGAAGCTTATCAATTTTGAACGTGATTGAATTTTTTTCTAATTTCAGAAAAAAAAAAATTTCTCAAGGGAACCTAAAAAAAGGAAGAAAAGATTATAATCAAAAGTAATTGCTCGATGAAATGAGTAAAAATTGCAGGTTGTTATATATCATTGTAACCAGGAATAAATAAAAGGGTAAAGAAAATGATCTCCCGGCCTCATAAATTGTAAACGGTATATTTGCATCGAGCCCTTTTAGTTTATGGTTCATGAAATAATGGCCCTCGGAATGGGTCGTTTGCACGCGAAATAAATTCCATTTACGTCGAATAGCAAATTTAGACGGAACTTAACTTTCTATCGCACACTCATCTAAAAACGTCGTCACAAGAGAAGAAAAACTGTTTCGTTTCCTTAGCCATCCGATACAGAAACGTATGGGAAATGGAAACTTTTCAATCAGAGGATTCCGTAGAAGGAGTCGGAATAAGGGTGTAATGTGAGATTCAGAAAGGCTGGTGGAAAGTATAGCGGGAATTGAATTCACCTACTCCTGTTTCCTTGATTCTATCGTCTATAAGAGCTTATTTAGCTTTATAGTCGTTCCCAGATTTAGAGGCAGCTTTTAAGCTCTGGATTCCTCTATCAGATTGAAGAAATTGCGAACTTAATTTGACATAGCTATAAAATTCCTAAAAGTGTTTAGGTATATCCTTTAAAATTCTTTTAAAAAATTCTGAAACCTCTTAAATAAGAAATCCTTTGGCATCTTTTATTAGAAATAAATATTTTTTTCATTACTCTTTGCAAAATGATATTTAATTTCCAGTAGAGACTTAACTCGATTTCATTGAAGTTGCTAAAGCAAATAAAGGATATATTTGGTGAACGATGAACGCAGTTTGCTTTATCACTCAAAACTAAGAACTAGATTTATGGCGAAGATATGGCAGAGTTATTTGCATTCTCTAAAATGTTAAGACATGCATTAGTGAGTTATAGTTTTGAATTGAAAGGGTATATATAAGTTTGAAAAATTAGAGATCAGAATTTGAAAGTTTAGAGTAATTAGAAGGATTGAAGAATATTCTTATTATTATTGTATTTTTAAAAATAAAATAATTTGTTATAACTTGACACTTAAATTCAGCTCATTCATTCCAGTGATAAAGTAAAACAACATGATGGAAATCATTTTTCACGCCATTTGATTTATACCTAGATAATCTTTCATAGGTAGATAAAAATAATTGAGTTCTCAAACACCATGGAATTATTGCTTTCCATCACGATATTAGACGTAACAAAACAGTTTTTAATAAGATGTATTGTATAATTTAAATATTTAATCTCACGTGACTGCATAATTCAAACGTATAATCGGTGTAATAAATGTTTTATCATACGTACATGTTCAAGTATCAAAACTGAGGGTTTTAGAAAAAAAAAAATATTTTAAATCTACTTTAAATTCTATATTAGATAAATAAATAATTTATAATAGAGAATGCACTAGCTTGGGATTGACGGATTTCCGTTTTATGTTCAAATTTTGGGTATATAAAGTGATTTTCGCATGATTCGGTGCCATGATAGAGCCTGAGGGCTTGTTTGGCGCAAATCGATAGAAGCGATTTCAGTATTGTGATACAAAATCGAAGTGAATTTCGTTGGATGTCATCTTGCGAGAAAAGGGCATTATCGAGAAATTACTAGGATATTGGTATACTGGGATATTGAGAGATAAAGAGGTATGAAAGAGATTTCTGAAGCAGAGACCACTGTCGATATCTGCGATAGCAACTGACCGTGAAATGAGGATCCAACCCCTGTGATACCCAATAGATACAATTTCGATCTCCACGCTTACGTTTTACCATTGACTCGATTTACCCTGTCTCATGTGTTCGCCACCACAATCAAATTATATTTCTCTTCCCTCTCTGTTGTAATTTTTGTGAAAATTGCACAGAGATTAAAACACTTTACTGTCCAATTGTATTAGAATTATATTAGGCTTCACCCCCATATTTTCATTTTTTCCAATTCTTTTCTTCACTTTTTGAAATTCCTTACAATTTAGAATCCTTTAAAATCATTAGAAATCTCATGAAATTGCATGAAATCCTCAAAAATTTCACAATATCTTTTAAAAATTGAAAAATTTCTTTAAATCTTTTAAAAAAAATATATAAAAATCTTTTGGAAAACATAAGACACTTCCGAGAAATTCTTCATAGTGCTTAGGTTATATATTTTGGAAAGTGTTATGGTCAAAAATTATTTCAATTAAAAATTTTTCCTCTCTGTAGCATATGCTAAAGTTTCATTTTAATTATTTGTACAATTTATTTTTAGGGCAACATCTTAAATCTTAGGATTTTTCATAATTTTAAGAGATTTTCAAGAATTTTAAAGAATTTTAATAGATCATTTTGTATTTTAAGGGATCTTAAGGTTTTTCGTGGAATTTTAAGGGATTTCAATAGGTTTCCAATAATTTCAAGTGATTTTGATGCATTTTATTTTTTGCAATTTTATCAATATAATGATAATGATAATCTGTGAATATGTAAAAAAGATAGTAAGAAGTAAAAAGATAGCTGCTGCTTAAAGAATATGAATTATATTGTTTTAAGTTGCTAAATATAAATTATAAATTGAATTAAATTTATTTCTCTTGAATGTGGTAACTTATCTCCAGAGAAATATGTTTTCAAGTTTTACGCTTCCAAACCTCCATTCAGTAGTAAAGCTGAGAGTTTCATATTTAACCCTGCAGTTTCTTGTGCTGAGCTTCGTATATGTTTTCTAGATAACTTGAAGCTTGAATATACAGATTAACATTCTAAATAACCTGAATTAGTAAGAAGTTACTAATGAAATAGTGCTTAAAAAATGGTTAAAAATTACTAAATCATTCAGTAAGGCTTATGAATTAGAAGTTTTTTTACTATGAATTAGTATAGTTTTTAACTAATTGATAGTAAAAATGCTTTCTCAAGTGAAGTAGTAAATAAATTGGCACACTTTGGGAAATCTATCACAATTGCATTATGGAACAAGTGAAAATTTGTACTGGTTTAATATGCCTTATAAAGTCACGCTGAAATTGCAATAATCCAGGAATTTGTTGTGAGTGTATTCGCTATAAGTGCAAATGACCTTTGACATGCATTGGAAGTTACAAGCTTCAGAAAGTTTCGAATCACTTAAAATGGTAAAATTTTCTTTTATCATAATTAGAATTCTGAATGTGTCATCTATAATGTAGCATATGCGCGTGAGAATAGTAATTCAGAATTCATTAAATTAATTTTCACCTTAATTTTCCTGTTTATTAAGTAGTGCTTACAGTATCACCAAGAGTTCCATCAGATACTGGTCGATGCTCCCTTTGGTATTTAATCTAGACTTTTCTAAAAGGAATTATTATGTTGTAAATGTTTCAATAAGAAAACATTTAAAGAGGCTTTTGGCAAAAATTTCAATTATTAAAAAATAAAGTGAATAGAAAATTGTTAAAAATGACTTCGAATACTAAGGAAGTCGACAAGAATGAAATAAAAGCGAAATTTGGTCCCATTACTTTTAGAACAAAACCAAATTATTTGTTTCTTTCACACATGGTTATAGCACATTTTATTGCATTATATGGATTACTCACCTTTCCATATTCAACGCATAAAAGGACTGTTTTGTGGAGTAAGTATATATAGAAAAAATAGTGTACATAATTCATTTAAATTAATTACTTTTGTCATTCAGAAGAAACTGCTGCCATTTTTTTGCTTTTTGTTATTTTGTAATATGTGTGTGCGTGTGAAATTATTTTATTGGTTCAATTTCATTTGAAAAGAGTTTAATTATTTAATTATTTGATGTTTAAACACTTCATAGATAATAAAAATCTTGAATACAAACTTTTTGAAAGCATCCACAATTTTTATTCAAGATTCAGAGACTCACTTCTTGTTTTGAAATTGGTCATTTCTAATTAATTCAGATTTAGAGCATTTAAAAGTGTTCTTCCGATATTTGCCATATTTATGGAAAAACTTAATTTTTTATGTACTTTCACAATTTTGGTAAAATTTATTTTTTAACTATAACTTTTCAAAATTTAATAATTCAAAAGTGGTGTAAGGAAAATTAAGATTTATTTTTTCGAGAATAAGTATCGAATCCTATAATTAGTATATTTTATTGAAAAGTACTCATTCAATAAGCACCAGATTTGATAAAACTTCACAGTTAGTTTTTACTAATAGAAATACTAAATTTTACCAAAAATATAAAAAAAAATATATATATATATATACTTTAATATAATCTATCATAAAGTTTAATATATTTTTTCTAAAATTTATGTGATTGAAATTCTGAACATACAAATGAACAAATTTTTGTATTGATTTGAAAGTCAATTTTTTACGTAAAGCATTGTAGATGTAGACTTATAGTGTTCTAGGCTAATTAGAAAATCGTTTAACTTTGTTTTAAAGCTAATTCGGGTCATATAGATTAAAAAATGTATTTCTTCGTTTAAAAAATGTTCTATTAGGTATGTATTTAGTCAAATGCATTTTGCATAGCAATTACAATAATTTGTATGTTATAAATATATAATTTTTTTATTTAAAATCATAACGTTTTCTTTCATCGATTTTTTTCATATTTCAGTGTTTATAGTCGGAAATTTGGCGAAATTTGGTGAAACCGCTGGAGTGCATCGTCTTTGGGCCCACAAAGCTTACAAAGCTAAAACGCCTCTTCGAGTCTTTATACTTTTATGTTATTATATAAATGGCGTGGTAAGATTAATATCCAATCTTTGAATTCTTTTATAATATCTTTTTTAATATCTTTAAAATTTAGAAATGATTTACATATTTAAATATTACACATTTCAGCTTAAAGCTAAAGATTGGATAAAACTTCACCGGGCACATCATAAACACACAGACACGGATGGAGATCCACATAACACAAACCGAGGATTCATTTTCTCACATCTTGGTTGGCTCGTTTTGGAAAAACATCCAGAACTTATAAAAAAAGTTCGTCAACTTGATATTAGTGACATAGAAGCGGACCCTGTACTGACATATGGAGAAAAGTAATTACTTTAAATTAGCTAAAATTAGCTATAAGTAGAATTTTTTGCATAAATTCAAGATCAACTTATATTGTTTGAAAAGGTTCTACTATCCAATAATGATGATGTGCTCTGTTATCATTCCTGCAATTGTGCCAGTATACTTTTGGAATGAAACATGGCGATTGGCATTTTTAAGTGTATTAATAAGGTACGTAATAGTAGGAAATATAACAGCAACAGTGAACAGTGTCGCACACTTTTGGGGCTCGAAGCCATATGACAGGTAATTATTCATCATTTTTTCAATACTTATTATATTTTTCATAAATATTTTACACTGAAAAATTCGACTAAAATCTTTTTTCAGGAATATATCACCAGTGGAGAATAAAGTGATTGCAATGTTAACTTTGGGAGAAGGATGGCACAACTACCATCACATATTTCCTTGGGATTACAAGGCGGCTGAACTTCCAATTTACAGTGAGAATGTAACAACTTTTTTCATCGATATGTTTGCCAAATTTGGCTGGACGTATGATTTAAAACAACCGTCACCTGAATTAGTAAAAGCAACTTGTATCAACCGAGGAGATGGCACTCACAAAATCTGGGGACAAGAAGTACCTGCACCGGGAAGTTGAATCTACATTTTTCTGTTGATATTTTTTCAGTTGATATTTCAATTTTGTGATAATAAATAATAAAAATATGTTATTCAAGTTTGTATTATAATCAGAAAGTGTTTTTTTTTTTCAATTTGAATGATCCATTATCAATTAAGTTACCAAGCAGAATAAAATGTTATGTAACCTACTGAAATAAATCTTTTCAAAGGAAACTTTCCAAATATTTCAAATCCGCTTGCATTTCACGAGCTACAAAATTGCGAAATTTTTTCATGCACACAGTACGAATATGACTGCAATGTGCATTGTGTTATTCGCAATAGATGCATGATATTTGGCTTTTCAGTCATCGCGATCGAATAGCGTGAATGTGAACTGATATGTGGGATAAAAGGTCACATATGTTGGCACAGGATAAATTTGGAAGTGAAACTTTTTCCAGATTGTTGTGCAAACTTCGAGGAAGATACGTTTATAGAGCGAGTTGACATTTCTCATCTTCTCCACTTGTAACGCGATCCTTCAGCATTCACCGTTATTATAAAGTGATAGGATTCATACTGGTGGCAACCATTCGACGCTATTCAGCTTCCCTTCTTGTTGTGTTACTATAATATAACTTATATAGATACTGTATAGTTGTATACTGTATATCTGAACGTCAACAGCCATCGCATATTCATTCGCCCTGGCCGACCACACTGTTTCTCATGGTGAATCTGCCCTACTATAAGTAAGCCACTGCGATAAAGCCCTTTTCACTTATTGTCGAGTACCCTGTCTTTCTTGCAACTCTGCTCAACTCGCTGAATTACTGAAGCATCCTGATGAAATATTCATGAAACGAGCGCATTTTTACAATTCTCGATTGCGCGGAAACTAAAATAGTGTCGAGATCGTGTGAGGAATCAAAATTGTCCTTTTATACTTATATTTATAAAAATTATACATTTATAAATTAATTACTTTTGTCATTCAGAAGAAACTGTTGCCAATTTTTTGCTTTTTGTTATTTTGCAATATGTGTATGCGTGTGAAATTATTTTATTGGTTCAATTTCATTTGAAAAGAGTTTAATTATTTAATTATTTGATGTTTAAACACTTCATAAATATTAAAAATCTTCAATACAAACTTTTTGAAAGCATCTACAATTTTTATTCAAGATTCAGTGACTCACTGCTTGCTTTGAAATTAGTCATTTCTAATTAATTCAAATTTATACAATCCTCAATTGCACGGAAACTAAAATAGTGTCGAGATCATGTGAAGAATCAAAATTGTCCTTTTATACTATATGTAAAATTATTGTAATGACTAATTATTAAGAATTTAAAAAGAAATACGATCGTATATCAAATCTAAATATATTATACTTAAAACGGGCTAAAAAGTAGATTTTTAGAAAACATATTTTTGTATAATTTTAATACAACTACATGGATGGGTATTGAATAATTGCAATTAATTACCTATGAGACTGTCAGTAAAGTTTCGTAACAAATATTTCAGATAAATCCAATAAAACCTACATGTGATCTACTTTTACCCCTTATGCTGATGAGTTTCCGAACTAAACTTATTTTGTCATTGTCATACTCTCGAGAAGTCAAGTACAGAGCAGAATGGGTTTACGTAGGTAGTTCGCGAACTATAAGCGGATAGGTCCAAACAGGGCCATTCTCGCGAACTTTGACGGTGAGAATATTAATTTTGTACAAAGATAATTAATTATCAGGAAAGACTCTTCTATTTAAAAAGCCATTCAAATATATTATCGAAATATTCCTTGCTTCTACTTTACAAGACTGTCGTGATTTATAATCTAAAGTTTAAACACAGACTGTAACACAGACTATAACACAGACTGTTACGATCCAAACACACTTTAAATCTGTTTGCCCAACGATTTTTAAACTTACTTATTTCTTAAAGATTCAAACGGTCAATACAGATGTTAATTATATCAGAGAAATATATTTTTCTAGATGGGATCAGAAATTGATAAGAGTGATATATACTTATATATAATTAAGATAAATCTTAAAACAATTTTTTAAGTGTAACAAGAGCAGAAGACATATAAAGCATGTATTCTGTGCAAGATTGCATTTCAGAATCTTCTTTAATAAGACAAGCATTCGTTCTCAGCAGCATCTTCAGCAGCCTCATTTACTCTGCAAAGGCTTTGAAATGGAACTGAACCATCGGGTCAACTATTGTCTCTTATTGATTTTCTAACTGCCTCCTCATCTCATTATTCACATCCACTCATTCTCTGAATAAGGAAAAGAGTTAGCTTTTAATGTTCCCGACTCCCGAATGCTTTTTTAAACAGATTTCACATACCCAGTTTTTAGTGCATTTAATATTATTTATAACACATTTATATTTATTATATTTATGTAAAAAGATATGTAAGAATGTGTGTTTTCAGTAACCGTCGAAAAATTCTCCCTTCTCCAGCTAGCTTGATGCATATAATATACTATTAACTTTAAAATCTTTGGATACAATAAAAATTCTCAACTTTAACGAACTTTTATTCATAAATTAAAGTAATTTGTAACTTTATACATATATCTTCGTCGAAAATGATCTTTTACAGAATGTCGAGAACGTGACATCGACTTAAAAAGGTGTTAAGGCTTTAGTGAAATTTGAAATATATGTATCGGGAAAAGTTCTGAGAACGACGGAAAGTTGATATATGACGAAATTATGCACTTCGCCTTGTTAATTTTTCAAGCTGGTATACATATTATATAAATGGATAGACATATATATTATTTTATTATATACAATGAAACAGAATATAAAACACATAACACTTTATAAATGGATAAAGTTCTCTCATTCTGCTTTCATCCTCCATTCAAATTGCTATGATTCACAGGCCAGCTTGCGGACAGGTATCACTTTATACGACTGAACTTTTTTATTTGGCTTTTTGTAACCTTGCAATAAAAAAGAAGGGATGAATAGATAAACGTATGGACACATAGATTTCCTGCGTATATACGATCCTCGGGAAAAAAGATAAAAACAGTTTTTTTTTTAGAAGAAAAAAGAAAAAAAAGTTATTGTTTTGCAGTGCAGTTTCCGAGAGAAGAATTTAGAGGGAAAGATAACGTAACGCTGATATAAAACATTATTTATATTGTCTTTATCATTTCAAATAAAAAGGAATGTACATTACCTTTATTTGACAAACAATTATTTGATTACATAGTTTCCATTCCTCGGCGAACGTCATTGTAACTTTAAATCCGGGATGTATTCCATCCTTTATTAAATTTACAATTGAAATTTAACGATAATTCTATAGATCAGCGAAAAGCTCTTTCAACAATAAAATAGGTGGATAGCCACCATTCACGCGAAAAACTGCATGTTTTCACGCTTGCTTCAACCTTTGTACTTTTTGCCATTTTAATTAATGCTACTTTGGTTCACAGTCCGAAAGCCGCTGGTTTACGTGCTCGTTGCAATTCATTGAAATTTTTTTCTCAAGTGTAACGCCGAATGCATAAAATTCATCTTTCTTGCGATTAGATAAAGTGCATAAAAAAAGCGAAAACCGCGAGTTAGAAAAAGAATCTATAAATTTATAACACATTATTTCTTAATTCTTATATTTGCGTACATTGGTTTTTAACCAATCAACGAATCAGCTTACTTTAATTACTTTTATTATACGGAGCCATACGGGTTTACAATTCAATAAATATTATTAAAAAGAGGATTTTGTGGATTTTCATACCCGATGATTTTCAATAGCTATTTGGAAATGGCGTTAAATTGGAGTTTCAATTTTATTTCATCGAGACTTCAGGCGTGAAGAGTCTCTTAAAAGTTTTTATTGTCACAAAATTTTTCAAATGTTCGCATAACAGATATTTCAATGAAAACACACATCGGTTTATACATATATAAGTAGCAAAAATTGCCTCTCAGAGTATGTATCGTTATGGAAGTTTGTACATAATCTTACTTTTAGAACAAAGTGTTGGGGAGCCAGGAGACAATTTAGGTTGTATAAATTTTCGAAGAGCTTGGATCGTCGGAAAATGACGCAAAAGATTGAGGGTGTTTATTCTCATCCTTCTTATTCAGGAAGGGAGATATATATCAGGAAATATAATAAAAATAGGTATCTAAACCTCCGAATGTCTTCTACTTCAAAAACTATTCAAAAATTTAAAATACAATTTAAAATATTAAATTTTTTTAAGTTCAGTATAAGATATTAATATTAAATTAATAGTTTAGTTTTTTGAAAGTTTAGTTCGTTTCAAGGAGAGAACATATTATACATTTACAAAAATTCCTCGAAACTAGAGAGGGTGAAAATTTGACTGGGTAAAATACAAGGTGCTAAGTCATCCTACAAAATTGCATTTACATTTATATTAGGAAATAGTAACTTATATACTGAATATTCGTGCCGTTAGAGAAAATCCCCTTCTTCTCATTTTCTTACATTTGCAGACTATACATGTATCATAAAAATAAATGTATCCAAGTATTGATGATTCAAATATATTAATAAGACTTCCGATCATTCACAATAAGTTTTCGATAACAAAAAAAAATGCATATCTTTACAGGAAGAGGGAAAAGTCGAAAATAATAGATTGCTTCCCATCTAGGCAACAAATATCTCACTTAACCCGAGAAATGGATTCAGATTCTTTTTACCGCAAACGATTCGATCACAATAATGGATTATCCTTGATTTCTTCTTCGTAAGAAGATATCGACAAAGAAAAACATCTGAGAAAGTACCTCATTCCTCGCTAGCGTTAAAAACAGTGAAGTTTCACCCCTCTGTCATTAATAATCCCTTCACTATCCTCTTTGTGCCTATATAGATTCGATTTACGGTTTCATCCCTTCAGGACAACGGAAGGCATCATTCATTGTCAATATTGAGTAAATATAGATTATAGATTTCAGATTATATGGTATAAGTACAGATTTTACAGCCATGCACACATTAATGCATTGAATTTTTCCTAACTTTTTTTTTTCGCAACTCTTTTCGATCATTTTTTATATATGTTAACTGTCGGTAGATAAATATTATCGCGACTGCCACATTTATGCTTAGTTATTGAATTTTTAGGTAGTAAATTGCAATAAACAGGATTATATTTTTAATAAAAATTTTATTTTATAATAAAAATGAAATTTACGCGCTCGTCAAACTTGAAAGTGATGTCGTATGTGGAGGATTCCTTTTCTTGAACTAAGCTCTGAGAAGAATGGAGCTTAGAGCTTGGTTTCTTCACCTCCGGATATAAAGCTCCCTTTCTAAAGATAAGCTTTTAATCCTGAGCTTGCGACACTTCTATTGGGATTAAATATGTATATAAAATATATATATATATATAAATATATATATAAATAATATTGTTTTTAAACGTTTTTACTGATTCGTTGTCATCTGACGACGAAAAAGTTTATAAAATTATCTGCGGTTTAAAATCTTACATTGATAATATTCATGATAAAAAGTTGCTTAAAATTAATTCAAAGATCTATCAGAAACTCAAATTTCCGAGTACATAGCTTTCTGATGATTTGAACTCTGTTCTTTGCCGTCAGTAAAATGAATGAATTCGTGCTACGGATCTTCTATCCGCTTTATGTGTGTGATATAATCGAATGAGAAAATATCGAGAATCGCAAAGAGAGAAAGAGAGAGTGGATAAGGATATATGTACCGCTTGAACCAGGTTCTCTATATCTATGTGTATATCTCTCCAAAGAATGACATGGGAACGTTTACCTTTGATGTACGTTCAACGTTAGAGAGCACCTGCTGCTGCCAACATCGCATGTCAGAAATTACGGAGTCTGGCCAAAGGCATCATAAAGAATCGAATAACTCAGAGGGAATTTATTAAAAAATAAAATAAAAAAATAAAGAGAAAAACAAATTTTACTTGGAAAAAAAAATTAAAGGGAATTTCAAGTGTTTACAATAATATTTGCACCAAGTGTTTACAATAATATTTGAACCATGAAGAACTATGTGACAGCCATCTAAAGATATTCAGTTTAAGTATCTGGATATTCAGGCTCAATATCTTAGATATTCAAATAGATGACTAACTATCTAAGATATTGACAATAGGTGACTAACTATCTAAGATATTCACAGAAAAAACAAGGACTGAAAGTGTTTACAGTTTAAGTCAGTTTTTAGGCTGAGTTTAAGTTTAAGTCAATTTTTAGTCTTGTTTTAAGACTAAGAAAACTTAAAACAAGACTAAAAACTGACAAACTTAAATTCAGCCTAAAAACTGACTTAAACTGGAAACACTTTTAGTCCTTGCTTTTTCTGTGTTCAATAAGATGAATATCTGGATATTTAGGATGAATATCTAGATATTTAGGACAGGGCCGAGTTCAGAAAAAAATTTCGGGGGAGGGGGGTTGGTTTGGTGAACCAGTGGAAAAGCATCATCTCATTGGTATTTACTACAGAAATATTTTTTATTTTTCATTTCGGGAGGGGATTAATCCCCCTTGATCTCCCCCTGGCTACGTCCTTGATTTAGGATGAATATATTTGTAATTTTTTGACTATGTAGATATTAAGTTTGAATATCCATTTTTCTCCGTGAACAATTGAAAATTTTGCCTCAAGCAATTGGAAATAGATCATCGGGACTGCATTATTCAAAAGCCAGTCGAAACTGTCAAAGTTAGTTTCAACAAATCCAAAACCGAAGAGTTAATCATCTTGTACGCGTAGTTGTAAAGCTTGTGTGTGTGTTGCCTGACCACAACACCAGTTGCCGCGGACTCGATGACACAATCTGATTTAACGATCATTTAGATCGGATTGCCTTTCGTTCACTCAACATCGGTGATGCGGTAGAGACGTCCGTCAGAATGACGCCGTAATTGGCAATCTAGCTAGGCTTATCGAGAGAGTAGCTTACAGAACGTCCTTTGTACATAGCGTATCGTGGTGACGACATGCCATGCCAGTTAAATTCAGCAATGTTGTACGCTCTACATCTTCTACATTCCTATATACGTGCAGCGAATGCCTGCAAATGTGCCTACAGTCGCCTGTATGTAGGCAACTTCCGATTCTACGTGCATGCGGATCCTAGAAGCGCAGGCGTCATTTTCTCTCGATGTCGTGACGCTCACACTCAACGGCGTCGCGACGACTTTAAACCATTCGCTGCCGTTTCGCTGCTCTGATAGTCCCTTCGCGGACCTCGATCGGTTCACTGTTCGCTCCGTGCGCGGAATTTTAAATTTCCCGCCAGATTTATAAGAAAAAGAGTAGACTTGTACTTTATTTTACAAATTTATAAGAATCTTTAAAGGTAACAAACACAAGTTATCTGTTTCATTCTTGAGTGCGGTAGTTTTATTATTTACTAAGTGCATAATTTTTGTATTTGGTTTAATTGGAAATAACTTTAATTTTATCCAGTCACGTGTTATAAAAGAAATATTAAAAAATGAAGAATCGAATTTAATACTAAAATGAAGAAATTAGACTATTAAAATATATGTCAGATGAAAATATTTTTTAAATTTGAAAATTTAGATTTCTAAATCAATTCAGTAGTAAATATGAAAGAAAAATTGAACTTTGGAAATTCTTCGTGGCGCTTGACCTGCAAAACTTTGTTTATTATAGGATTTTAGATTCTAGCTATTCTCATGGAATTTTATTTCATTCATGAACACCGACCAGAACTCTTTTACTGGCTGTAAATGATGATCTTCATTCATAGCACGTAACGTAAATCCGTTTATATCGCTGCGGAACTATACGGGCGACCAATAAGTCCGAAAAGCCTCTCCTTCATCGCTTCCCTATTTTAAAATATTGAAAAAAGACAATAGTAAAAAAGAGTCGTGAAAAATGATGACACCTATCTATTTTAAAATTATCTTCTCCCTAAGTTAACTTTTGGTTCGAAAGTTTCAAACTCTCCTATGCAGACAATTTCTTTGTATACAAGTTTCTTTAAACTATTAAAGAACTTTCTTGCAATGTTCCTTCGTAATAATTTAAAATTTAAATTAAGTTTTCTCTCGCAAAATTATATTTTTACTGCACTTCCAAATTGTAATATATTTTTATTGGTCTGAATTCAGAAAATGTCTGTTCTATCAGTACATCTATTAATTTTTGAAATTGGAAGTGTAACTCGAGCCCGTGTTCACGATTTTTTAAATAATAATGATAGTGTATGAGGTAACTAATATTAATTATTTCCCAGGCTAATGAGTATAATATTATGTAAGCGTACAAGATATTTCCTGAAATTAGGTTCATTAATAAAATTAATGCTCTCAAGTGTACACGAAGATCCATTTTACATTAATAAAGCTTTATTAAATTAAGCTATAATTGATTAGCTGGTTCAGACACTGATAATTAAATGAAATTCACATAGATAATTTACGAGTAAAATACTACGTTATTATATAATTTCTGATTCTGGCGGTTAAATTTATAGCTTGAAATCACGATTTGAAATTAGGATTTAAAGTCCAGAATCTTGATTTGTTGAGCTTTCATAACTCGATTAGAAAAGCATTTTCAAAAAAGTTTGAACTAATAAATTTCTCTCTTTATCCATAAAAAATTTCTCTTACATCACATACTACTCGTAAATACCATTGATTTCCAATCAATACTCCTATTAAAATAAATCTCTCGATACCAGCTGACGTCCTTAAATTGCTCCATATAAGTTCACAACTTTTTTTTCTCCCTTCAAAAATCCTTGTTTTAATTGCTAGTACAGTTAGATGAACTCAAAGTAAACTAGATTAAATGAACGCATATTCATTAAACCTGCAATTACATTTGTTTACGAGAAAAAATATATTACCGAAGAAAAAATCCATCTCTTTGAATTTTCTTCAAATTAATTTCCTTCACTTCCTTATTTATTCTTTAATTAGGTTTTTAATTAATTTAGTCTTCAATTAATTTAGTTTTAATTAATTTAGTTTTTAATTAGTCCCGTACACAAACTAGTTGAAAATCAATTTTTAATAAAAAGTTCTTAAAGTTTTTTATATTAAAATAAGAAATATGTTTTGATATTTTACAGATGAATAAAGATAATTTTAATGACAATGGCTCGAGATTTTCTGCAAGTGAATCGTTTCCTTAGTGATATTTTTGACAATGGCTACTATATGATGCCTTGACTAAAAAGTGAAAAATGAGAGCGATGGAAGAAAAGTCTGTGCAACAGCCGAGAATTATTTATTATCTCTTTATCGTGCAATTTTTGTTGCAAGTTATTGCATTTGTGTATCTTTATCTTTATGTGGTGAGGGTTGATTCGGATTTGAAAATTTTAAATAAAATTGGGTGTCATCAGCTTGTTGAGAATGACAGTTTAGTACGGCGGAAGCGAAGTAGTGCACTTCCTGCAACAGAAGACAATGCAGTTTTGGAAGTCTACAGGGTGAGTGAACTCAAAATAAATTTAATTTTTTCAAAATTAAGTAGCTTCTGGACGAGCACTAAAAAAAACAGACTAAAATAACCAGAATTCTGGCTACTTCTAGAAAAAATGGTAAACGGCATATTTAACAAGAATTTTGACATTTTTTTGAGTGAATATTCAAAGAAAATGGCAGTATTTATTTTTCTTCCGAGACAAACTGTAACTACAATTTATTATAGGTTTACGTGCAGTACCTTTAAAGTGAGTGTTTTATTCGTGTCAAGCGGGAAATTCACATATACTATATATGTATATATTGAAAAGGGAAAGAGTGTGGGTTATGTAGAGGTTATCTTAGTTATTTATGAGTAAAAAAAATAGTTTCCCTTAACAGGCATATGTCTCGGAAACCATCTTAAGCCCCTTTTAGCTGAAATATTCTTTTCCTTCATAATAAACCTTCTTCCCTCAAATATCTTCGCTCTAAGGAACTCAAAAGATGTCCATGAATTTTTGTATAACATGTTTTCATAACAAGTTTTCATGAAACATTTATGCATCAAATATTTTATATTATTTTTAAGTTTAGCATTAAATTTCTCCAAGTGGAAAAAGAAAATTGATCAGGAAATTAAAAAAAAATCAAAAGAAGGAAAGTTATGACACCAGAATAATTCATAGTCAAGAAAAGAAGGAGCTAAGTGGAAGTTTAAAGGAGCAAAAAGCTTCGAAGCAGAAAATAACTATAAACTTGGATCGTAAATTATAAGAACAAAATTAACTTTGTAATATATTTTACTGAATGACATTCACAGATGTGACATAAAATAATTTTTTATCACACCTGTTATCGGAAAACTCTTTGGTTTTATTCAACATTGAATCCTTACTTACGATTGCTTGCTCTAACCGAAAGTATATTTTAATAAGAAATGATTGTAAACTGCAATTGAATAGAAGTTTGCATGACGTAAATAGAGTCAAGGGAGGCAGGATGTAAACTTCGATTGTACCGACGTTGATCTAACCACTAACGTGTACACTCGAAACTACATAGTTAAATCTGATTTTGGCAATCACCTTTCTGCTTTAAGCGGAATTGAAAATTTAGTTTGCGGTCGTGTAATCGGCTCTAAACACGTTTGGTTCGTGCTTGAAAAAGCTTTCCTGCTTCGCGCAAACATGCACGAAAAATAAACTTTTTGCAACTCTACTTACAGATGCACTCCAGTTGCTGAGTAGCGAGAATTCTGATTACGTTTCAAAAAATAAATTTCCACTTATACCTTACACTTTTTATCAATTTCAACATTCCAGTTTTTAAACCATTTTTTTTATTTCTTTCTTTTATTTTTTTATTTCATCTCTTTAAATCCTCGATTGAATGGATGCATTTTTGGACCAATTTATTTAGTTAGAAGTGAAGGAAGCGAAATTTGCACTTTCAATGAGGATGATTTTATTAGAGGGCAGTGGGAGAATTATTTTGAAATTGGTAGGAAGCGATGAAAGTGATCCGCCTTTTCCCAATTTTCGTTCCGTGGTCTGTCTCTATAATTTTTCGTCACCCTCGATCGTCAAGCGTACGTGCCAAGCCATTAGTACCATCTGGTTCAGCTTATCGAAAGAGGAATTATTCTAGAACTTTATTGATATTTAGTTGCTCTGACCTCAAAACGTGTGATGGCTAACAACAAATTACGAAAGTGTAAAAAGACCTCAAGTTCAGAATAATTGTGTTCAAGGAAGTAGAATTTTGATCAGTTTGAAAGATGTTAAATTGAAAAATGTTTAGTTTTGAATATTTAGCAGTAAGAAGTTTGAAAGCTTAAAAACCTTTTCACGCACGATTACTATAAAATGTTTATTATCAAAATTCAAGCTCAAAGTTCATGCCATCGGCAGCAGTGAAATTCTTATACATTATTGAAGAGAGACACGATGAGAAACTCCTTAGATTTCGATATGCTTCTTGTATAAGCGGCTGCAAAAATAAATGCGCTTTTAAAATTCAGGTTGTCGATAAGTCGTAAAATCCCATGACACTGTATAAACCTTTTGAAAGGCGACATGCATTTTCGTAAAGCAATTCCTGAGGGAATTTTCTGTTTCATTTTCACATGATTTTGCAATATCTGATAAAAATATTGCTTTATAGCAATTTCTGTCTATCAAGTTCAATAATTTCAAGATAATAAAATATAAAGGTTGAATATAAATATAGAGAATTCCATATTGAATGAGAATATCAACTTCATTTTTTTCCGAATCTTAGAGTCTGAAATGCATTTTTCTCCGTTGAATATGCCTTTCCATTTTTACTCAATACCCTTGGCTAAAACAAAATCAATCGTACCTTATAAAACTTTGAACTTATTTCACTGATGCTTTACATCCAATATCCTTTTCAGTGTCTCAAGTGCCTGATACATACTCAAAAGGATTTGATCTTCTCGAATAATGTGGCCCCTTTATTGAAATTCAATCCAAATTCCTGTAACTTTAAAGCAATCGAGACAACTTTATGCATAAATGTGGATTAAGACACGATTTAAAAGCATTAAAACTAAGAACGAGTTTCAGTCTACTTGAAAATAATTAAATTCTCGAAGCTTTCATAGTAGAGTCAGAATGTTCATTGCAATTCAAAAACATTTAAGTTTAGGTACTTTGAAGTCCTTAAAATGCCTCGTACTTATGTGCATTTGAATCAACAGCACCAATGAGGACTTTCGTCTCCCATGCCTGCTCTTTCCAAGAGTAATTCTCCCCCGAACCACACATTTCCATTTGCAAGTTCTCACGGCCACTGCTCGTCGTCCTCTTTAAAGTTTAGCAGTTTATGTCGCAATTACAAGGAACTGAATAGTTAGTAGTTTAACTGCCGTTTAATGCAGATGATCGTCTCCAATCCCATTATGAAGACCGGAAAGAAACGAAATTACTTACTTAGTAACGCTAAGAGAAAATCAGCGTCTAGCTCACCCGAGATTTTAAAGGTGATTGAACGTCATTTCGCAATATTCCACGATAAAAAACTTATAAGCGATATAAATCCTATCTTTAAAAAAGTGGTGTAACGCAGTGTCTCGAAAATCTCGCATATCATTGTTGTTGCAAACCTAAATTGGTTATTGATTGACTTAAAGTTGAAAGAAAAAAAAAATTTCACGAAAACCTTCGAAATCCCTTAAAATTCCCAGTAACCTGTTGAAATCCTTTAAAAATCCTTTTGAAATCTCTTAAAATTCCTCGAAACTTCACAACAGGATTTAAAATCCCTTAAAATCTCTTAAAACACCCAGAAACCTTTTCAAATCACTTAAAATTTCACGAAAACGCGATGAAAAAAAAATGATTAAAAAATACATATCTGAAAAATTCATAATTGCTGATATTCACATTTTATGTTTTGTTTTAGGTACGGGAAGACAAGGATCTTCCAAAGGAGTCAAAGAAAGCTACAGTTGCCCCGAGTGAACCCATTCCAGCATCCCTTAATAGACAGGAATGGGTTGAAGTGACAGCTGATACGCGCATCCCGGTAAATAGTTTTAAAAGTGCTTTTTTAACAGGATTATTCTGTCCATTTCCATTATCGAAAAATTTAAGTTCTCAATCTTTTTTCCCTTGGAAGAAAAAAAAATTGAAAATTAACCTATATCGAAGTATTATTCTTGAAATGATATTTGATAAATGCAGAAGAAAAATTAGCCATGTTGCGAAATAGAAGTTTCATTTTTTGAACATTGCTCTGTGATGCAAAACGCACAAAAAGAAGATTACAAGCTTTGGGAAAAAATTAAACTGAAAAATAAAAAATGTCTTTAATATCTGATATCTTTAAGCTTAATATTCGCAATCTAAAAATACTTGAATTCATTAGTTGCAAATATATACAATATTTCTTTTTTATCTTCCTTCTGACGTGAAGGATCTTAAATATTTTATACGACATACTCTTCTTTAGCACGTATTACGTCTGAAATATATATATATTTATACGAATCTATATACAGAAATATCAGCAGAAATCCACTCTAAATGTCCATTTACGGTTCCTTTGAT
Source organism: Synergus itoensis (assembly GCA_904066005.1). Lineage (NCBI taxonomy): Eukaryota > Metazoa > Arthropoda > Insecta > Hymenoptera > Cynipidae > Synergus > Synergus itoensis. Next base: position 4,113,630 of record CAJFCP010000036.1, on the reverse strand, counting down.
TATCATATTGTAAGCGAAAATCCGAGCTAATCCGAAAATGGATAAAATCTCTTATTTAAATGCAAATGTAGCTCGAGATGTAATGAAGTGTGTAAAGCATGAAAAATAAAGTAATAGTATTCTAAAGTATACCGCAAAAGAGCAATAAAACTAAGTAATTTTACTAATTTGAATAATAGAAAATAAAAAAAAAATATGTAACGTACAAAGTGCGAAGCTATTAGAATTAACGATATATAAACTGGTTTAGATTCAAATGAAGATGGGTTAGATTATCCTTTTCCAATCCATTCTAGAGCTTTCCATTTACCGATGTTTAATCTCTTTAATCTTATTAGATAATTCTGTAGCAAATTAAGTTACCCTGTGGGTTTCCAAACGCTATTTCTAATTAAATCAGATAAGGACAACCCTGGTTAGATTTGCCGCAACATCCAAAGTTTCAGATTAATCTTTCGCTTCGCCATACATGTTGCTAAATATTCAACCACAATGAGAAATTCTAAATTCATTAGCTTTTAATTCCGAGAATGGCTTCTACAAATAACATCAAATAATACCAACCTAATACAGTTAGTAATCTTATAAAGATTTATTGCTTCTTAAATGTTAAAAAAAAATACTTTCTATTTCCAGGTGGACACTATTCAGGCCTACTGTCGAAAGTTCAGAGACAGTTGTCCAGCTCCAGTTCCTGGACAACCAGGACCTCCAGGACCTCCCGGAGACAGGGGACTCCCTGGACATCCTGGAAGTGACGGACCTGAAGGACCTCCTGGATTGCCAGGATATCCCGGAGAACGAGGGTTGAAAGGTGATCCTGGACCTCCAGGACTTGATGGAAGAGATGGAGTACCTGGAGAACCAGGATTGGATGGAATTCCAGGACGAATAGGTCACGACGGAATTCCCGGCAGGGACGGAAAAGATGGAATTCCTGGTATCCCTGGTAACTCTGGGAAAAATGGAATCGATGGTAAGCTTACGTCATGATACTTTGAGTTTCTTTTTCTCTATAAAATTCGTTCCTATGGTCAAATTTTACCGAAACTAAACTATTGTCATAAAAATAACGTTATATAAATCTACCTCGAGAATTCTATACTTCACAAATATAATAAGGAAATAATTATACTCGTTCTAAATATGATATAACAAAATTATAATATAAGTTGACATTGAGGAAGATACAAAAACCTTTTCAAAAAAATTCATCAGGTATAAATAAAAGACGCAGATACATTATCTTGCGCATTGCGGAAACAACCGTTTTTTTTATTTTGTTGAACTGGGGTTGAATACACTTTCTATTCATTATAAGTTCTGTGTTTGTTTAATGAATGCATTCCTTCATTCCAGAGAGTTTCTCATAGAAATTCGAGATTTTTAAATTTTGTTTACGTGTACTTTGCATTTTCGTTGCGAATAATGAAACACATATGAAATATGTAAGAATAATAAATTGATTATTCATTTCCCGGTTTATCGCCGTTTTCAAAACTTTGTATGTGTGAAATATACAAACCATTTTAATGATACTTTCCTGAAAGGAATAAAAGTCTCGAAAGTATCAAATATTTAAAAGCACTGAAGAATTTGTTTATTGATTTGATTTTAATCATTCATAAGGGAAAATGGAAGTTGAATATTCTTTTATTTAGTTCCATTATTGGCGAAGCAATTTGCAACACTTTCTGCAGATATACGAGATTTGCAAATTCTCATAACTCGCTTTCTTTATTACCCATTATTTATCATGTACTTTTAAAGCAATTTTTCACCATGCATATAGCTCTTAATGCTCTCCAACATTTTCATGTAATTCTCGCAGCTAAAATAGCCTCGTTACTCAATTACGTCTTATCTTTCTTATCCCTAAGGTAAACCCTTACGCGTTTTTCGCGTGTTGAACTCTTATGTATGTAGGTGACAGATAACAAGAGGTAAAATAGAGTTTTACCTGTGAGTGAAAGGAGAAATAAAAGAAGTAAAAAGGAAAAAGAGATAAAATAATAATAGAAAGGAAAAAGATACGAAATAGAAGTAGCAATACATACATAAAACATCAGTTTTTTAGGGAAAGGCTGTTTTGACTTTTTTGACGAACTCGTTGTTTAATTTGCTCTCTCAATTTAATTATAACTTTGTTTCAATATCTCTTCTATATTTTGATAAAAATCCATTAAAGTAGCATTTTCGTACTGAGAAAATAATAAATAAAAATTGAAATAAATGCTCAATTAAGATTGATTGCAAGTTTGAACATTGATAAAAACAATAATTAAGACATTACTATTAGTATTTATCTCTGAGTTTCAAAGTAAGGAGATTCGATTGCAAATTTATAACAGAGTAGTTGCCACAAAATTTCTGAGATGAATGGAGAGTTGTAAAAGTAGAGAATTGAAACTTCGACGTTTCCTTCTCATAAACCGTAAAGTATAGTTCGTGCAGTTGCCCTTTGCTTTTAGAAGGCAGAACGGCATTTTCTTGCTGACCAGGAAGGCACTAAACATACACAGGCATACGGACTATACACAATATACATATTTTTATTATTTGACCACATTTAATTGAAATTTCGTTCCAAGTTTTTTATCCTATAAACTTCTTTATTCTTAAATTTTTATTCTTTATGAGACTCTGAAAGAAGAATTTAATTAATGATCCAGCAACTGTTTTAAGAAATAAACTTAAAGAAATGAGAAATGTTATATGTTTTAAACCTCATCAGTAGCAACTAGGCAAGAAATTAGTATTCCTTAAGCGAAAAATTCGTAATATCATTAGTGAGAGAGTAGTTTTTAAGGGCATGTATTACTTTATCAATCCCTACCTTATCGACATTATT
>CAJFCP010000036.1:4044343-4110379 GCA_904066005.1 Synergus itoensis | reverse complement strand
ACTTCGTGGGTAAAATAGGGCTCGGATAACGTAATACATGCCCTTAACAATCCCAACAAAGTTTGTTCTCAAGTACAGACTGATGAGGATTTTTACATACAGATTTGTAATATAAGTAGAAAAGGGTGGGTGTAGTCAGACGTGACACGTCTTCTTGAAAGGGATCTTAAATTAAAATGGATTTTGAAAGATTCCAAAGTCCTTTAACGAATACTTAAAGTAGTAGAAAATTTGCGATATTTTTTCTCAAGGAAAAGAAGTTTCTTTCATTTCTTCCAACTTTTCAATGGCATTATATTTGATTTCAATCAGCGAAAATGTCTTTAATTGTTCATAAATTAAAATGCGCTTATTTGTAATTACAGAATCATAATGTTCTTACATTAGTACTTCGATCTATCATCAATGGAACTCATAAAAAGACAATCAACAAATCCAGTTGCAACTTTTGAGGAAAATCGCTGTGGGATATTGCTAATTTCGTTAAATTTGAAGATGGTCTAGATTAAATTTTGCTTGCTTGATTGTTTGTTTGATTTTGATCACTTGACGAAAAGTGAGAGAGAAAATTCATGGTAATTTATTTAGAGAGAAATAGGTAAATTCTTGGTTTCCGGATGTTAATATCAGCATTCAGTACAGAGAGGACCGAGCGGTTTGCCAACGTTTCGCAAACATTGTAACACAGAGCATTTGCTCACGACACTATATATAGTCAGAAGTAAATGGTCTATCGGTTACTTTTAGATCCAGAGAGAGGAAAACCAAACGAAAGACGAAGAATAATACTCTAGTTTAATTGAAAATAATTTCCATTTTAATCTTCAACCAATATTATTCTACCAATAAATTTTTACCTTTTTTTCCGAGATATTTTAGAAACCATTCATCAAAAATTTTCAAATAGATTGCTATATTTTTAAAACTACTACTTCTTTTTGACATTTTTTCGATATATACATAATCTCGCAAAGTATCGCATTTCGTTCTGTTTACAGTTGTAACTTATACATTTTTTCCGGCAAAGTTTGAACATCCTCTCAAGCGTTGAGAAAGTTCGGAGAAAGGTAATGAAACGCAAAATTAAAGATAAGAGAAAATGCTTGACTTGATCCTCTAAAAGTTTTGACGCTGACGAAGAGACTGTAACATCAGACGGTAGAAATAAAAGCTGCAAAGAAAATATTTAATCTCCACCTGGAAGACGTTTCTTACCCTGTATAGTGTATTCTGTATATACTGTATACATATATACTCCACCCTTTCTTTGCACAGTCCTGCTTCTCTGTGTCCAGTACTAAAGCGAAATGAGATGGATACCACATTGGATTGCTTTTTCCGAGCTTGTTTTCCTACACTCATCCCTTGTCCTCACGAGCTTCGCAAATTTTAATCAGAAACTTTCACTTCCAAGGTACTTTATAACACTAAACTATGAAAACCTTTTTCCATGTAAAAATGTGTGTAGAGTAACCTCCCCTATTTCTTAGGCTTCTATAGGGTTTCAGTATCAACGAATATACTACCAAGCACGAGACTTATATCATTTTTCGCACGTGCAAAGAGAGTTGATAGGTGAGCGACTCAATTTTTCCAGCTTTCGTAAAAATGATAAAAATACAATCGTCTGGAAAAATCTTTTCTTACTTTAGATTTATTTTTTATGTCTTATTTTTTATGTCGTATATTTTTTATGTGTGAAAGTAGTGATCGAAGAAATGAGAAGATTTTTTAGTTTGAGTCAAGAAGATGTATCAATTCACTGAAAAAAAATGTTTAGCTGTCCCTGTTAGACGTACCTAAATATGTAGCTGTTTTAGCTAAATTTTACCATCTAGAAATTATCTAGGTAAATTAGCTAGATTATTTCTGGATGGTAAAATTTAACTAAAACAGCTAGATATTTAGGTAACTCAGCTAGAAATTTAGGTAACACAGCTATATTTTCTTAGAAAACGAAATCCAGCTAAACGTCTAGCTGGGACAACTAAACCATTTTTTCAGTGTTTAATGAAGCAAACGACAAAAGTAATAAATATAGGGTTTAAAAGGAAAATGATAAAGAGAAATTCTTGCAAGATAAAACTATTGAATATTTCACCATAAAACCGGGGCTTTTTATCGTTCATTGTAGTGGTTAATGACAGGAAAAATAATCGCCGATAATCGACGCGAAGAAGCATTTCTAAACTCTTCACCAGCACCATCTAGTACGCATTTATGTGTTGATTTTAATGGCCTACGGTGATAGCCCAAGCAAAATTGATCGCTACTACTGCGCGCCATTGTGTACCCTAATGTTTATTTAAAATTGAAGAACTCGCTAAAAGTCGTCGGATAAGTGCATGAATAGGCGATTCCGGGGCTGTCGATCGACACTGCAGAATATCGGCGTATAGAATGCATTATGCAGTAACTTCGTATCTCCCTCTTTCCATACACGGGGCTCAAATAGCGTTTTCTGGCTTATGCATTTGGACTGGCTTCATTTACCATATTTTTAGAAACGCTACATGTTTTTAAAAAATCATTACACTGGGAAATAAAATTATTTTTAAAATATGCTCTAATATTTTTGAGCACTACAATTAAGGACACAAGTGAGAGAATAAATGAACCTTGCAACTTGGTTGCAAGGTTGTTGGTCCTTGGCAAGAGTTGCAAACAGACAATTTTCATTTGCATCCTAACTCGATGAATTTAATGTAGGAAGCTGGAATCGCGAACTAACTAAAATCATTTAAGGAAAATGGCGAGTCTGTTGCATTTGTCTTGCTTCGCTGGTATCCCATGCACTTAGTTGGTTATGCATCTAATAAATTGCGTTAAACTCAAAGGTACAGCCTCTTATGGCCCTAGAGGACGAAAACTAGATAATAGTTACGACAAACTCGGATTACCACCTCCGAGCGTCGAAATAATATCGTGATATAACTACTTATCAGAGTAAATTCCAAAATTTATCCGAATTTTCTTGTTTAAAATTCAATTTGCGTTCTCAATTTTCTCAATTTAAATTGTTCTAAAGATATTAAAATTATGATAAATTTTGAAAAGGGAGATTGATCTCATTTGTGAGAAAATATTATCTCGGTAGTCTTTTTTTTTCTTAACAGCTGACTCATTCAGAAATTTATAGAACAGAAAATGTTGAATGCAATCTATTCCTTTTAGGATACTTCGCAACTATCCTCTTGATCTAGAAAGTTTAAGTACGTCAAACTTTCGAAATGCAAGGCGAGAAGCTTTCCTCGGAAGTTATAAACTTGCATTCGCTTCTTTGCACACGTCTTTAGTCCATTATGATTTCGTTGTTGAAATTAAAGTTGATGTTAAGGCTTAAGTAGCTAACTACTCTTATTACACATGATTCATTTTCGACCTGTTTAACTCTTTTCACTCAGAAATAAAAATAAGCAATGCTTATAAATCTATTTGAAAACTAAATGCTAGATTACTTCTATTTATTTATATTATAATGTATATCCTATCTTTAAAAAGTGGTGTCACGAAATGTCTCGAAAATCTCGCATAAATTGTTGTTGCAAACTTGATCGGCTTTTTAATGACTTGAAGTTGAAGGAAGAAAAAAAAGACTAATGGCGCAAAAAAATTTCACGAAAACCTTCGAAATCCATTAAAATTCGTTAAGATTTCTTCAAACTCCCAGAAACCTCTTAAAATCTCTTACAATCTTTAGAAATCTTATGAAATTCCATGAAATCCTTCAAAATTCTACAAAACCTTTTAAAAATTAGAAAAATCTCATAAAACCCCTTCAAATTATTCGAAATTTCATAAAATTTTACAAAATTCTTAAAAATCCCATAAAATATTTTTAAAATTCTCTTAAAACGCCCAGAAACCTTTTCAAATCACTTAAAATTCCACGAAAACCTTCCAAATCTCTTAAACTTCTTGAAACTCTTTGAATTCTAGGATAAAATTTAAAATCCCTTTACATCGTTGAAAATTCATTAAAATTATTAGAAATTTTATTAAATTCCACAAAATCTTTAAAGAATCATAAAAATATTTTGAATTCGCTTAATATTCCTCGAAATTTCACGAAAACATTATAGAAATCGCTTAAAATTCGTTGAAATCTCTTAAAGTTTTAGAAACCTCTCAATCTTTCTCAAAATTTCATCAGGGAAATTTTATTGGTTTTTGAATGACTTGAAGTTGTAAGAAATAATAAATAATAATTAAATAAATAATCGTGCGCGTAGAGCACGAGTTGGTTTGCTAGTGAATTTAAAAGGAAGTATATCTCATTATGAATGCTTCCTGAGAAGTCTGAGACGAAACATTGTTACAAGCGAATAAATCTACTGTGCAAGGTGCATCTTTCAGATCATGGAACCACGTCGTTATTCCTACGCTACATTAATTCTTGTCAATGACGAGAACTGGAAAATGTACTTTGTAGGAATACACGAGTCTCTTGCAAAGGAATCCTCGGTATTTCATTGATTTAAATATGTTCCGCACACATTTCTCTGTCGTAATCGACTCGGTGGATTTACGTCATAGGAAATTCATATGGTATGGAGGACAGGAACCTTTCATGTTATATTCTCCCGTTCTAAGCGATTTTAAAAATTTTTTTTCGTTTTTTATCCCCTCACTGCATCAGATATTCCGTTAAGCGAGGAATTGCCTCTTTGGGGTCTGTGCTTTTCTACAAATGTGATTTATCCTTCCGTATCGAGTCGAAGAACGGACTGACATAAATTTCTTTAGATACGGTGAAATGAATTTGACGTAGACATCTTTTCATCTGAAAAATCTATGTATATCAAACATATAGCCATTGTAGTTCGAAGAAAGACGTTGAAACCGTTCCTTCAAACTGAAAAATCCGTTTGTGAAACGCGAAAGGTGTATTTGAACACCCGGGGCAACAACAGGTTCCTTAAAACTCTATTTACTTTTTTTCTAGTTTGCTCTCTATTCTCTGTAAATCCTCACACAGTGCTTCTCACAACTCCTCTTAAAAAATATTAAAAAATCGAAAGCTCGTTAATAGATGTATAAAAAGCAATAATTGCCAAAGTGAAACTGAAAATGTTTAACGATCACATATGAATCAAATTTATAATGAAATGATATTTTGATGCATTATTTCATTGCATTAAATCTTGCTCGTAAAAATGAAATATATGCGCAGATAATTTCCATGGGTATAATTGAATTAAAATTTGGAGAGTAACGAAATACACCCTCGAGAGGGAAAATTGTTTATGTTCAAAGCGAGCATATTTAGGAATTCGTATGTATTTACATATAATTGTGATACTTTTACACATATAATTACTTCAAAAGTTTAATATACATGCAGTAATGAGGACTGTACATTGGGAAGTGAAGTGGTTAAAAACTGGTATAATAAATTCATTGAAAGTTTTTACTATATATACAGAAGAAAACTAAAATACTCTTTGATCACGTGATATCTAAGTATAATATACCTTAACGAGGAATTTTCGTGAAATTTCAAAGTTCTTGCTTTCCGTATTCAGGGAAGGAAAAGCAGACTTTCAAAGATACAGATATACAAAGGATTAACATATACCAGAGGGAACTTTCTTCTTAGTGCACGTGTAATGTGAAGCATGCCTGAAGCTTTAGTTTAGTGGAGACCACTTCTCCATTATGAAATGCAGCAAGATGTCTCTGACGACAAAAACCTGCATGTTAAAAAATTGTTGGAATTAAAGAGGGTACTTTTCTACTAGAAATCGTATAAAATAATTGGAATTTTGAAAAAAATGTATTATATACAAGTGCTGAATATTCTTCTCTCTTTTTGAAATCTAAAATCCATTTACCGTGACCGAATAAGTAATAAAATCTCAATCGCATCCATACTTCAGCTTCGTCATTTAAAAAGTTTGAAAACGTTATTGGTTTTCCGTCACTCTGTGAATAATACATGCCAGAAGCCGTGATAATTCAACAAATCATTCTGTTCAATGATTTTGTTTCTCGTTTATTTTTTTTTTAATGTTAGAGTTTATTTGGAATCAATAAAAAGTGCTTTTACGAAAGGGTAAGAAAATTGAAATATTTTTATAACGGGTTTGGTGATTTTTACAAGTTTGATTTAACATTTCAGTTTCACGATACTGTAAACATTTTTTTGTATTAATATATGTTATATATTAATAAGTTGTTAATTTGATTTTAGGAATCCCTGGTCAAAAAGGAGAGTCGGGCTCTCAAGGTCCAAGAGGAATGCGTGGTGAGTGTTTTATCTATATTTTATTATAATATTTTATTTTATTTTGTTTTCTATTTTTAATATTTTATTAATATTGAAATTTAGAATCAAATTTGCTCTAGTTTGAAGTAGAAACAACTTTTTCAATATTGACACAATATTATATAAATACAAGAGAAACTTGATACTGATATTACCAATCATTCGGAAAATTGATTTCTCTCTTTCAATGTTATATATTTCATACGATATACTGTATAGATATTTGAATGCCGCTATAAATATGAAAAAAATATCACATTTCTCTTCGCTGAATTTAATTTTTCAAATAATAGAAAATTGCATCTCCAATAGATGTTTTTATTCAGAGGTTTATTTACCAGCGAATAAAGCCTTTTGTAAACTTATAGGGTTTCAATTATCAAAAATGGATTAAGGATATTTAATTATCGAATCTCTATGTAAATGAAAATGGAAAATTGATATTGTAACATGTGATTCGTATATTCTTGATCTGGGAACGGATTATTAATGTTGCAAACAATAAATCGATTCGTGTCAAATATTTTCAATGATACTTTAGGATTTATATAGAGATAAAGGAAATATAATATAAAAAATGTCACTGTTGTGTTAAGAGCAACGAATAGTAAATTCTCGAGGGGTTGAGTGGAATGGAACCTTTTATTAAGCAAAGGATTAGGGAGCCTTATGGGGTAATTTCTGACTTGGAAAAGCACATAGCCGAACTAATCTGGGCGTTATTGTAGAAACTGTGATACGCTTACTTTGAAAGCAGAAACTTGATCCCTTGGTACCTTTACCCCATTTTACTCGGAACATTTCCTTCTTTCCCTTTCACCTTTCTGTCCCTTTCATTCATGCAAGGAAGAAATGACATAGCCAAGTTATTAAGTGGTCGTTACTTCCCAATCATCTCGTGTTTAATCAACTACCTACGCTATCTTCACGCTAGGTAATTGTCTCACAATGAGGATCGACTCATTTTCGAAGCATCATCGTTACCCACACACATATACATAATGCGTTACATATACAATGTATATACACTAGCAACTATGATTCGCACGCTCTACACGCGATTAATTTCTCGTTTTTGCAATTTGGTTGAAGTTTCAGACGTCTAGTCTGACAATTTATTTTTTAGATTTATTGGAATAAAAATATCAACAATAAAAATTTTCCAAATTTTTTTAAAAACTAGTATTTACTTACTAGCAGAAATTTATCCGGCGTTGCTAGGGATTTTAAGAGATTTCATAAGATTTGATAAGGTTTGATAAGATTTCATAAGATTTCATAAGATTTCATAAGATTTGAAAAATTATAAAAAGATTTTACCAGATTTATGGCGATTTTGAAGAATTTCAAGGGATAAAAAGACTGAAGGATTTTAAGAGATTTTGATTGATTTTGGGGATTCAAAGGGATTTTTAAAAGAGTTGAAAATGGTTATCAAAAGGATTTTTCAGAGATTTTCACAAGATTTAAAGAAAGTTTAAGAGAATTCCAAGATTTTTGTACAAATTTTAAGGGTTTTTCAAGATGTTTTATAATGATTGTTAAAAAATGGCTTTTCCTAAAATTTTAAGAGATTTTTGAAAGATATTTTAAAACTGTTTTCGAAATTTTTAAATAAAAATTTCTTTTAAATTTTTAATATTATACTTGTAACCTTTTTAAAAATATTTTAAATAACTAGAAAATTTTGTATTTTCGATTCTTTTTAAATCGTTAAAATATTGTAAATCCCGTGGATTTCATTAAGATTACTTGAAACTTGAAATCTACTCAAATTCCTTGTACTTCCTTAAAATAAATTTAAATGGCTTGAAATCCATTGAAAATCTGTTGAAAATCTTTTGAATTCTTTTGAAATTCATAAAAATAAAAAATAAAATAAAAAAAATTTATCAGACTACTAGACGTCTGAAACTTCAACCCAATGTTTTTGCACTCCTTTTGCTAAAAAGATTTACAGGATTCTAAATAATTTCAAATCAAATGATTTTACAATGTTTTAAGGGATTTAAGGAGTGTGAACAATAATTCAGTATTTTTTAAATATGAAAACTTATAATTCCTTTAAATTTCGTAAAATCACTTGATATTCTTGGATGATCCTTAAAATCACTTAATATCCCATAAAATATTGCTAAATCCTTTAAAATTACGTTAAATTCCTTTAAATTATTCTACGGTTAATAAATTCAAATTTCAACATAGAATTTGCATACGTTTTTGCTTAAGTTTATAATCTGGACTGACGGATCTATTTTTATTTATGCAAAGGTAGTTTTATAATTACAGTTTTGAGGACATGTTGGAATGGAACTTTTTCTCGGTTCGATTCATCGTTTCGTTCGTGTATTGAGAATCCTTCGAATTGAGAGCTATAATTGAGGTTCCAAATGAGATTCCTGTGAAATTCCAAAGCTCTCACATTGCTGTGGCAGTTTCAGAATGCAATAGGATTAACTAATATCTAGGACATCACATAAAAGGAACACTAAAGGACGAATCGTCACCTGCTTCTTAATGCCAATGTAATTAACTTAAATTCACAATTATGGAAATTGCGAAACTGAGAAAGCATTTAGCAGATCTGCAAATGCTTGTATTAAATGTTTAACAACACGAATTAACCATAGGTACAAGCTTTAAAAATTTATGAATCTCATAACCCGATAGTTTTATGCCATATTATAAAATCCAACAAAAGAAATGTCATTTTACGTGATCTCTTATCATCGTAAAATAAACCGTAAAAATATTTATGATCCTTTTAATGATTTCTGTTTTACAGATCTTTTTTATATGGATAGCAAATAAAATATAAATTAAAATTGTATGACATGATTTATACTTTCTGGTTAATGCACTGGTTTAAAGCAAAACGTTATAGGGAATTGATAAGTATTATCCACCTTGTTCTTTCACTATTTTCTCATTTGAATTTCAGTTTCTCCTTTTTCTTTTAAATTCTACAAGTCATAAAGTCGCGCATTCGTAAGTTCTACTGTAAATCGTGCACCGCACATACGTGATTTTGGAAGCGTAAACTGTGACGTTCTCTCTCAACAGGACGAGATAATTAAACTTCATAATATAATAATGAGGACTTTCAACGTAGTACGCACACTTCTCCGAATTCTGGGTAGTAAGCTTAGGATATTTTGCTGCTGCAATTATTACACATCACTAATGCCAACCCCTGTTCATGTGAGTGTGTAATCCGTTATAAAGGATATTCCACTTTAATCAAGAACACAGGTTCCCACTCTAAAGTTTCAGATTTCGTTTGTAAGAAAAGGTGTTTGATTTTTTTTTTTAAGAAAGAAATCTGCAATTAAAGTAATAATTTTAGAGAGAGTTATAGAGAAATTGCCAGAAATTGCGTGTTCTTAAAAATCTCGGAAAATTCTGTGGGACTCTCCAGAAATTTTTTTTTCACTTTGGAGGAAAAACTTAAAGTGAAATCTTTTTCCCTCAGGTCGGTTTTAAGGCAGTCCTTTGCGTGACCTCATTTCAAATTTAAAGCTGGGGTGCCCTCGTCTGTCTTTAAAATCCACAAGTTTTAAGAACGTCGTTTCATTAACCTAAATTGTTTCATCCTCGCTTTACTTCAATATTTTTTTCCGTACAGAATAAAATTAATTTGAAAATAATTCGAAAGTAAAGAAAAAAAGGACGGTCTCAATATTGGATAAAAAAAGCTAAACATTTAGTATTTAGAATTCAAAGTTTATTTCATCTGAACGGATATGAACACTTGGGAATTCATCCCCTTGTTTATCTCTTATCGATTTTTCTTGAAAGGTAGTATCGCCGAACAATATGATAATGTACCTGAAATTCCTCTTTCGAAGAGTGACGGTTCAGAGTAATGTATCACAAAATTAAATCAAAATAAAGGATCTTCAATCATGTGTCCTGGATTTTATTTATTTCGTTCTTAGTAAAAAATATGAAAAATATTTTGATAGAAATAGCCGTATAGGTTCTATTTCACTGTAAAATATTCTACTATAAAAAAGAATTATAATTATTATTTTAGGACCTGTGGGGCCGAAAGGTTTGCAAGGACCTCCGGGAATGGATGGAAAACCCGGAGTTGTTGTTTACGAACGAAAACTAAGTAATGGGACCAGAACTACTGAGCTACTCCGTCCACCTTCTATTCCTAGTAAGTCTTAAAATAACAATATACATATATCTAACAACTGTATTAAATTTTAGACCGTAGCCAGTTAATTGTCCATCTTTTTAGCACGAATAGCGAAATCTTGCGAATTTTATTGGTTAAATTGGAAAAGGGAAGGGAAATTCTTTCATCTCGTCAATATGCCATTCGTCGGAAAAGTTGAACAAATAAACACTCCGTAAATTTTATTCCCTTATAAAAATTCTGTTCCAGAAATCCAGTTAAAGCAACTGACATTAATTTGAAATATTAAAAAGTAGTTTTGAGTTCAAATGCCCCATAATTGTACGTCTAACTTTAACAGAGGGTTTTCAAGAAAGGTTGAAAGTATAAATACTCAAGAACCATCTTCACCTCCGTTTTATATCTTGCGGCTAAATCTAGAATTGTATAGTTATATGCCTGGTCATTTTAGTTAGTAATTATGCTTTTCTGGAAGAAATTTTAACGTTTTGAAAAACTAAGTTCTTCATTATTTTTTAAACTATCTGTATATTTTATAATTAACTAAAAAGAGAGAAATTGTATTATTTTTTAACCAATTCTTTTAAGTTAACAGAGAACTAAAGTTTTTGCGCTTTTAATCTGACTAAGCCATTAATCAAGTCGGATGTATTGCATTTTTGCAGGCTGAAAGCCTAGAGACAAATGATTCTTTGCCTTTTGATTAAATTCGGCAAAACATTTAGAAGAAAAGTACTATTTTCCAAGTGAGGAGATGAAAAAAAATTAATTCTGAAACTTAATTTTCTATTTATGCTTAAATATTTTGAACTCTTGTTTCATGTATTACTATTATTAAACACAGAAACTTTCAAGGAATGAAAAATAATACTAAGATTAAGAATGTTTTTCATTCGTCTCCCCTGACTCGCCACATTTATTAATCAAGAACCAAGGTCTGGAGGGAGATTTGTTTTTCTTTTCCTTGGTTACGTAAACTTCATCATCAAAATTGGATTTTTACTATGCATATATATTACTTTTTTCTTATCCTTTTATAAAATATTCATTCTTGTTTTCTACTGTAATAATGCGTTTGTTAAATTTTATATAATGTCCAAGCCATATTAAAATTAACCAAATAAAGTTAATTTAAACTTCAGACTCTATAGTGAGAATATCACTTGTAATGTAATCAGGATTTTACGATTGCTAAAATTGCTCTGGGCTTGTTGCAACTAACAAGTGAAGTGCCAGTTTTATGGTCAGGTCGAAAATAAATTGTTCGTAACAAAGAGACTCTTCTCGAGTTTAAATCCCAAAAAGATTTGTTTTCCTGGAACAATAAACATTTATCAAGTTTACTTCCACGTTTCTAAATCAGTTTTTCTCCTCGTTATTGTTAAATAAACTAAAACTGATAATAAATAATATGGTAAAAACTAATATGATTTATTAAAGAGTTGATTAAAAAGATCTAAGGTGAGAGAAAGAGAATGACCAATGGAATTTTCTGAATGGCTAGTTCGAAAGAACGAAAAGTTTTTAAATTAAGAAAGATCGCCTCCGTAACGTTTATCGTAAAATATTCCTTAATTAGAAAGATGTCTTTCGTTTAAGCTTCAATTAACCTTGTCGAAACATTGATCTTCCAACTATTTCTATAGAATATCTCTTGCAAGATACACGTAATGGAGGATCAAGGTTGAAGCTTAATTGCCACTCAAAGAAATAATGATGCAATAGGAAATAGTTTTTAGTATCAAGAATGCATGGTCTCTTTGTAGAAAAATTACTAAATTTGACAAACTAGCTAATAAGAAAGTACTTTATAAGAAATTAATAAAGACATTTCTTTATTTTTTAGCATCCCGAATGAACCTTTTTTATACAGTAAATGAAGGGGAAGATGTACGCCTGGAATGTGGAGCTCACGGAAACCCTCAGCCGAACATTACCTGGCAAACATCAAATGGAATGATTCTGAAGGGAGCCTATAAATGTAATTTCTTTTTGTAATATAGCATGATAAATTTTCATCACATTAATTGAGTTCTGATTATTTCACACGGAAATGGATTCAATTATAAATTTGAAATTTTCATATATAATTGCAAATATCATTTCATATTGAAAAAGGAAATTGTGCTTTAGTTGAATCGGAGGAAAGTGAAATATTTTCCACGAGACTAGTTAAGTATCGTGTATATTGTAGAATTAAACGGTCCGCGTTGAATAAATTAATAGAAACGTGACTGCTGGTCAATGACTGATCCCTATTGTGCCCAGCAGTCCATGAGCCTCTTCATGTGAGTCATTACTTCTAATTATAGTTGATAGTCAAAGCGGAGCTCTGTACCCTCTCTATTGATCTTCCCCATGTATAAAAATTTCGTAATAATTTGTAATTTCGTTTTTTAAAAGAAACTAAGAACTAATATTTTGGAATTATATTCTCGACAGACAACAGAGTGGTTGGGAATCCCTTGAATCTAACTGAAGTCAGCCGTGAACATACAGGGGATTACATCTGCACTGCTGACAATGGTATACCACCGAATGCGAACCAAACGATCAGACTCCAGGTCCAATGTAAGTACAGTATTATTGCCCCAGACAAAGGATTTTCCCCTTCATTCGCATCCATATGTACGCTATAATATTTGCACATCCCTCAGATATTATAATTCTCTCACTGGTGGAAGATCCACGTGACTATCTAGGTTTCAGAGAAAAGCATTTCAATTCTAGTCTATGCATCATTATAATGAACTATTGTCCTACTTTTCTGAAAGTAGAAAATTTATTTTCAAATAGGAAAAAGTACATTTATATTTAAGATTTTGCCAACACTATTCTCCAATAAGAGTTTGAAAAGATTGAAATTGCGTAGCATATAGTGGAACCAGAAACTTGAAGCACTTCAGTCCTCACCCCAGCAAAGAAAAATTCCTTCAAGAATTTTCCTCAGATTTTCCCTCGCGAAAAAAAGAAGAGATGAAAGATGAAAAATTCAAATAAGTTGACGCAAGACAGGAAGTTCATATTATGTATTACTCCCTGTATTTTCATATATAAGGTTCACATTACACGATGTGAGCCTCATACTTCGAGAACATAAAAGATCGATCGTTTGATTCAAGTTAGGTAGATAGGAAGCGTTTTAAATTAGTCGAAGCTTTCTTTTTAGTGCTCCTATAACAAGGGCTTATCCGATAAGCACTGCACAAGACTCATCTCTCGGAGAGAAGATCGCTCGTTGAAGAAACATCATCTCCTCCGTATATACATAAATCGAAGACGTATAATGCAGCGTGTAAAATATTTCATGTGATTTTTCTCGATTAGAGGGAAAGTCAAATCAGGACAATACTGAATGAAAACAAAAGTCTGATAGGTTCTCACAGCGGACATGTAAATGTGAAAATCCGCCCTGTCTGCTGTGGCCGATAACAGGCCATTGAGGTGACAGCTAACGAATCATTGCACGTATACACGTGACAGGCTTAGAGGGTAGAACAATGACGCATCGCTTTTCCTGCAAAAGCTCTATTCGTAAAACTCGGCTACTTGTTGGCAACTAGAGTTACCTACTATGTCGTCTGCCTGTCGTTAATTTTGTTTTAAAGTTCTACTCGTCGTCGTTGAAACACAGTGTTGCAATCAGGAGAATTTATTTTGCAAGCCTTCACAAAGGATTCTTACACACTAAATTCCAGGGTGGCAATTTTGTATCCAAAGGTAGATCAAACCGTTGTACAATAGAAAAACAATTGACATCTATGTAGGAATGTAGTTGTAATTTTTCAATTGTTTTTTCATGTTTTCTCAATTGGTTTTTTTTTTAGTCCACTTTTGAATCAAAATTAGACACCTTGGGATTTAGTGTGTACTCAAATCAAGAAAAAGGGATGTTGGCTGACCATACATTGACCTGTACTACTGAAGCCGCTTCGAAAATGATAGGTCACTTCAAAATATATGTATATTAAGAAATATTAACAATTAAAACTTATAAATAAATAGCGTAGAATGTGTTGACAACAATCTTAGACTTTTTATTAATAGTTTTATTTCTGAACATTTCTTTATTACGTATATTTAAAGAAAATGGTCAATCATTGTACTCATTACCATAAATTGATCAAAAAGCAGAAAATCGATTTTTTGAGCACTAAGTACCTTTTTTCATTCATCGCCACATATATTTTTCACTTTTTATAGAGATCATCCAACTTGTTATGTATGTGAATTACAATAATATACAACAGAATTTTCGACTGTGATTCATTACATCCATTGTCCTGTCGCTTTTCTATGTTCCAACAAGTACGTTAATTTATTCAGTGTAATGCAGCATCGCAGCACGATGTGAATCACGTTCACAAAATATTATTTGCACGGAAAACTCATTTCAAATTAATTAATACCTCATTAATTTTATCGTTACTGGCTGATATAAAATTAGCCTTAATTCTTTCCAAAAATACTCATAGACAGTTAATTAGTATGAGTATAATCGTTCCGTTATAATTAAAGCTTTATGAGGGCAAAACAGTTCCTGATTTTTAAGTACAGAAAAATAAATTGTTTTTTGCAGTTCCTCCATTTATTACTGTTCACACTCAGACAATTCGAGTTCGGAATTTAAACCCTGCTGTGCTTGAGTGCGAAGTTGAAGCATTTCCGGAACCAGATACGTACTGGATTCGTGACGATGGCCGCCGACTCGAAACATCAGAAAAGTATCGTTCCGAGGTCATTGGTAAACGTAATGGCTACAAGGTACTTGACTAAAATCTATACGCCTCATTAAAATGATTCCATTTTCCTTGGAAATAGTAATTTATACAAGTTTCATTTCGATTTCAACAAACTTGCTTTTTTTTCGACCTACTCTATTGAGTGAAAAAATCAAATATATTTTTAAACTGCTCGATATCAGGTTTTCAATAAACTTGTAATTATCTTTGCAATTAGCTTTGTGAATGTTAATGAGTCTATCAACAAGAGTAATCGAATATTCAACTTGATATCAGATTATAAGCGCCTCATCAGATGTCACTGTTGGCAAAATTTAATTACTGAAAATTCGCATACTAATTAACCGTACTTTAGCGATCAAATTTCTATTTCACAAAAGTCAACTTTATTTGCGGTTAATATGCAAAATGGCAGTTTATTTATTACAAAGTGAAATTTGTTTATTTCAGCTCACGATGAGATTACATATTATGAAGGTCCAACAGGGGGATTATTCAACGTTTCATTGCATTGCCAAGAATAACGTTAATACCACAAAAGGAACTCTTCGGGTTATTGGTTAGTGCATCACATCATTTCCTCATACAAATTTCATTTTTTATATCCACCGGATTTTGTGATAGTTAAAAACTGGGAAAGCTTGTTTCAAAATTAGTTTTAAAGATACAAAAGTGTATTTTGTTCCAGGTCTGACACAAAAGATGGATGATTTAAGTAATACGCAACAGCAGCAAGCTTTCTTCGGAAAACCTCCTCCACCAAGAGTGGATCATGAGTCTTATTGTCCACCACAAATCAATTGTGACTCGTGTCCCAACGTAAAATGCTCATTTAGAGATATAGTTAAACCTTTTAGAGATAAGAGTTTCTCACCGCATTCATTATTGCAATTACCTCCTAGATTGGCTGGTATGTTAATTAAGCTGTTTTTAAATTCAACATTAATTATATTAAGGCATTAATTTATAGCTATTACTGAAATAATTTCTCAAATTTTAATCACAAATAAATGTTTTATTTAATTAATAGAGGGTGTACTAGATGCAATTGGGAAACCCGTATTTAAAGGAGAAATGATGGACGATGTACATGGAGCTTGGATGTACGATACAGTTCCAAGATCCGAGAAAGTCGCGGAAAAATTGTGGGTCACTCGCAGTGCTAACACGTCATCTATTTTCGAATATAATAGGAGAGAAGACTATAGTCCCATGAACATTGGAAAGGAAATTAGGCTCGATCTACCCTTCGCTGTGAGTTTAACTTATTCATTAAATCTACTGATCATTCATTTTTTAAAGTAAAATTGAATGTCACACAATTCCAATTAAAAGAATTGGAAATCAGGATTTTTGCTAACATTTTATATCGTTTAACCATGAAACGAGCTGAAGGATTATTTTATAAACATCTCTTAATAACCAACTGTTGCGCATCATGTAGGAAATAGAATTTAAATTTTATACCGAAACTGCTTGGCTTTGTTATTTCTAGGACATAACATAAACTCTGAAAATGCAGATTACTTTGTTTGCGACAGGTTCACTCTACACTATCCTTCAACGCCAATCACTTTTTTACAAACGTTCACAGAGATAAAAATCAAGCACAATTTATTTAGACTAGTTTTAATAGAATTTATCAGCTTTCCAGTAGAGCGAAAGTATAAAACAGTGTTTTTACTCTATTTTTAATTAAAAAATAATAAAAGTAAGTTGAGACATCTTTAAATATTTTTACTTCTTGTTATTCGTGAACTTATTATTTTACATATAATAATTTATTATTTGTACATATAAAAAAAAATTGCACGAAAATTAGTTAAACCCACAACAGCGTATGGGAAAGTTTTGAATTAATTTTTTGTGCGTTGAAGAAAAAGACATGAAGAAAGACGAATTACGGAAAGCAAAATACTTGCAAACAAACATACTCATGAATGTTTCTGTGTTACTTATCTATTTTTTTGCGTGTGCACTGTGCATTCACGATTACTCGCTGCACTTGTCGGTATGTTTTTTTTCTCCTTTTCTCTATTCTTTTATTTTTATTTTCTTCGTTTTTTATTTTCAACGACCGCAGCGCACTGTAGGATATTTTCTACCCGCTGATTATTATCGCGAAGAGCGGAAAATAAACCAAGGAAAGCCACGCACAGTCCTTTGGTTTCGTCCGCTTTATATTTCCACATGAGAATTCTTCTAAATCAGAGTGTATCAAGGATAGTCTCTCATTTGCATTTTTATATGCGAGATCGTACGACGCAGATATTAATGAAAAACATATTCAGATTTACTTCATCAAAAGTTCCCCTTGATCAGATATACGTTTCAATCTTTCAATAAACTTCATATTCAATTCTATATCATAATAGTGGATTCAGAGATCAAGTCTAGAAACATCATGCATTTCAAATTTAATTTGGGAATCCCCCAGCTTTTTCTAGAATTTTACTTTTACTGTTTCGGTATTTTAAAGAAGTATCACGTTTCTAATTATGTATGAAACGTATGCTCTCAAATAAATATAACAATTAAAGCTAATTTAATCCACTTTCAAATTTCTCTCCTTATTATTTTTAAACACTGTATTTCACATAAGTTAAAATTAAATTCTTTGTTAATACATCCTCCTGAAAGGATATTGCACATTCATTTATTAATAAAATGCGGATTTTATAAATTCCTGAACTCGAGAAAACAAAATTAATTACATTTGAATTTTGAATCTATTGCAAAATTTCGTACTTTTCCCTGTTGTTAAATTCACTTTAATAAAAACATTTTTCTATGGACTTTTTTCACTAGTCATTTTTTCCATCAGATATTTTGATGTAATTGGTCTCATTTTGAGAATTTATTGGAATATTATTTTGAATTTGTAAGGGAAATGGGCACGTGGTTTACAATGGTTCCTTCTTCTACAATCCGGCAAATCGAGCTTGTATTCAGCGATTTGATCTCGATTCTCATCATCAATCTCGCGCCGGTCCAGTGAACAAACAGCAAATAGACCTGCCTGCTTTGGTTGTCAACACCAAGAATTATCTTTACACCCCAAATTACAATTTCAATTACGTGGACTTCGACGTCGACGAAAACGGTAAGAAAATCACATTAGAAACTTTGATCTACTCTCTACATTCGAATCAGTGGATTTTCACTGAAAATCAGTAACATCCTTCTGGCTATTTCAAATCAACTAATTACACGTACAATTCCAATTTAATTAATTTTCAGAAATCTATAATCAAAAAATAGATGTTTATTGGTCACTAAAAATCCCAGTCGTTTTTGACTAGATCAATCAGTGAAATATGACTGAAATTCCATTGATTAAAATTACGAATACAGGTAATTTAATTAAGGACATGTGATACTTTACCACAAGAGCAATTTAGTTTCGCCAACTTTACGTTTGCAGTAATAAATAATTTTCACTAAAACTAAGCTATTTATCTCCATCTATATACGAAATGGAGGTAAATGACCTAGTTTTAGCAACAAATATTTATTATTGCCAGCGTAAAGTTGGCGAAACTAAATTTGCTCTTATGGTAATTAACACAGGTCCTTAAGTACCTTAATTAATTTTAAATGGTCTCTCGCTAAAACTAAATCCTTTTTACTAGAAAAATGTATCAGATTTAATTTGTAAGCATTTGAAATACACATATAAATTCTACATTTCTTTCGTAATCATATATTCAAATATAAAAATTGAATATGGAATGTTATCAATGCGAGCTTGATTGAACATTCAATTTCTAATGCTTATATTTATTCATTGAAGAATTATGGGAAAGTTTACAAAAAGAAACTATTTTAAATATATATTTGTTCGAGATATTTTATATATTTATAAATAAGAATAAGAATATGAGTTGCAATTGGCAACATTGATTTTCCTAGCCACGATTTCAATATTCACTGAAATGACATTTCTAATGAATTTCAGTCCCGATGTTTCCTTTAAGGAGAATCATAAAATGAAAGAGAATTTCTATTGCTCCGATTTAATATTTTCTATTCGAATAAATGTTTGTCTACAGGTTTATGGGCCATTTATGGAACACCTTCGAATACTACTGTTGTAGTGAAGGTTGATCCAGTTGCAATGAAGTTGCAGCATATCTGGAATATTACTGTCGATCATCATAAATTTGGCGAAATGTTTATTGCCCGGGGTGTACTATATGCAGTGCATAGTACAACAGACGACGTAATGAAAATACGGTGGGTTTAATTAAAAATTGCGGTTGCTTATATCTATTTTATGAACCAGACAATCCTACAATGTTTTGAGAAATAATAATTGTATTTAAAATGACACCTTTCTTAATGAATATATTTTGATAAACTTGGTTTTGATTTTAATCCCATTAAAATTTATATGAAGAAGCAAGCTCATAAACTTTGTCTTTGGACATTCTAAAGTTGAACAGTGGTATTTCTAAAAGGCAAATCATAAAGTTGAAATTCTAATTTGTGGAACAAAGTTCTCAGAGTGTTGAAATATTCATTTGAGCCAATTAGCAAAGTCAGTAATTAAAATAGATTTAATGCATTTCAGAGAAGCTTTAATATTTTATGAAAAATAAATTCCTTTGATAATTTAGCGAAACATTTCATTTCAGACTGGCACTAGACTTGTACAAGAAATTGCCTCTGGATGTCAATTTATCATTTACAAATCCATATCGGAAGACTACAATGGTTGGATACAATTCGAGAACAAAGGTAAGGATTTAAATTAATTAAAGGTTTTTTCTCCCTCCCAAATGTTTAAATGGGTTCCGATTTTTGCATACCCCAATATTATAGATCATAAAAAAATTGAAGCTTTTCATGTTTCGTTAACGGATAAGGGTGCCTCTCATGTTTTTGCATGAACGCAGCCATGTTAATTATGATCGTATAATTATAATAGTCCGAATAGCTTTGAAGCGGCGTACGCATCAATTAAATCACTCTCTGGCTTGGAATAGCTATATTCTCTTTTATTCGCTCGAATCGGTCACTGCTCGAATTATCATGATGATTGGTATGATCGACCTGGTTTAACGTAAAAAAAAAAGAAAATAAATAAAGTATATATTGTGTCTTTTTAATATTAAAAAATAATAATCCTTGTAAAGAATTACATTTTTTAATAAAAACAGGAAGTCTCTCTTTAAAATCCAATGAAGACTTTATCGAGCTCATATTAAGGCTTTGATTAAGCTCTTCACTTGGAGATTTGCATTTAGATGTGATTTCAGAAATTAAGTTTTCTTGGTAGCTCGAATAGCCTCGTTATGATTATAATGACAAAAAAAAAGGCAAAACTTGTTTCGCTTTCAATGAAAGAAGTTTCGAATCGGGAAATGGAATTTTATAGTAGCTGATAGAGTGTCCCAAGAATTACAAATTTTTTCACAATTACACAACTTGCACATTAAATAAAAAACATTAATGAAAAGGATATTAAAATCATACTTTTTTAATGATTGTATAGTGATGGTTTTCATTATGATTTTTAATATAACAGGAGTTATACACTTGGGACAAAGGAACTCAACTCGCATTTCCAGTGAAGTATCAAGAATATTATGGTAATGGAACTAGAGAAGAAAATTAATCCTTTTTTATTGAATGAAAATTGAATGTACAATAAGTGAGTTTGTACTTAAAAAATTAACTCTCGATATAGATTGTTCATTTATTATGAACAAGATTGTCTAAAAAATACTAGTCAAGCTGATTGACACCTTTTATCGATATAATATTATAATTTGATTGTGTATAAGTTTCTTGAGCAATCATAATAAATTGTATCATCTACGATGGGCAAATTGAAGCCAGAGTTTTAAGTTCCAAATACATTGCTTACCAGCAACTTGTTAATTATAGTTTTCATCACAATCTAATAAAAAATGAAATATTAAAACCAAGAAATATGGTTTCTTAGCTGGAAGTAAAGAATTTTTAATTATAAAAATAAGGATACTTGAGACTCTTCCTTTACGATGACTAACTTGTAAATACCAAAAAATATACACCAAAATCAATGTGTGGTGTCCACAGTTCCAGAGATCTTTTTAAACTTGTTAAAGATGTGATTTTATAACTGTTTTTATCGTCCTTTCACAATCATTAATGCTATTGATAATTTTAATAAAATTAGCAGTTCTCTTTTTCATGTATATCTTTTATATTTTATCGACTCTAATATAAAATGTAATTACTAAAGTTTCTCGCTGATTAATTAATTAGCGTATTTTTTTACTTTTATATTTTTCATTATCCTAGAGACAAAGTTTTATTCAATATTTTAATCTTCATTAACAAAGAAGGATTATTTCTTTCACTTTCATTATATAGATGGAATGAATGTTTTAATGATTAAATTTGGATTGTGAACAAATGAGTACCTCTTATTCTTATAAAAGTGTGTAATTACATCGAATACAACGTATATGCAATATAAATATACGTAATTGTACATTTTCCAGCTATACTAAAGCTCTACGATAATGTGTATGTTTTTTAATAAAGAAACAAGCAGGACAGAATACAAAAATTTACATAAAATCAATTTTCCAACCTTTAGATTTGAAAATTAATTAGAAGAAAAACAAAAAATTTAGTTACTGATATCGAAAAGAAATCGATTGACCGAAATGAACATCACAATTCATCAATAATCAAAATGGCTTAAAGTATATGAACCATCAAAATAGAAAAATATATCATAAAAAAATGTAACTGTAATTATAATACTTTAAGAAGATTTTAACTTCATCATGCCGTTTCGGATAATTTTTCGGATAATATTTCAGATAATAAGAAATAATTAAAAAATTTTTATGTTAATTTACAAGAAATCTTCTAACCTCTTTTTAATATAAAACAACAATAATGGATAAGGATTGTAAGCAGTCGATCTTTTTGTCACACGGAGCCAAGGTAAGAAAAATAAAATTCACTAATTATGCCGAGTTTCATTTAAAAAAATATATTAAGCGTTTGTTAATACTTCCACAAGTTACAATTTTAGAAAACCACATAAGCTGCCTGAAGGATTTGAATAATTTTGAATATTTTTCAAAGTACGAAACTCGTAGTCGAGTTTGAATATGTACATCTGCATTAATATTATTTAATCAAAAGTTTCTTAGAGTACGATAATAACTGACTTCAATAAAGCTATTTCATTTCACAGAACAATTCTTTATATCAGAAATGTTGTGTAAAATTTAGAAGACAGATTGAGTAGTATTTATATAGTATTTATAGTATCAATATTTAATTCAGGAAATATTTGCGAGTTAGATGACAACACCAGTATATAAGTGTCCTACTCTATTATTATATCATATAATTAAAAATGCAATTATTATCATGAGTTGTCAGAAAAAAAATGTAGTTTTATATTACTTTTACTTTACTTTTACATCTATCAATGTACTTTTACTCGAATGCAATTTTGAGGGTAATGCCCATAAGGGCGTCACATTCAAATGTAAATCTCATGCTAACTTTGAAATGTCATGTAAATCGCAATGATGCGAGTTGCGTCTACCCCGTAATGGAATACGAGGAACCACAGAGAGTGTTATAACCATTTAGCATTTGCCACGCGTAAATACTGATGCGTGTATAGTGTATACTACACCATCTATCAAACTATTCGGTCCTCATCCACATGTATTCTGATAATCATCAGGTACTGATGAAATTATTACCTCAGTGTAATAGTTCCAAACAGGTGCCGATATTGCATCAATATGCATTTCATAAACACTACTACATCATTAAATTTGCATTGTTCTATGCATTATGTCACATACATATTAATCATATTATATAATTATATCAAAATTGCAGAGTGGACACTGCACAAGTCATCAACTCCTTTCACTAAAATTATTAACTCTTATAATAATACTGGTGAGCTTTATAATATAATATAATATAATATAATATAATATAATATATAAATATAAGCGATATTTCCCACAAGATCAGCTTGTAAGACTTTATTAACGATCTAGTCCATAACACCCTTAATGTTCAATGCTTTCAAGCGAAGTACAACTTACTTGATAAAAGTAATTTGCGACCAAGCTAAAAGAATAATCACATATTTTTTCCGAGTAGGTTTTCGGAGGAGGATTTTTGATTGGCTACATAATAAGTAAAATCGGTCACTGCAATAAAGAGAAATGTGAAGAGACTGGGGATGAAAAATATGGAACTCGTAAATCCCATAAGATTGAAATTAAGAAGAAAAAAAAAAGGGATTTGATGAGAGTGCCTTATCCTCTTAATCCTTATGATTACAATATCAAAGAAGAAGATCCCATCAGTAGTTTTGACATACCCATGAGAAAAAGTAAGCGAATTTACCAAGAACGAAACAACAGTCTGGATATCTCCAAGATTCATGAAAATCTAGAGAAAGAAAGGCAGAAAAAGTTGAAGAAAGAGATTCGAACTCATTATAATTATGATTCTATGTTTATTAATCAGTTTTCATAGAGAAATTCAAATTATATTTGTATATTAAAAAAAATGATGACGCCTCTTCCAATTTTGTACTCAATTTGAGAACTTTTCTTGGGTTTCGAGGTGCTCTGCACCATTTGTCAAATGCATTTTAGTTTTCATGAAAGGAAGGATAAGTAAGTTTAATATCGGAATGTGACGTCGATGGATGTGAGCTCGCTAGTTTCACATTAGCGAGGATTGTATATCGCGGACATCTTGGCTGTCGACACTGAGTGATCGTAAGGGAGCCCATGTTTTCCTACCACAAATGCTCGAACCGGTTGTTATTTACCGACTACCCCTACATTCAACCCTTCCGGTTCCGTTCTCTCGCGTCTAACCACGCAATTTCGCTCATGATGACGTTCGCGTACAAACAGCTTCCCACCATTCCGCATAATATGCTGCACGAAACGCTCTTCGCAACTCTTCCTTTATTTCACAATAGCGAGATGCTGACGGAAATAATTAATTGGTTTGAGTGCTTAGCGATTAAAAGCAGCCACCAGCCCTTATTTCGAACTGAAACTTTCTATGGATTATTTGCTTCGTAGGCGTCATTTTGCACATAAAGTTTATGATACCATGAACTTTCTGCGTTTTTATTCTATCAGATTCTATTATGAGATCATATAATTTTATGAATTCACGTTATGATGTATGCTTTGGTTTTATGAATATGGAAAATGGTGTGAATAGTTTAATTGAATATTGAAGAAAAAATTAGAGTAGTTTGATGAATGTTCTCACATCAATTTTAATTAATTCAGCCTTTAAATTTAACCCTCGTCAGTGCTTATTAGTGTCAAATTAACACTATTTTTAACTTTACAGCACAATTATTCAATTATTCACAATTTATTATTATGTTTTTGAATAATCGACATAAAAAAGTTCTTCAATCTTGAACTAATATTTTATCATTGATTCCATATGAAAGAAATTTAAAGTATCTTTAATTTACTTCAAAGTGTCAATTTGATGAGGGTTAAGGGTGTTGGAGCCAAGTTCTAATCTAAAAATTCGATTTCTTCATTTTACTCAACAACTATTAAATTTAGAACTTTTTCCCGCTGTATAATTAATCAATTTTTAACCAGAATTATGCGTACAGAGCGAGAAAATATCTAGTTTAAATATATTTTAAGTAAAATGAAAATATTCAATTTTGAAGTTAGATTTTGAATTCTTCGTTTTATGCAAAAAGTATAGAAACTAAATATTTTTTCGCTCTGTATGTAGTCTTATATTTGAAAACAGATTAGGGCTACAGAGCGAAAAAATATTTATCTGTAATTTTCGTTGAGTAAAATGGAGAATGGAATTTTGAGCTTAATACTTGGGTCCAACGTCCTTAATAATTTAATATATATCGAGAGGAATCTAAAAAGAATGATTATGAACCCCTCTTATAAATTTCATTACTTAGCCTCTATTATAAATGTAATGAGAAAATTCTTTCTTCTTTTCATACTACGAGATCGTAAGGACTCCTTTAGATTAAGTCTTAAGTACCATTACGCGAAGAAATGTTCGAACGATTATTGAGCAATATGTTCAAAAGCAATTAACCTTAATTGCACGTTATTATCTTAATTTTATTATGAAATATTATTAAAATGTAAATTCTAGAATAGTCCAGAAAGATTCAAAGATATAATTAAGATAATTCAAATTAAGAGTGAAAAGTGTACTTTCATTCGTTAAGTAGGAGTTCTTTAAAACTCCCTCAAGGGTTGACTCTCTCGTGAAATATGAGATTGAAAAAAATATATTAATATGGATTACAAGAAGAAAGTGCTTTATCAATAGTTCTAATATTAAATTCAACATTTTAAGAACAGCAAGTGTTAACAAAATAACGTTGAATATTCTTTTATCATTTCTTACTTTAGCTCTGCTTTAGCTTTAGAACTTGATTTGAAAAAAGGACTTGTATCTATTTTATTTTGAATTGCAAAAAAGGCATGCAAGGCGCAATTTGAACAACTCTTTGTGTGTTTGCGAAGCTGCTGTATGCTAATCATTATTTTTCTTGAAAACAAATCTAAGTGGCTTTCTAGTGAAACGAAGGGGAATATGAAAAATCTGAAGTGCTGGAGAGACGAGAGAATAAATTGCTTAAGAAATCAAATATGGCAGAAAAAAAGAAAGAACAAAAATCTTGTTTTCAAAATACTTTTTGAAAAATAGACGAAAAAAAAACTATACATATTCTAAAATATTTTTGCTCTAATTTAAAGACTAACCGCCACAATAAAAAAATATACATGAACGCAAAATGTGAGTTGGCTTTGTATAAAACTCAGATGTTAAAAATGAGAGATTCAGTAAAAATGGGAATAAGATTTCTCGCGTCATCTTTGCTGAGAAAGCAGATTTTAGTTTTCATCACGCAGTTCTTTTTGAGAAAGCTTCAAGCCTCTTATTTCGATTTTTAAGTTTGCCCCTTAGGTTCCTTTTCCTTCTACTCTCTCTATAATTGAATATCTTCAAAAAATAAAAAACTCCTCTCTTTATTGTACGATTGAAATTTTGTTGAGTTGAAATTTCAAAGCTTTCTGCAAATAACAATTGAACAAAGGTCGACTAGACTGCTGACGAGTTTGTGAACTTTTCACTAATTATCCTTCTCAATTCCTTTTCCTCATTCGTCGAGAAGAAGAATCTGGAATAAAAATGAAAAAAAATAAACAAATTTCCAAAAAACGAAAAAAAATTCGACTTTTCCTATTATACGCGACCGTCCAAAACATTTCCGATTCGCAAGAACTATGGAAAAATAAGAGGGTATTCCGTAGGCACTAGAATAAATTTCCATGGGCACTGAAAAGAACGTGCGATTGATCGATTTTTTACTTTACTAAACTGGACCACGTGGAATTTATTTTACTGCTTCTACTTTTTTTATCGTTTGCATTCTGTGCACGCGGTTTTATAATACATGCTGCAACAACAAAAAATACACTTGGTCAAAATCGATTACGAAGTTAAAAAAAGTTAAAAAAGTTAAAAAAGTTAAAAAGAAAAGTTTAAAAAAATGAACAAATTCTAATCCCTAGCAGGAGCAAATAATTGAGTACTACTTTTTAAATTTACAAAAAAAAACAACTAAAATAGTGCTTGCTTTGAAGTTTTAATAACATTTTTTACACTTATACCTTTCAGTCAAAGAGATGATTTTTTTCAGAGCACTATATCGATTCCATCAAACAGATATGCTGGGTTCAGAGATGCGCGATAAATATCAGAAGGCTTTGCTGGACTTTTCGATATTTTTCTATTACATTAAATGTCAGGTGCAGCAGGGGACCACTATCAGTAACAAACGATCTCGATAGTATTACATACAACGTCTCGAATCGAAAGGGTCGAGTGCAACTGATAGTTGGACATATATATCTATATACATATACTAAAAGTATATGTAAACTATTAACTAAGTTTGCTACTGAGGAATATCACGTAAACTCAGCTATTGGCGAAACTTGTTTGCGGGAAGTGGGTTCCTTCTAGTTTCTTTGATCTATCATTACACTTCAACACATGAAGCTTTGAAATTGTCCTAAATTTGCTGATTGAGCCAGCGATACAAGCCAAGATTCTGGATCGAAATATCTTCCTCCTCGAAGGTTGAGTTATTTTCTATATGTTAGAACAGTTTGCGAAATAATTGATATTGAATCTTTATTTTTAGAAATAAAATTTTGATTGAAAAGTTCTTTTCAGGAGATCATTTCAATGTTTCAATTTATTTCAGTTAGTATGTGTTCAGGTATGAACATCGACTATGAAAATACCAACTTTTATAACAAAAAAATTAACGAACCAATAAAATGAGAAACGTGAAATACACCTGTCTACAAATCATAAAATGCACTCTATTCTGCACGAGAGACAAATCTGAAAAAAGCCAATTTTACTCTCCATATTGATTTTTAAATCCATTGAAAACCCTTTAGGTAGTGTACAAATTATTTTGTGATAACTGTGAAAGCAGTGTAAATTGAAGAGTGATAAAATTTATTAGGCTGTGAACATTTTCAATTATAAAATATTAATTGAAAATAGTCTCATGAAACAAATGTAAATAATGCAAGAGAACTTAATATAAATAAGCTTATTTTTCAATAATTCATTATTTTTTTTCTGTGTATAATAGAAAATTTAAAAAAATGCAACGCACCGAGAATTATTTATTGCGGAGAAGAGCTTTATAAGCTCATGTAGGCTGCATTGTAGGGTTTTGCACGAGCGGTCGATTTTACGGGAGTTTTACGCGTTACTGCACTAAGTGCGAAATTCTCCTGCGATCAGAAAGTGGCTGCTGTTGCAGTCATTTGTTGCCGTCGAAAGCATCTTCCACCCTTTTCATAAAAGTATATTGGAAATACGTCTCGATAAAAGATCAGTATTAACTTGAAATATAAGGTAGAGTTATTTGCTGGAAAGCAGTAAGAATTCCTTTGAAGATATTTGTACTTGACAAAGATGGATGTACCGGATATAAAAAAAAGCAAGGATAGACAGTACTCATATCTTCAATTAAATTCGATTAACTCGTCTAAAAAAAAAGATCTAAAAATATATGTACTTTGGTAATTGGAAATTAAAAACTATTTTAATCCTTCACATCGTTTTATTCATGACATGCGAAAGTAAAAAACATCTAGTGATAATACTTTGTACTGAATGAAAACCAGCCACGATTCTTACAACTAATTACCATCAATTAAAAGAAAAGAAAAACATAAGCTACATTTGGTGCAAAAGTAATATTTAGTAATTTGAAATATTTAGTAATCCATATTAAAAATAAATACTCTCTCTTATCTTCCAATATATATATAATACTTTTGCCCCAGATTAGTTTCTTGTCGTACCAGCAAAAAATTTCATTCCAGGCTCCTATCCATGAATATCAGTCTCAGATTAGAGTCGAGAAGTTGTTGAGCTTCTTCGACAAAGTTTTGCCTCATCATATTACAGCGAAGCCGGGAAAAGGGAAGGTATTATAGATGTATACTGGTCTATTGAATGCGAAAGAATTCGCAATTGCCAATGCGGGGTTATTTTCGAAGTCTTCCTCTGGAACGTTGGAAACAGTCGTTGGCTCCCTGCTTTTAGGGGTCGTTGAGGTCGAAGTAGTGGTTAGTGGTGGCTTTGTTGTTGCAATTGGTGAATAGCCTGTGGTCGGCTTCGATGATCCGTAAGTTAGGGATGCGCTGGGTGGCCCATATGATTCTAATTGATTTTTACTCGGATTAAAAGATTGACCATGCGGTCGCCATCCCCGAGCTGCATACGGTGGCAGTTCTGCCATCGCTAGCCCGAAAAAAAAGGCCAACATCATACTCTAAAAGCACACCAAATGTTCCAGTTTAAAAATCAGCCACTCAATTCACTGAACAATTCATTAAAACTAAGAATCAGTTACTATGTATCGATTTTAGTTTAACTCAGTACATTTAAAGATAAAAAATACGAAAAGACAATTTTATGAACTTGAATTGTCTCAACTTCTACAAAAGAGACTATTGAACTCCAATATGAACTTTTAAATTTATTTACTATTTTAATTTGCTATATTCCTAAAATTTACCTTCATATTAAATAACTAAGTAACCACTGGGGAGTCAAATTTTCACTGAACTTTGAGAATGACCCGTCCTCTTATATATACCGCCCGCTTTGTTTTGCTTCTTGCATACAAAGCAAGGATTACAAAACAATTTCGTTACATTGCCCACAATTTGACTTTCATTACGACATTTTGTCAAACTTTAATTAATGGCAGTGTATCGAAATTGCGTTCACTTGAGTTTAATTTTTAACTCGAAGGTCAATTTATTTTGTAATTATTTAAGAAACAAGTATTTAACTCGTCAACAAAATTATTTCAAGGAAGAACGAGACTCAATAATAATACAGTTATTACATTTTCAAATTAGAGAAATTAAAAAATTAACAATATTCTTGTATTTAACTTTTATAATGTTAAACTGGTATCTCTACTGAAATTAGATTTAATTTTGATTATCAACTTGAAATTTTTATTTAATTTATGAAATATTTGCGCAATTCTCAAATATTCTAATCTTTCAGGTTTACTCAAGTTTTAGATAGGGATCCAGCAACGGTTTGTAACCAATGCACAGTTTCAGCTTCTGTAATGTGTTACGTGAGAGTAGTAAACGTGCTTCGAATTTAATGCCAACAAGGTATCTTCTTCTGCATGCAAAAATAAAGTTTGGCTTTTGCCATAAAGTGGAAATATGTAACTGCAAAATTCAATATATACTTTAGCGTTTATTTTTTGGCAAATCAAAACATTTTAAAAGCCACGTGTAATTTTTGTGACGCAGACCCACCCATTTATATTTTCATATTTTATTTTAATTTGTTATTAAACGTAGACTACGTGCTTTAATGAAATTTTGTTACTTGTTTCATTCTATTGAGTTGTGAAATTGAAAATAAACAGCTTAAGCATTCACTATTGTTTCGATCAATTTGTTTGAAACATGTTTTATCCGAGAGACTTCATTAAATTAAATAGCATTTGACCTTTAACTTCTCTCCATTAAAATAAATATTCTACTACAAAAAGCATGTGTGTAATAATTTAACTTAGCAATCAGAGTAAATTAGTAGTAAAATGTCAGCTGCAGAGAAGAAAAATATTTAAATATTTTTCCAACAAATTTTATTTTTACTGTCAAGAAATAAAACCTTTTATTTATTCAGTGAAAGCATTAAATGTAGATAGATATCTTGTTTACCTTCAAAACAAGTGAAAATACCGAATTTATCAAATGAGAGGACTTCTTGTTTTTACCAGATAATTCAAAAAGAGGTAATTATTTTTCCTGAAAAAGTATGAAGAAAGTAAAAAATTATTCTCAAACAAACCTTTAATATGTAGGTCCATCGTCCATCTCCTCTTCTTCATCGTAGCCTTCCCCGTTGTCAAAATAATTATTTACATAATCGGTGCCATCGTCCATTTCTTCATCAATATCCTCCTCGTCGTCTTCAACGACCTCATCAGGATCTTTCTCTTCAGTCTCTTCTTCTTCCTTAGTTTCCTCTTCAGCATCCGACTGCTGATTAATTTCTTTTGTTTCCAGTTCTTTTAACTTTTCTTCAATATTTACTTCCTTTTTCTTCTTTTCCGAAGTACCATTACTGTCTTCAATTTTACGTTTCTTCCCCAAAGGTTTCAACTCTGCCGGCATTCTTTT
This sequence comes from Synergus itoensis, assembly GCA_904066005.1. Classification (NCBI taxonomy): domain Eukaryota; kingdom Metazoa; phylum Arthropoda; class Insecta; order Hymenoptera; family Cynipidae; genus Synergus; species Synergus itoensis. Next base: position 4,079,446 of record CAJFCP010000036.1, on the reverse strand, counting down.
CCAATCATAGGTTGATTCATACCCAGTCGTGTCCATCGTTAGATAGCGATCAGAATAACGTTCTATATCCTTTTTTACGACAACTGGTTGAACGTTGTATTCAGATTCCCTCATAGTCTCAGCATAATCCCTCTTTAATTCAAATAGGTAGCTTAATTCAGTAGTAGTAGCAAATGGTAGTGGTTTATAAAGCAAGGGTGGATAATTCGGAGGTGGATGTAAAACTTGAGGTGCTTGTGACCCCTCTTTCGAAATTCCTAATTGGTCACTGGAAATAGAGATAACTGGTTTGCCTCTTCCTCTTCCGCGTCCTGCCATTCTGAGTTTTTATTCTTCAAACTTATTATTACCTGTCGAACAAGAATACAATTCTACTTAAAAATTTGTTTGTAATTGTAAACATATGTAAAGAATGAATAAAGTGTACAACATGTTTTACAATTTTAAATAATGAAATAATACCTACGCAGTTTGCTTTGCTTGTTGTTTGTCCTCTTTTTTGGTGACTTCCTCCGCGTTTTTAGCAAAAGTTTCCTTGTCGTAAATAACTTTAACAACGAGGGAACACGAGGGGCAAGTTGCCTCTTCCTCTCCGGCTAACAAATCAGCCTTTGATATTTGGAACTGGTCGCCGCAAGGGCATGGATAATAATAAATCTCCTCGTCTTCGTCGTATTCGAAATCTTCGATTTCTACCTCGTCGTGGAATATTGTCATGCTTAATCCGAAACGTAAAGTGTTTTAGTCCGGTGATTCTGGACAGGTTAGAATGCCACGTGCTTTACTAAGCTTACTAAGTTTACTAGTATACACTTGTTTAATTACACTGGTTTTCACTCGCGTATACAACGAAATTCGCAAACTCATAAAGAACGTTTGCTTTAATTAATTACGAATATGAAGCGGGAATCTCGAAGAGCAAATAACAAATTATTTATGATGACATAAACTGATTGCAGGTATTTAACAGCGTCATTACCGTGATACCGTCTGCTCCATTTTGGGAACAGCGCATGCGTCAGGCGCATGCGCAGACTAGTGCACAAAATTTATTGAGCGGGAAAGTTTGAAATTTAAAAGTATATAAAGCTTTTCACAAATTCTATGAAAAAGTTATATTTTATAATAAAACTGATCAATTTACCGTACTTTATTACACTTCAGCGAAATCAAATTACGTGTGTATATAATAAGGTACAACATTCTGATTCAAACAGTATAATAATTTGAATGAGTTATCAGCATTAGCATAATACAAATATAAAATTACTTACTTGTTACAGAATATGCAAAATACGTTCATACCTTTAACATCCACAAAAATCATTATAGAGTCGTAGATTTTTTCCATCTGAAACTCTGAAAAATTTGTAGAATTAGTATTATTAATAATAAATAATTTCTAGGTAAAGTATTTTAAGTTCAATTACATTGTTTTAAATTTGAATAGAGGAAATATTGCTTTTTTTATAAATTAAATTCATAGAAACTAGTGCAATAAAAAGAAAATTAAAAATAACCATATTGCAAGTGGAAGAATACAAATAGTTGTTATAAAATATAAATCATATAAATCGATATAAATTAAGGGCGTTGGACCCAAGTGTTAAGCTCAAAATTCCATTCTCCACTTTACTCAACGAAAATTATAGATACATTTTTATTCGCTCTGTAGCACTAATCTTTTTTCAAATATAAGACTGCGTATAGAGCGAAAAAATATTTAGTTTCGATACTTTTCGCATAAAATGAAGAATTAAAAATCTGACATCAAAATTCAATATTTTCATTTTACATAAAAAATATTTGAACTAGATATTTTCTCGCTCTGTATGCATAATTCTAGTTAAAAATTTATTAATTCTACCGAGGAAAAAAATTCTAAACTTAATATTTGTTGAGTAAAATGAAGAAATCGAATTTTTAGATTAGAACTTAGCTCCAACACCTTTAAATTAAGAGTATTAAGCGTAAATTCTAGCGGAGAAAAGTAGCGCAATTTGAATTTCATGGACATTTAAATAAAAATATTACAATAGTTACAAATAATAGAATCGACTTCTTTAAATGAAAGGAAGGTCGGATCCAGACATGGTTCATACTCGAGGTAAATACTTATATATCTGTGTATTTTATATTGTCGACAAAAAGTAACAATGTACGGTCAAACCGTATAGTTTATCTACAACAATCTACAGTAGATTACAATGTTTTCCTGTGTTGGATGGGCGGTGGTTGTTGGGAGTGACGGGGGAAACTGGACAGGGAGGGATTATGGTCGATGCAGGCCTTCTTCGTTCGTGCTCCTTTATAATTATGTATATGTATTTATTCTATTAATTTTATCTCTAAATGATAAATTATTATTCGATAGCTCTATAGCCGTACTTGGTACGGAACAATGCGTACAGCTGTTTCTTTAATAAATTATATGTCCATCACCCAACGCTCAAATTACTTCTTTCGTCCGCTTCATCGTGGAATCTCGTTCAACAAGAATTGAAAGAATAAAAATAAAAAAAAATCATTGAAAATAAAATCTCTCTTCTCTCCTTCAACACTTTCATTTCCTACCTCAAAAGGACTCATTATTGAGCTGTAAATAACTCTTCTTCTATTATTAAAAACGACTTGAGTTCCTCCAGAGAAAGGGGATACAAAAGAAATCTCAAGAAAAGTACAAAGTCTATTTTTCATGTGAAATATTTTCTAATAAATGAATCTTTCAATTGAATTAATTCAAGAGAAGCTTTGGAGTTGATTTTTTTATGAAAAAAGTATTATCCCATTTTTCTGCGAGTGACTCATTGGATCCTATCATGGCTAATACTACCTACAAAGTTACTGATTACGCTTATGATGCTTCTGTAGTCTCGACTTCACCTCTGGAAAATAATTTAATCTGTATTGATATAATAACGCGGCATATAAAACGTAGACGCTTCGCGATTTCAGGTCAACAAAAACGCGTGGCGCCTTACTTTGTACAACATCCAATTACACTTGATTCAACGTTGATGCGACGAGTAAGGTGACAATCTTAGATTTATGGTGGAAATATGAATGCGTGTATGCCAGTGAAACTTTAAAATAAATAGCGCTTCTACGAGGCAGTACTACATTATAAAAAAAGCCACTATCTCGAAGTACTCGATTGGGCAAAGAAGACTGTACATATTTATAATTTATATAGCATAATGTAATAATTATTAGTCCTTTAACAACAACCAGAATCAAGATTCTCAAGGATGCAGCAGAACGAAGACTTATATCCACGCGTCCAGGAATAAACTTCGCACTATGTATCGTTAACGTTCTTACATTAAAAAAACCTTTGACAGCATTGAAATATTTGTTGAAAGTGTCAAGAGGTTTTTTGAATATGAGCCAGAATGAACCACAATTTTTTTTCAGATAGCTGTAAAGGTGTATAATAATATAGAGCAGCGCATCTTCATTAACGTATCACTTGAGAGAACTATTTGCGAGGTGATGGTGAATTTACCACCAGGGTTTGATGAACAATTACACGTTCACTAATATAAAACATGACTTTGAACATTTTTTTTTTTTGAATATGAGTCCTTTCGCCCTAATGTCATCGACCAATGGATAATCACTAAACGTTATTACCAATGCTATAATGCAGTATATAAGAGTATTTTAGATATGCAGGAATTTGAGATTCTTCCAAAGCACTGGGCTGGAAGAACCGCGTAACAGTAATCAGTGGTAATCGTCGTAAGAATAATGTGCATAACAAGACAAAAGCCGAGAGCCGCGTGATTTACTCGGCTTCTAAAATATTATACAGCTCATATCTAATTAGAATGAAGAATGAATTTATATAACGAGTGTGGAGAGATTTTTCTTTCAAATTTCTTTCACGACATATTAAGCTTTGAACACGCTTTCTCGGCATTTTATCTTGCGTTTACGCTTTTGTAACTCTGAATATCGATTTACGGAACTGGTGGACCCAAGTAGCAATCTGTGTTTAAATTATCTTGTAGGATCTATAAAAGAATCAGAGACTCCATTTCGAAAATCATAAGAAATTCTTCATCTGAGATTTTGACCTGTGCAAGTTTTAAATGATGTTAATTTATATAATAATTGAAAACTTGAATTTTTTATAGTAAGCTTCTTGGCTTCCTTCTTGGTATTGATTGCTACTTTGGACGTAATATTAGTACAAGAGCATTAAGTAGAGATTGTTTGAGAATAAGATGAAAGCGATATAGTGTATCAGTTACAGTAATTTACAAAGTGGTATGGAATCGGTTAAAATTTCTTACCAGAAAACGCGGCAAGTCTAGAGTAGCTCCACTAGCTACTGTAACGCTTGACAAAGAGCGAGTTTAGTACCTTGGAGTATTCTTATAAGCGTAATTCGCGCTTGGATAACGGATTTCAAACGATACTTCTCTCTGTGTCCTGAACAAGATGAAATTAAAATTTATACCACCAGCAATATCAAACCTTTTTCCCTCGTCATTCCCTTTTCGCAAATTCCATATAAAGCATTAGACAATTCATTTTATTAAGTATTTCACTATAATATTATACTTATTAATTGAACAGTAAGGAAAGCTGTATTATATTTGACGGATATAATCTTTGAATCTAAAGCTAAATCGAGAATATTTCCCATAGGAGCTACAATTGAAAACCCCCTCGCACTGTAGAGTGAGAGATTTGGTAAAAAAAAGATCACTTTTGTGATTTTTATTGTTTGTGTCGACATAATGACACGTCTAATTGTGCGTCTTATTTATTTATTTGGGTAATGCTATGTCTTAAGACCTCGGAATATTCTCGATTTAGTTCAAAATTGCTGAATTTATGTTCATATTTTGTATGTTTCTTGAGATTAATTGATGTGTTTTTCTGGAATTAATTGTGTCAGTCAATAAAATCAAGAAAACTCTAGGGAGTTGGAGGGAGTATTTGATTATTGAAGGTGGTATAGCCTCATAACGAAACTTTCATTGAGTTCGATTAGACACTGTCTGAAGTTTGTAGATTACAGTTGATAATAATAGAAATGACATGCGTCGTACATAAGAATCCAGATGCAAGAGGTCATAAAAATGTCTTACTAATATTTACATTATTTGCCTAATTCTTAATCCCTGTCTGTCTAACGCAATTTCTTCATCTACTTGTAACCGCATATATATTCCTCACATACTTTAGTATTATAATATATACAGTCGGTCATCGTGTCGTACGTTTCTAAATTTAAGTTTAGACAATAGATAGCTGCGAGTGATCGTTACAGGTCTGCGAGTAACCAATGTTTTCTAAATTTCATTTTTAAAATATGAGAAACGTCAAGCAGCGTGACAAAGTAGGATTTAAAAATTGTTTTCAAAACAAAAGTTTCCAATAAATATAAATCGATTATTGAAAGATACTAGATATACAAGAATTAATGATTAACTTCTGATCTTTGACTTAAGTAATTCGAGTCATTTTTGGTCAGACACTCATGCCATGGAAGCATTCCAATTTATGTCCAAGAGTTCATTTACTAGAAATTAATGAAGTTAATGAAATTAATTTACGATTTTTAAAAATAATTTAGTGATTTGGTATTTTTAATAATGAAAATGAAGAAGTTTACTCGCAGAACGCTACAGAGTACTGTTAATGACATTGAAATGATGACGACGACGACGACGACGACGATGACGACGACGATGACGACGATAATTATAATCATATAGAATCGTTAACATCTACCTACTTAAATTTATGAATTATATCTCTAATAATACCATTAATATATTTTCAAACGTTTCTTCTCTATCTGATATGTGCGTTTGCGCCTCGTCGTCGTTGCCGGAGAACCTTTTGGACTCGGTATATATCCGATCTGTCGGCAAGACCATTTTTTATGTTTTATATTCTAATTTTCGAAATGAGTCTCTCTCAGGGAAGGAAAACGGTTTTTTGAAACGCGTGGCTCGACAGAACGGAAGACTCGCATGAAATATACAAAAATGATTTTCTCACTACTTCATTTATGTCTTCCCTCATAAATAGACTAGATCGTTAGGAAAACCAAAAGCAGAAGTCGAATCTCTGTATTATCTGTATAATAATTTATAATTTATAGTTCATAACTTATAATTCCTAATCATTTATAGTTGATAATTTATAGTCTATAGTTTATAATTTATAATTTATAACACCCGTGATCCTATTACTCTTTTCAACAACACAGTAACCTGCAGCAATAATATTCCTCTTTTCAATATATCTTAAATCGCACGATAACGCAAGATGTGGTTGAACATCTATAAAAGTGACAATATATAAGGTCTTGTCGCGTGGAAACACTGGTAACAAATTTCGTTCATCTACGCCGCACCGTAAACTAAAAAAATCATATATGTATATATATATTTATTTATATATATTCACATTGTTAAATCTTTGAAATATATAAAACAGTTTTCGGGCCACTAATATTATATTACATTAACAACCTAACGATGTAGACGTATATTTTTATACCTACTTATCTCGAAATTCGACAATTGAAACACCACAAGTTCTCGCTCGGTATCTTGTAATACTTATCTAAAATATAAAGTACAAATTACTCGGAGACTTTACCCGCGTTTCAAATTTTCGTTTCATTTATTCTTCGATTTATTGAAACCGATTCGAAACGCCTAACACTGCCACAGAATTTCTATTAAAACTAGCATTTTAAATAATCAAATCGGCTAAATATCTAGTATATTTAATTATACTTTAAAAATATAAGAAGATATGTCTTATATTTATTTTTTGATAATTTCAATTATCAAAACTAAAGGCGAGAAATTATGACATCAACCAATTCTATGAAATTCAGCCTGATTTAATATAAACTCAGTCTCCAATTTTTATACTATTAAAATTTTTCGAATATCGAGTATAAATGCGAGCTCGAGAATTTGAAGCCCGAGATTTTTTTCTCCATTCTAATGATTTAGATCGAGTTCCGATTTATACATATTAATTGTGATCGATACTTCGGGAAGATCGTATTGTGCATCTTTCACTACCGTTTATATCTTATGTTCTACTCTCTATTCCGGTATGTAATTTATTTGCGTTCTTTTAGATCCGACGGATAGCAAAAACCGAGATTCGACACCACATCAGTCACGTAGTAGTAACGATTTCTTGTATTTTCTGCCTAACGATTCTCCCTATTCGTAACTTGTTCCAGAAAAAAATCATTTCTTGTACGACTCAATTCTTCCATTGCTTTTTCTTTCTGAAGGCAGGCTTTGTCTGCTGTGATAAGGTTTGAAAAATTTTAAGATCAAAGTTTCTAGAAAGGCGTTGTGCAAAAGTGACTTGAAAGTCGCAGTAGCAAAGTTTCGTTTTTTTTTATCTCAACGTTGTATACAAGTGGAGGCTAAATACTTTCTGAAAAAAAGGTTCTTTTAACTGATATCATACTCTAAATGGATAAGTCAAACACAAGAGCACAATCCCATTTGTTACAAACATCGACGAATCACGGAAAGTAGAGCTGTCATAGTTTAAACTGTTACTTTTTGAATTCTCCGTTTGCAGACAAGTAATTTTAAGGCACAAACGATTTCGCAAACTGTAAATCACGTTAGTGTTTTAAAAAGTTATTGAACAGCAATTTTTTGTTTTATTTGGTATTCATAAGAACAATATAAAGTTTTTATGTAATTATGGATAATTATTTGAATCGTTGTATGAATCATTGTAAAATATTCTCACTTTTCAGGTCTACAAATAATTTATCTTTTTAAAGCCAGAAAACCCTGTCTGTAAACGGAAGATGTAAAAAAGAAGTCTGTAAACAGAGGGTTAAAGTCAAAACACCCAATGCGTCCAATAACTGCCAATTTCTTTACCGTGATTCAAAACTTTGCTTAATTTTTCCCTCATATTGTAAAAAAGTTGCACCGTCTAGAGTTTAAAACAAATCCTCAAAAGTCTCCGCATTCATATTTTCCCACTTGACAGGTCACTTTGCTTGATAATTAAATCTTCAGCAATAAAAATAAATTTATCTCGATTAATGAATTTAGGACTATATTACAGATATTAATTATGAATATTATAATTATCACCCACGACCTATATCTAAGAAATGCATAGGAAACGATAAACTCGGAGACTTTTGTGAATAAATTTGACATTAGCTATGAATCAGTAAAGTGTCAGACATGTCGTTGGTTTCGAATGGGCAGACACTGATATTTAAAAAAACCATATGCCGTAAAAAGAGATGTTCTAAAAAACGATATCTTAAAAAAGATATCCCAAAAGAAAAAGATCTATTATAGAATAACCTGGAGCTTTATATATAATAAACTATCTCTTAATCCGAGTCGTCGTAGATATACAAAAATGGGACGATGTACATAATATCTCGAATAGTTTCGTTAAATTTCGTTTCAATGAACTACGTAACCTCAGAACTAGTGTCGCTAAATGTGATTTTCTTTTATCTTGATATAATGTATATTATAATTATTTACTGTGTTTTATGGTCTTTCTGCTATGTAAGTTGATTTTTTGCTTCTGCGGTGTTTATTAAAAAGCTAGGCCTCTGTTAGGCGTTTGACTACCGAGTACATACTACGAAGAACTCGAACTCGTATTCATATATACTTCATATATGAATAATATGTATAATATATATTTATACATATATATATATGTATTCATATTTTCCTCATATATGTATATATGTATGTATAATAACATTTGTCTTTACTCTTCGCCTAATATAGTCGATATCACGTTATAACTATGTCGTATAATAATCTTTGTAATAATATTTGTAATAATATTTAAAACATGCTTTTAAACATTTTATACAGTGCGAACTTGTCTCTCACGCTCTTTTTTTCTTTCTCTCTACCAGCATACAAACCTCTCGCCTCTTTCTCATTGTGTACATGTAACAACGATTATGGTAACGTAACATTATCTAACAGTAACTGTTTTTTATTAAAGTGTCATAGCGTGACATGGAAAGGACTGAGGGAATCGCGATGAGAATGTGAATCCTTAGAATAGATGATAATTATAGTTAGAATTTTAGATTAAAGAGTTATTTTGTATATGTATATGTTGTATATGCATATGTATATGTATGTATATATATATAGATTTATGTGTGTATATATACATATATATAAACTATGTGAGTTTATGTACGCATGTGTCTATCTAGTATGTATGTAATGCATATTCTTCGCGCATCTTGACGCACGCATCTGCCCTTGGACGTCCTACTGAACTCAACTTTCCTCCTTCATCACCTGCTCCTCATGTTTTAAATCTATATAAAATTGCGAAAGCTTACTCTCACTAAGTACCTGATCGATCCAGCGATTCCAGTTTATATAACGTTTACTTTTACAGTCTCTTCAACCCTTCAAATACGGTTGGTTCAAAGCTACAATGATCTGAGGTTCGAACAGCGTTTTCAAATCCCCAATGGGGTTTCATGACCTCGGCGATTCTTGCAGAAAGTGACTTTTATCGTCAAGAGCAATCGAACTATGCTCGATCGATTACTCTGATTCTGCCTGACGTTTTGCTCCACGCAAAGAAACTTGAGCCCTTAGAAGTTATTTCTGAAGTAGGTACTTGAAAGTTATTTTATGATTCAAGGTCTCTTTCATAAATTCATAAATGTTCGATTTTTATTGGATCATTACAAAGAATGTTCAATATTTACTTATTCGAAATTTGTAATTATCATGTAAGAAAATATCCTTACTTTTTTAATTCGATTTAAACTAGTGTTTCCTACTTTGGTTACATCAAAACTTATTTTAATTGAATTCGGATTTTCTCAAATATAATACTCATTAAATACAACAGCATTCAAGTTCTAAAACTAATCAAGTAAACTATTAACTCTGAATAATATGTTCCCTGAGTTTTTCCCATTTTCTTGCTTTAATTTTTTTTTCTTTTTATATTTTTGTCATATTTGTTGGATATTTCAAAAATGAAGAATCTTCACTTTCAAGTCACCTCTCGAATGAAGAAAGAAATTGTAAACAAGCATATCAGTTTATTATCTTAAACATGGAGCAGCCAGGCAGTATCAAGAGTTTGATAAACGATTCACATCTTAAATCTTTTCATACATCTAAGAATCATCATCATAAGAGTAAGAATTTCTGAGCTTGGAACCGAAGCACGTTCGAAAGGGATACAAGAGACGCATTTCGTGAAATGAATTCTCAAATGTATCCCTTTCTCTTTTCTTTTTCACGAATCCGGTTCTAATGGCAATAGCAAGTAAAGATATGAATTCGAATTTGATATAGCTATAATATGATGGCTGAGCCTTCAGCTCCGTTTCGTTTCGTCCGCAAACTCTATATGGAAGAGCTTTCTGACAACTGGCAGTAACATGCGTTATCAATTCTTACTTTCTTGACGTAGAAATAGGAGCGAGATACAGATAACAAGACGAAATTCAGATTGCCGGAAATTGTCCGAATCTTCGCAATCTCAAATGTATAAGTTATTAAGAGTTAAAGGCCGAAGCTGCATGGAAAGTAGTGATCATTGCAGCCACTTCGCACTAAGAAGAAAACTGATTATATATTATAAACTGATATATTGAAATTTATAATGAAATAGTGTATTGAAAATCTCCGTAGACTTCAAAGCGTTAATTACTGCTGACTTGTAATAGAAACGGTGAAATAGAATTTATAACATCAACTAACTATATCGTACAGTAGCAAAACTTTAACTCTTCCCTATAAGAAAGCTCCATGTCTTGGACCAAGTAGCCAACAGCAATTTTGAAACCTAGTTTACAAAAATTCTCAATGGTTGTTCAAGATTAATTAATGTAATATAATATCAAAGTTGAATAATTTATAGAATATAAATCATCAAGTTGGAATTTCGTTTAGATTTTAAAGAGTCGTAAAATCTGATTCTAGGAGAGAGCGTTCCACCTTATCTGATTAAAGAGACATCTTTAATTGGTAAAAATGTATTCTGGTTTTGTTAAGAAGGAGAGTTTTGAGACTTTTTTTTTTCTCGAGTTTTCTTCAGATTGCGAATTAGTGCTTCTATCTTTAAATATTGTTTCTCTCTCACTCGAACTCTCATACTAGGACTACTGTTCAAATTCTCTCATACTCTCACTGTCTGCGTCTAGATATAATAGAGCCGCTTCTTAAAGACGAGTATTATTTCGCTCAGGTATTTCAAGGTTTATACATATTTACACTGTTTAAAGAACATAGTTTACGTAGGGAGAGGATAGGTCTTGTGCCAGGTTGTCGTCGGGATCCTCCTAGGCGGGACACCTGACTATCTCGTACTCGAACATAAGTGATACGGCGACGAAGACGAAGTAGAGGAGGAACATGGTGAAGCCAAGACCTTTGTTCATTTTCCACTTGAAACAGGCGATGCTCATGATTACGAAGAGAAGCATGCAGAATAGGATTGCTATACTGCAGACCATTCCCACCGAGTTCACCTCCACAGGCCTCCCGTAGATTATGCCATAGAGGAGCCATGGAATCGGAAGCCTGCAAAATTGAAAAGAAATATTTAATTCATTGTCAATATTTAATCCTATTAAACTATTAAGACTATATTGGAATTACAAAAAAGTTTGAGTGGTTTTTGTAATTTCAAAATGTGTAAATAATAAGATTTGAAAAATTATGAGTGGGTCAGTTATCAGAAAAATCCCTTAAAATCGCCACATTTGTTCTTCTTACTTTAAAATAAAATAAAAAAGGACGAAAACTTCTTCTTTCGTTCAGCCTAATTGGGATTTTTCTCTTAGTACTAGCACACATTGACGCTAACAATGTATGTTGCCTATACATGTGTGAATAAGTGGACTATATGGCGAGTTAGGCAGTTTGCCAGTTGGCACTGGTGCAAAGGGATGAACGGCAACGATCGATGCGAGGATCAAATCGAATGTCGTTTTTCCGTATTTCCAGAATTGAAAATGAAGGAATCGATTCATTTTCCAATATGAACGATCGTTCGTGTGAAGACGGGATATCTTTGCTGAAGCGGCTTTGGAATGTTTGAAATGGGGTGGTTGTGTGGTTTGCAAAATATCAGTTTACCAAAATGTGCTCGATTCTCTAGTTCCAAAATAATAATTATTTGGAAAATAATATTCTCCAGAATTTCGGCGTTTTAACAAGCACAGGAATGTAAAAGAAATTAAAATCGAGGAGCTACAAAGCTTTAATAATAATTCTCTAAATTTTGCTTAATTAATTATTGGCTTTTATGTTACAAAACATTCCTTCAGGAATAGGATATCGATATTTCCAATATTCTTCATATCAGGAAAGCTTCTTTAACTGTAACTGAGTTCGTCATAGAAGAAAAATCCTCTTTATTATATTAAATATATCCCAGTATTGAAATCAGTTGGATGGAAGTTTTTTATTATTGATTTTGTTACTATCGTCGATATTGATTATTTATGGAGATATCAGACTGTTCATGTATTTGAAAATTAAAAGTTAAAAAAACAGTGCGCAATATTTTAGTGAAACTTTAACGAGCATATATACAATATACATTCAACCTGAGGTGGAATTTCTGAATAGATGTATCTTGTTACATATGTTATATGTGAAACTTGAGATGATAAATGCAGAGTTGGTTTCTGTGCGGGAAAATAGGCTGATCCTACTACGAGAGATAAAAGCTCCTGAATGGAGTGACCTGACATCCTTACATATACCATATCTTGTTTATTTCTAAGTTCGTGCCTGCTTTTCAATTAGGTTTCTCAATTATAATAATTTACTGTGAATTTATCATTTTAATTTTTATACAGAGAGAGAAAAAATGTTTCAGATAAAAAATCTGATACTTCTTCCATAGAAAAAAAAAGCTTGGCAAAACCATTATTTATTACTTGGCCCTTATGCGAATTTATTCCACGAAATTAATTCCTGGACCAAATGGAACCACAATTCTTTTCACGCCCCCAATAATAATTATCACTAATCTAATTCATATACTTTTAGTATTTCCACATCAACAATGATGGATAGTGACTTCATATAAGTCATTAATCTATGAGTTGTGAATCTGTTTTTCTTTTGAACACAGAGGCTGTGGGAATATAATTGATGATGAGTTGAGCTTGAATCCAAAGTGTCGAAATGTTTCGAGTGGTATTGATGAAAATTAATTAGGAGAGGACCTTTTGTTCTGTGTTTGGAGGATCGTGATTGTTTTAATGTGTTCCAGCGCTTACCCAACGGTTACGTCAAAAATGTTGCTACCGACGGAACTGGATACAGCCATGTCGCCGAAACCCTTTCGTGCCACAATAACACTGGTAATGAGGTCGGGGATGCTGGTTCCGGCAGCGAGGAATGTGAGACCCATCACTTCCGGTGGGATTTGAACGGTATCACCGGCGACGTTCGCCCACCAAACCATCAGGTACGAGTATGCAGCTATCCAGAAGATGGAGCCGATGAACGTTACCGCGAAAAATTTTTTGCCTGAAAGAAAATTCATCAAATATTATATTGTCCAAAAATTCATGAAAAATAGTAATAACCGTAATAGAAGGTAACCGTTTTGCAAAGAAGACGTTTTACCCAAATTATTGACGCCAAGAAATATTATTGAGGAATAATATAAGTTTGAATCACAGTTTTGAACAAATATACAAAATTTTATATAAGTTCTACGATTAGTTCCACTTAAATTCATTTGCTTAGATCTTGATAATCTTTATAGTATTGTATAACACATTTTTTTCTGAGTATATATTTTTTTCCGAGTGATATATTTGTTAACGCTGGAAGACTGTCTTAGCAGCAATAATGAAGATCCACTTATGTACTTTAATATTTATTTAAAAGGAGTGAAATTCCTGAGAAGAGGTACTCCCTATTCATATATATAACTGAATGTGCAAAGCGAAGTATATCACTGTATATTCGTCTGGAAACACAAGAGCCTTTTCACACAACTTGGCGGCACTTTAATTGAAAATGGAGTTGTGGTGTATACAGTATCAATGATTTACGCGTTCGTTAGTGCGAAATTAGTAGAACAATATTACGTTTCATTGAGCGGTTATATCATAGTATAGAGATGAGATTGTACAGAATCTAGTGACGACTCTAGTGGACGTTTAACCCCATTTACTCCATCAATTGCAATCAAATCACACACGAGAATATCTATATCACATTTTGTTATCTCACCGAAAATTGAATTGTGCCGCAATAATTTATTCAACGCTTTATCAATAATTAATTCTTTAATCAAGAACATGATACTTTCTCAGTGCAATCTATTATTAAAATTTGTTAATAAATTCATTACCCTTAGGCGTCCGTGTATCTGGTAACGTCAACCAGAGAGGAATCAGAATTGGTGCAACTAGAATATATGTGAGCCTTTTCTTAGGACTGCTAGGCCAGGCCATATCCAGAGCTTCTGGAGGTTCATCCTCCTCTCCCTAGAATCAAAAAGATCAAGTTATCAAGATTATAAGGATATGTGAGAAATTCAGTTTTTTTTCAGTACACCTGCATATCAAAAATTCAATCCATGTTTCACTATACTATTGTGAATAACTTCTTCTTCAGAAGTTTGAAATTTGAATCTCTGAATCTGAATCAGCGAAAACAGCTGTGACACCTGAGAAAAATAGTTGAAAATCTGCGATAAATGAATTCCTTATCTTGCAGGAAGAGTGATGAGTTTAGGCGATGGAATAAGATACTTTTTAAGATTTTGGAATTGCATTATAAGTAGCGGAAGGAAAAGTATGAGACAAAACGGATTTTGATTTATCCGACATTAGATAGTGGCAGCCAGCATTGACCCAAATTCGTGAGGTATTCAAAATGAAAAAGCCTTCCTGCTCATTTAGAACAAAGCCCACTATTCCTCCATGCTTTGCAACGAGAAGCTAATATCACCGAAAGCTTATGCCGAGCACCGATTTCGCAGCCGTGAAAGATACGTGCGTTATCATCGCCTCTTCATTCAAACTTCAGAAATATGTATCTACGCTCGAGAATAGAGGAACGCAATATTCGATGAGAAAGGTTTTTTTCTTTCTTCAGAGCCCGATACATGCACACACTTTACGAGATAAAATTATGTCCTCCCTTGTCAGCCTCCAGCACAATGGATATTATCCGGATAATAAAACTGCTCCAGTTTAAAGTGCTTAAATTTCATGTCAAATTTAATACGTTGTCGGATATTTTACCAATTAAAGAGGATTATTTTAAAACTTTCAAAATGAGTTGCATAAATTGCTAAGTTAGGCTAACAAATAATTTTTACTTATTTGAATTAATTGCCAGTTGTAAAGGTTTATTCTATGTTTCAAGATGTGCTTTATATATATAAAAAAGCTTTTGATTGATCATCGGACACATATTTGCTCTGTTAGAAATTTCTGTGGTAATTTATCAAAACATTTTAGGTATATATTTCGGAAAATGAAGATAAATTTAGGAAAATTCAGTTACTTTCGTAATTTCAGTTGGTATTCTAATAGCTTTAAGAAAATTGCGTAAATTTCCGAACATCTCTAAGAGCTTGTAACTTTGACTAAAAGTAGAACGTATCTTTGTCAAATAGTGTCTATACATGAGATCAATTAAAGAGACAAAGTATAGTTTGAAAGTTTAAAACAAACGTCTTTAACAAGCGCTCCAGGTTTTCTGATTGTTGTTCAATGTTAAAAACCTAAGTTAGTGAGGATCGATAAACTAACGCCTGCGTCCTGATTACAAATTTTGGCAGGATATTACGAATTTCTTTTAAAATAATTGAATTCAAAATATTGTAAACCTTCAGTCAATTCTTCTTTTAATTTATTAGATAATTTTTAAAGCTTCAGGGTATGTTGTATGGATCCGAACATCACTTTAAGGAAGTGAATTAATAAAAGTCACGTTTACGAGGAGTGTCTTAAGATTGGATACAACGTTTCATCTTAAGATTTAAGTGACACTTCTGTACATAATTGACCAATTACCTGACACCTTTGGGAGTTTATAATACACTTAAATTTTAAGTACAAGCCGCGTAACAGGGCTTAAGTTGGACCAACAATGTTTGTTACAGTAAGCGACTAATGCCATTTAAATGAGTAGCTTAACGCAAAAAGTAAATCAACTTAAACTCAGCTTAACTTTATTTTAAAAAGAATAATCAACTTTTTCAATTTCACGGAATTCGTATACGTTTTCATATTTCGCTTACAGTACATTACTTCACCGTTGTAACTAATCTCAGCAAAATTGGAAAATCACCTGTTGCACAGAAAGTAAGCCTTAATATTCAGCTTCGGTCAATTTACCATTTTTCTTTTCTTCTCTTACGTCAATAAAAAATTGACTGAAAACAGAATCTCTATTCGATTTTAGTAACACAGTCTTTTCCCCAGATCCCTGGAGGTGTGAGAAGAAAAATTGCCATTGCGAGAATATGTCGTCTATCGCATTGTCGTAGATAAAACTTATCGATCGCCGGCCTCCTTTTTTTCAATATGACACAATCGCGTATTCGTTCACGTGCATTGTGCATCCATCTATGCAAGCCATGCGTAGTAACAGATAATTTCGTGATTCTCACAACTGTACACAATCCATGAAATCACGTCTCGTCATTTAAATATTATATTTCCAACCTACTCGAACTGAAAATCAGAGAATCAGGGCTCTGATTTTTATTTGCAGCAGTATGTAAAGTATTGCATAATTTACTTCAAACTGAGATTCAATACCATTTTTATTGAAATACCTCAGTTTAATGTTTCATTATTCATAACGTGATACGCATACTTTGATGAAGTCTCACACTTTGAATTGAGTCATGATTCAGCTAAAAATTTTATGATGGTTATAAATGAATATCTTATTATGATATCCATTTAAGAATTTAACTGGCAATATAAAACTTTCTGTAATCGGGGAACCAGCCTTGAAAGGAACCCATTTTAGCTTTTTTAGTTCTAGTATAGAGAAGCACGTTGAAAAAATAATATGAAAGTTAAAATTCTAGTTTGAAAGATATTGCTATTTTTTCCAGAACGCTTTGAAGCCAATTTTCAAGCCTATAGTAGCATATATAGTAGCTACCATATAGTAGCAGAATGATTTGCATTTTTGGTACTTGAAAGTGCATAGTGCATTCTATATTGAATAAATATATAAAATGTGAAATGATTTACCGATTCGAGGCCAGCATCGATACCGGAAGTTATTCCACCATTTGGAAGTTCTTGAATACCAGCACTGGTACCTGCTGTCGTTGTGGTAGTAGTGGTTCCCTGGGAACTTTGCTGAAGTTGAAGGGTTGTCTCTTTCGAAGCCGTGCCCGAATAATGTGCCGCTGACGATGTTGCAGCTCCATTGTGCGGTTTTGTTGCATCCAGAAGCACCTTCAACGACGCGATAGCGTGCAACTGCGTCGCTTTTTCGTCAACCTTACCTAAAGATAATTTTTTGTTAGGGTAAAAACTCGAAAGATCTTCAAAAAATGGGTGACGATTGATTCAATTCCCAACATTTCTTCTTTAAATCATTCTACGCTTCAAAAAGCTGTGATAACAATGTATAAAATTCTGGTACAAAGACTTATTGAATAGGAAAATCTTTTGTCAAAAGCTTCTGCATACCGATCTTGAAATACCTTTTCTATAAAATGAATAACCTTTCTGAAAGAAATGAAAATAGCAGACATAAGAAACATTTTTCAACTTATTGCGCAACATGATTCCATTTCATTTCAAAAGAAGCTCAAAACAGTTTCAACCCCTCACCACAATAATATCACCTCTGAAATCATCCCCTATTACAAAAAAAATCATTATAAATCCCCTATCTTCGAAACCTAAAAAAAATAACAACGAAACAGGAACAGATAGTTGAAATAAAAAGCATTGTAGTTGCTTTCGAAGTAGATTTTTATTCGATATATTACATATTTAAGAGCTTGTTACATGTTACACATTACCCGACATTTTGATATTATTTCCATAGTTATTTCTATCAACAACTATTCACAAAAAACCAGAAAATTTTTGTTGATTCACATCAAGAGACTGTGATGGTTGATCCAATCCCTGTATTGGGGTAGTTGCAAGTCTATAAAAACATCAGGATTTATGTGGTGAGAATATTCTCCTTTATAAACGTGAATGCCAGCGAGCATATTATTAACAACTAAAGGAGCACCGATATCATTACGGGCACAGAATTTTTGTTCGTGATAAGTGCAAATATGTTTATTCGTAACCGCAAAATGATTTCCGTAGACATTTTGACATTCTTCATGGTTCATTATTGGTATAGTAATTCTGCGCAGTCTTCGACTCCATGTCTCTCCTCGAGGTCTGAAATGTAATACAATAGCGATATATGTAAGTAAACATTAGGATAACATCATTATATGACTGTAATAATATGCGTTGAATCTATATGTTATTAATAACTTACATTAATAAAGGATAGTAGCATCCCCAACCACTAACGGTAGCCTGTGTACCTGCCCGTAAAAGATTTGTGTACAATTCTATGCTTCCCGTTTTTAAATTAAATTCAAAAGGAGGATCGACAGTTAGCAAAGCAATACCGTCAGTAGGTTCATATGGAGGATTTCCGTAATGTTCTCTTTTCGATGTTATGTTGTGAGTTACAGAATGGTGGGCATATCCTGAACCAGAATGAAGTTGGTATTTCGATTCATGGTACTGAACACAAGTTGCAGCAGTAATGACTGTGTAATGCGACAGTATCACAGCTACACAATTATATTTATTTTCTTCCATAAGCATTGTCACGTAGTAAACTTCTTCAATCGACGTTGGCTGTCGTCCATTCGGTTCTAAACTAATTGCACGTTTTTCGCGTACCAGACGAGCAGATGGTTCTTCTAGAAGTGTTTGGTAAATACTTTATTCTTTATTCTTGACGAATTATTTATATATCAGATATTTTACTTACGAATGTCATTGTTTGATGAAGTCGCGATAATTCCTTGGCATAAAACACCGCAAAGGATTAACAGATGTAAAAGTATTTTTTCTGCCATTTTTGTCAGATGATCAAGTTATATTTTTAACAATTGCTGCGCTGAAGATTTTGAATGGAAGATTTTGAGAATTGTTCTTCAATCATAATCTTTATATACTTAATGCTCTTTTATAATATTTATATTTTTTATAATCTTTGTGTTTATGTTCTTTCACAATCTTTAGATACGTTCTTTTATAATCGTCTTTATTGTTTTATTAACTCTCTTCAGTCCTTAGTGTTATACATATAATCTCGACACAAAAATATTCGAATTAACATAAAAAAGTTCTTCAATCTTGAATCATTTCAAAGAATAAAATTTTAGGTTTCGAAGATAGGGGATTTATAATGATTTTTTTTGTAATAGGAGATGATTTCAGAGGTGATCTTATTGTGGTGAGGGGTTGAAACTGTTTTGAGTTTCTTTTGACATCAAATGGAACCATGTAGCGCAATAAAATTTTAGATTTCGTGCTTTTTACGAAAAAATAATCTTTCGTTCTCGTACATGTTGAAAACTTCAGTTTTATTAAAATAAAGACAACTTTTATAGATGATTTACTGATTACAATGGAAGCAATTTATTTATTGTTACAACTGAAATCAAAAGAAAAACTTTTCTTTCAGATTTTCAAGATTTATTCCATCAAGGTAAACATACCCCATGAAAAAAGCTCCTTTGTATGCAGTTGTAAGAAAGTATCTGTGTATAAAATGTGCCTCCTTGGGAAAACTCAATTTGAACAATGCTGGGGTTGGATCAATCGTTTCCCCTTATAACGTTCAGTGGAACGTCGAAAACTGTATCGTGCAAAGAAAAAAAAGCCATTCGTTTTTCATCCTCAAGAAAAGCAATCTTTCGCACAAGGCAAAAAACTACGACCTTTGGTTATCAGCGTGATCAATATACATGTATGTATGTGTGTAGAGTGTAGACTGAGTGCTGAATAAAGCTTACAGAGAAATGTATTTCTCTATTATGTACAATATAATAAAGGATTGTAGAAAATGTTATCAAAGTGTTAAAATTGGTTTGTAAAAAATGTAAGCTGTCAGCAGAAGTGTGTTAAAATGTCTTAAATGTTTCGTTTTTATTTATTAAATTAATTTACTCAATAAATTCGTTATACGAGAATGCTAGTTTATAGATACATATCATATTCTGTAAAATTTATAGTATTTTCAGTATATGTTGAATTTATTATGATATTAAATTAAACCGATAATTAACTACTGATTCTACGAATATGACAAATTAAAAAAAAAAATTTCTACAAACATAATTCTAATTATTTAAAAAAAAGTTGTTTAATTTCAACAAATTTAATTTCTAAATTACTTTCTAAATACGTTTACCGCTCTACTCCCAACATTTCAAAAATTATTTTACATGCAAGATGAATACTATTTCTAATAATAATTTTTAATTCATATGTCAAGTATAAAATCAAGAAATTAATTTTAATTTGTATTACTGGGTTTAATCCGCCTTGGAAAATGTTATGTAATTTTTATACTTGCAGTTTCCTTTTTTTCCTAGCTTTGAAAAAAACTAACGATATACTTTTCTTTTTTAGAAGCTTATGCAAACAGCAAACTTGTAACTGTCACCCGATTTAATTTCACGAACCACTGCGCTCGCTGTTGAGGATTTCATGGCTAGGAACCCCAGAGAAGGGAATTTGTAATTCCTTTAAATGTTTTGTTACAATAATAATAAAAAGAATAAAGGGAATAAAAAAACTTAAATCTTCTGTAAAACGACTTTTCATTATTTGTCTCTAAATTTTATCTTTCTTCATTTTCCTTCTCTGAAGATGTGACACGATCAATAATCAGTCACACGATAAAGGACGACAGATTAGGGAATTTCCGCAGTAAAGATTTGAGTGGAGAGAAGTACAGAAAAAATGAAACCATCCCTTAAAATCCAGGAGCAATAAAATAATTTAATCTCTTTTTCTCCAACTTCGATTTACTTTTTCCCTCATTTCCTTTTTTCTCCCATCCAACTTTTCTTTTAATCTTACTTTTTTCCCCTGCTCGCTTCATTTTCTTCCCGATAGGTAATAAAAGTAGACGAGCAAAAGAGGTTGAAAAAAGGTAAGGGAAAAATAAACAGGAATAAAAAAACTCAATCCTAAAACGAGAAATCTTATAATTTTTTCAATATTTTATACTAGTTTTATCAACAAGTCAACATTTGCTTAATCAAATTGTTTAGTTTACTTTCTATTACCTGATTCAATTTGAAAAATCACTAAATTCATTGACTTGATACCTGATACATATTTTAGATTATTTAGTCTCCTAATTATGCGAGAAGATATAATTTTAAGATATTCATAAGTCTCAATATATCGGTGAAATCTCCAATGGAATTGAGATTTATGTTCTAGCTTAAAAAGTTTATAAATAGGGGAAGGAATTCTATCACTTTCCATCAGGTTTTGCACGTGTCCTTGTAAACTACAACATGGTATCTCTTTTTTTTTAAGTTCTTTAGATGGAAGCATTTGATCAATATTAGGCTTTTCAGCTTGGGATTTCAAGGAAGAAAATGTAAGTGCATGAATGCAAAACTAAAGCCGGAACTTGGGAATTGAAATATATTTTGCGTCCCGGGATCCCCACGGCCAATTCATCTTGAAAGCTTCGACGGAAATTCGTCGCACTTTATTCAAAGTTACAAGAAAAAATAATGACAATATTGAGAGCAAAGCTAAAGATTTTAATTATTGTCTTTTTTAATGACGTAGTTTAAAATATTGTTTAATTTTAATATAACAACATCTAATATTTCAATTTCAAAAAAGAAGTTTCATTTCGTCTCATTCCTGGGTATCGTTGAAGAGTTGGATTAAAATCTCTCAAAATCCATTTCTACTTCTGTCTCTCCATTTCCGTTTATCTGCTTTCAGTTTTATGAAAGGTTACACAATTTATAAAACAACCAATCTGCTTCTTCAGGATTTCTATTTTCAGGAAAGACTGCATTATTAAAATAATCTGTAACGTCATTTCGAATTGAGAAGGCACATATTGATTTACAAAAAATGGATACAGTGTCTCCAAGATTATTTTTCTGAAGAGAAATATATTGGTGTGAATTTTAAGAAAGATTCTTCTTGAACGAAAATGGCTTTTGTCCTACTTTAAAGAGAAAAATGAAACATGGGCCTGGCCCACTAATTTCAAAGGGAGTATAAGAGCAATAAAGGTCGGAATGGCTAACCATTTCCTTTTCGTTTCCGTGTTTCGTCTACAACACTTTAGAGGCTAAATCGGCCACTCACTCTTTTACCTCCATCCAACATATGCCCTAAAGTAGGTTAGCCTTTCTAGGGCTAAACTAATAAAGAAAGATTAAACAGCATAAAATAAGAAAATAAAAGAAACCCTGGAGTAAGCAAATAGAAGTAAATAAGAGTTTATGTAGGGGAAGAAATCCACAGGAACAAGATGAATAATATTTTTGTCACCTGAGTTGAAAAAAATTTGAACACGTCTTTTAAATTGACTTTTAAAATTGCTCTATTCTAATATAGAGCAAAGGAGGAAAAAGCTTTCGATTTATTTTCATATTTTTCAGCTTTTAAATCCCTTTCATTCTTTTCAAATTTCATCCCCTGCTTTTTTGAAGAGAAAATATTTCCATGAAATATAATAGCACGACAATTATCGGTTTTGTATAAAAAAATTCTACAAGTTATGTTCCGGAAGCTTCGCCCATTTTCACTATATATAATATATTATTCGACTAAAAAAACTGAGCTCCAGTAACTGCAGAAAAATTTATGGCAGGAGTTGAATCAGGCTTGTAAATATTTATAGCCGTCCATTATCACTTACAAAACACTTTAGGGAGAGGAGTGAGCACATTAGAGTCTTTAAATGTTACTTAATCCACTACTCGAATATCTGAATAACATTATTACCCTCAATGTTAACACAACCAAAAATTAATTCGAAAATTGCTTGTCTTTTTTTTTAAAAAGACAAATATGAATGAGTTAAATATTGCTCCTCTCTTTATTAACAAAATTATAGATTCAATAATTATTTCTCCTATAGACGATTTAACAGACAATTTATTACCAATATTCTACCAATTATCATATTCATCGCGAAATAATATTTGTTAATTCTAATTTATACCCGAATTATGGAAGTCCATGGAATTATGGAAGATCCACGTGGAATTATATGCAGGTGAATGACCGACATTTCAAATATAGTGGGATTTGTTGGCATCCAACACTGTCATCAAGAAAATTATATATCCCGAAGTTAAGTTATCGTGCATTAAAAAAAAAAAGAAAATCTTGATACAAGCATTTATCGTAAATATTACAAACTACAATCTCACGTTGTTTAATGTAAACAAATTGTTTGCTACACAAGCAAACGACGTGAATTTATCGGGTGTAGGATTGGTTTTGGAATGCGCTTTATCGACTGAATAAAACTGAAGCGGCAAGGGATGAATCGGTTACCCGGGAGAGAATTGTTGTCGCAAAGGGATTGCTCGCTCTAATTGTTTATAAAGCTATTGCATGATTCCCATGTAACGTAACCAAGGTTGACTGGGTTTTGTGGGTTAATAGGTGACGACCGTCAACCCAACCACCTATCCACCTTGCATCTATCATCTACCAACTAACATCTAACATCTACCCTCGTCTCCCTGCTCCCTAAACAGATACACCTTTTGACTCGACTCCCATTCCCAAGAAACCAACTGTAAATTTAACAGCACGAGACACGACAGCTCTAGAGTCTAGAATCGCCCGGGGTCGATATTTCCAGAGCACACTGTCTTCCTGCCCATTCCCTGCTCTCGCCTGCGATTCCGTCCTTTCTTCTTACTTGTTCCTTCAGGGAACGATGCGATGGCCACTCTTTGCTACCTTAGTTATTTCATATTTTTCCTTTTCCTTTGCCACCCCTATCAACGACGCCTCTGTCTACTGTATTCTAGACTAGAGCCAGCTAGAGCCTGCTGTACTGTATTGTACACATTGTACTCTATTCTACCCCTGCTTCTTTGACCTACTGCGGTGTACCTATGTACTTATATTCTACGTAACATCGTATAGGTGTAGCTACTCCAATATTAGCACGATCGAAGAAAACACGAGCCGCTGAATTAGAAGCTTTTAATTAAGAGATTTCGGTTACTTTACATACTCTCTGCTATTCCCTTCAATGTCTATATGCGGTGTTTCTGAATACTCTGTACTGGTCGCAGACTAACAAGGAAACATCGAAAAGTTTTGATGAAACTTATACATATATATTGTAGGACATTAGAAACTAAGCGAGTCGTGTTTTTTTTATCGGACGAAAAATTCAAATTTGTGTCTCTAAATCGTTAAATAAATGGAATATAGGGGTACTTTACCCTCTAAAGGGAGTGTTTCAGAAAATGCTGGAATACGTAAACTTCAGGCTTCTTCTAACTTTAGAACGATTAATAAAAGTCATTTTTAGAGGTGACATTGAGGGGTTGTTTATATCAAGGGGGTGACACCAGGGGCCTAATCAATGTAAAAAAAGTGTCAAGAGAGTTGAAAACGACCGTGTGGCGACGTTAGTAGCAGTAGAAGAGGTCTGGATTCATAAAGGAAAAATAATTATTGTATCGACGTATTATAAACAAAAGTAATATGATATATATAAAATAATAACTTCATTCTTCATCACTATATTAAAAAATGTTTGAATATCAGAGATTAACACAAAACGACGAAAAAATTAATAGCAAAATCACAAATTAACAAAAAAATTGCCGTAAATAATTAATAACGTATTAATTAATCAATAGTTAAATTGTTCGTTTTATATATAATTTTATAAAAATAAATTAATATTTAATTAACTATATTTGGTAGTTGGAAATTTCGGGAATTGAAATATTTTATATTTCTTCGATTGTATAATTCGGCAATTTTATAATTCGGTAATTTATATTTTCAGCAATTTTTTCCCGTTAGTTTGTGTATTCATTATTTACTTTTTCATTAATTTGTATAAGTCCTGAATATTTGCCATCTTCCGTGTAATTTAGAGGAATAAAATTTAATCAGCAGATTTTTCACTTATCGAGAAAAAAGAGTTATTGAGAATCAGTGGAATTTACATCGGAATCAGAGAAACTTCACTGGTTTTTCACCGATTTAAGTTCAGAGAGAAGATAATCAATTATAACTTTCATTTCCATTTTATTAATACGAGTATACAAGATTTTTCCATATAGGGAATTTCCGCGAAATTGAGAGAATTTAGGATTTGATGCAGTATAAGACTAATTAACCTAAGACTAATGGCCCTCCACATATTTAAGCAAGGTGAGGTTCAGTGAAACGAACGTAGAATAATTTACTATGAGGGAGGTTTGCCGTCAGCAACCCATTCTTTCTAAATGAACCCCGGATATTCAAGTTCACCCTATCTATTATCTAATAAGATAGACAGATTTAATGTAGTATAAAGTTAAATCTTGCTCCGTTAGTTCGGTCGAATGAAATGAAATGCAATTGAGTAGTTAGCATCTATTTTCTCGGTCGTGACGTGTCACGTTAGAATAATGCGATTACTAAATCCCTTTTGCATGAGAGTCGTGCAAACGGATAACAAAATATCGATAAGGCTTTTGCAAAAGTGGATTTAACTTAACTGTAAATACCACAGCATTTAACACGTTTTTGAACACAATATTTCTGATTATACATAACTGATTTATTTCATTTATTGCTTTAAATTGATAAATTTAATTTAAATTGTTAAAAATCTTGAGAATATTTGAATTTGATCCTCTAATTCGAATAAATTAAATTATATCTGTGTGTAATTCCGATTTATTCAGGCGAATAAGGTAAAAGGGCAAATTTAAATGAATCACGTAGGAAATTGAGGATTGATTTAAGCTGGTTTAAACCAGTCAAGAAAGAGAAATTTTCTAGACCTTCTTGAAACCCTAATCCTACAGTTCATTAAGGAAATCTCCCTTTTCAGCGACAATCATCGTCTCTTCATAACTGGTTAAGCACCTACAACAATCTCTTCCCGACTTTAAACTGCTTCTTCAAATCTCTGCGGAGAGTATAAAAAAATATAACTGCATCACAAAACTAATTAATTTTAAGAATAAATATCCGATCTTGATCATCAACTTCGATTTAAAATGTTTCATCTTTATAAATTAAAAAACAAGTTTCTACACAGGTTCATTTGTATCCGTCGAGTGTCCGTTGACACTTTTTATTTGCAAATTGTGGGTCAAAAAATAAACCGAGGAATACGTATCAAAGTATTGAATTTCATTTTTATTCTATTTCGTGACTAAATTCATCAGCAGAGATTTACGGTGAAATATATTGTTTGAAACATTCCTGTCAAGAGTTTGGTCTTTTTCCATAAATTATAATTCAATTGTCATTCCCCGATAAGTAAAAACAAAAACCTTTCCACAATTTGTCTCATGAAATAAAAAGTTTTATTTGTTATGAGTCGGGGAACTACCTCTACGTACTTTACTTTCGCATTATACATGTATACTTTGCTCACATCGGGGACCTGTCGCTATGCTCGAGTCAGTGCAGTATCTAATTACACAGTTAACTTGAAATCCTAGACATACCCAGGGGTAATGTTTATAATTCGTCTGAGAGCTATCAAGTAGTTCACCCTCATTTTCCCTCACCCATTAACGTTGTCCAAACAAGGTAAATAATCGAAATAGGGGCTTTTCAATGAAAGATATAAGATCTATTATTATATCACTTCCCCGCTGGAAAGTAATAAAATAAATTGTAGTAAGAATGTAGGAAAGTAAACAAAATTGCCTTGCAAGTAAAATGGAATTGAAAAAGCCAGAATGTAGTAAAGCTTTCAAAGAGTTAAAGTGTCTTGAAGTCTCTGTAGTTGTCAACACTTTTCCAGCCAATCGCCGTCGTGGGGAATCTCATTTACATTGATTTAATAACGCAGGATAAACATCCAGTCCCACTTGCTTGTTGCGTGTGAATAATTAAGTGCGGGCGTTAGATAATTATTATGGTAAAGGTGGTGTGATTGATTGTTTCGCACACGCCTCGTTGGACTTATACGGCCTTTTTGAAAAAGTCAATTTTTCCTTTTTGAAAAGGAAAGTTTGTCACCTTTAAAATAGTAAAGGATGAGAATTGCAAAATATAATATTTTAAATTTGGATATATTTTATATTGGATATTGTAATTTTCACTGCAGAAAATAAAAAGCTTGGGACCTCCATTATTAGACCAATTAAGAATTTGAAGTTGCTTTAAGGTAATAAACTAAAGGCTCTGAAAGATGAGCATAATTTAATTAAAGGAGTAATATAAGGCAGGGAAAAGAATAGCCAGGGCCACACTTAAGTATGACGCATTCCTTTGTTTCCTCTTCTTTTATTCTGGAGTCACTATATCAGTCTAACTTTGACTATAGGTCTAAAGAAGAAGCTCAAGCACGATTCTTATTAACAACACCTCATAAAATCCACTACTTTCCTTTCTCGACCAATCCTATTCGACATTCAACAATTTAGACGTGAAACATTTAAACTAAAATTGTAAATTTCTGCCTCTAGGGTTGTGCCTGGAACACTCTTAATTAAAAGTGCCAGTCTTGCAAAAAAACGTGGGATAATGATTGGACTGATTGGTTTTCAGAAAATATTACTGAGCTAAAGTCCAACAAAGAATGCCTTGCACGCATTAGAAAATCTATGAAACGAGAAATTAAAGAGCTTCGCGAAACACGCAGAGCTTGGACGATGTTAGAAAGTTTTTCCAATGTGGCTTTAACTTTTATACCTTTAACTTTTTTTATATCTTGGTGAGTTAAAAACTCCTTTCAAGATATTGAATATTAAGAATGTATAATCTAATTGATTTTTACAAAATTTACATAATTTTTTTATAATGTCTATTGTAGAAGAAGAGTATAAAAAAATGAAATATAATTTAAAATGTGAAAAGCAGTTTTTCTATTTCTGATGAATGAAATACTGATAAGAGACAAGAATATCAAGAGCCGATTAATAGATATTTTTTTATCTTAAGTGTTTTCTAAGAATAGTTGACCCTGATTTTAGGGGTAAGAATCAAATGTATATAAATATACTGTAACTTAGGATCAATGGCTTGTCGATCGTTCACCCAACAAGCAATCCAAGCGTTAAGAAAGAAGAATTTCCGTCACTTTTGACCGACATTTTAGCCGCTACCCTGTCACCAGCAGTACAATTGACCTATCCATATAAAACTGCATTTGATGGAATCCAACCCTCACATGACCCAATATCCTGACTGTAGTATGTCGAGACAATCCATTTGTTCATTATTCTTCTTTTCACTGCACCTTCACCATGCAAATTGAACTGTGATTTTCGATTCTCTATTACTTTCTCCATCAGAGGTCTAAAAGTAAATTGGAAAGCTCTATTGTCGATAGATTAACAATACCATAATTAAAATTGAAAATCTTCAAAGCAAAAGCTATACAAATAAAAAAGATATTTAAAGCGAATTTCAATTAATTAAAACGGAATACAATACAAATAAAAATCAAATTAAATTAATAAAATCCAAACTCTGGTTTTAATACAATGTTCTTGTAACTTTCTTCGTTTCTAAAGTTAAGACTATCGTTTTAACCATATAATTTGATCTATTTTCACACATCGACCTGGAAACTATCCTTAAATTCTCTGTTAGCCAATCAGCTTTTAGGATTCTTCTGAGAAGTTGCTCTAAATTTTCACCAACTATATCAGAATCGATTCTGAAAGTTCCGAGGTTGGTAGGTTAAAAGGTAAAGTACCCTTGTAATTAGAACCACTACAACTTTGGACTCGAGATTGTTGGAGAACATTCATCTTTTTTCTTGGCCACGTAAGCTCACGTGGAGAACCGTGTGTCCATCACAACGACAGAGTTGACATCGTGAAACGAGAAGAAGGTTGGAAAGGAGTGTGGATTCGCTAGTTACGATCGATACGTCGTTTCTAGGTCAGGGTCTCGATACACTCGCTATTCGAGTCTCAAACTTATAAGGGGATGGACCATATCACTTTTCAATTATTAGAAATATTTAAAATACCTATCATTGCTTTCAATTTTCTTTCAGAAAAATCCTGCTTCAAATAATCAAATAACATACTTATTTTCACTTATTTATTTATTTGTTCAAATGAGAGATTTTTATGACGAAGAAAATTTATCAGAATGCGGTGACCGATGGCGATGGTCGAAAGAATTCGCGATGTCCGAATAGCAGGAACGTACGGCACTTGTGTGATAAATGCGAAGGATTCGATTACGGCGATATTGAGAAAAGCATCCGTCAATTGACACGCGCTGTAAATGTGAGCCCTGGCGTTCAGCTTTCGACCCCTAACAAACGGTAGGTTTCAACGGAAGCAAAATTTTGTATGAGATCTCTTTTCATAGGAAGCACAGTTGACGCTACCGACCCATTAATCACGCCTTTCTACAGTTCATGGTTCCACTTTACGCTTTTTAGATTTCGCGCATAACAAAATTTTAAATAAACTCCGAGACGAGAGAACCTGGCAATTTATCTACTTTTTGACTAACCCAGCGAAAGCTTTCAGGACATTCTTACTGAAAAAATATCAAAATTCTGGTTAAACAAGCCTTCAGTATTTTTCTGGTAAAAGTAACCAGAAAAAAACTGTAAAGGTATATTTACCATAATCCTCCAATATTAAAGATTATTCATGTAATTCATGTACTTCTGTTTTATTTTATTTTAAAGAATTTATGAAACTTTTTAAATTCCCGTTTGTAAATATTTAGTGTTGCAGATTCAGGCAAGTAAGCTGGAAAGCGAGCGAGAGAAAATCGCAGATTGTGGAGGCGGAATTATTGTTCATATTAGTAATAATTTTCAAAAAAATAATTAAGTAAAAAAATAATTAATGTGTGTTATTGAAGTGTTAAACTATATTGAATTTCTTTAAGAATTCACGTGCTCTACAAAATTGTCATCTAGCTTTAATAAACTAATCTAAACTCTAAAAATAACCCTGGAGTAAATATAATTTTCATAACAGATCTATTTTTAAGTCCTTAAGTATGATCACAAAGATACTAGACACTAGGTTCTAATCGCGTAACCTGGTTTATGGTGCACACCATAAAATGTCAGCTACAATGGCACATTTTAAATTTATGAGACTTTCTGTTTTCCCTTAAGTGCTGTCTGAGAGGAAATTGTATTGTTTTCCTCAAGGAAGACAACAAAACCACTACCACTAATTTTCAATCGAGATCTTAGTTAATAAAAAAATGCAAAAGAAATAATACTTAGTTCATTGCATAAAGTATAGAAAAATCTTTTAGATTTGTATTATGGTTTTGCTTTCATTTATTATGCGTTACTATGCGGTTCCATTGGAATATTGAGGCTTTTATTATTCCCCAAATACTACTAAATGTTCCCAGTTCTATCTCTATCATGAATTATTCAATTTCTATATATTATACGAAAAATATAATCTGAATAATTAAATATGTTTCGATCTTATCAATCTAGAAACGTAGCTCATGAAAAAATGCTCTATGTGAAGGGTTACACCCTTTATTCGTGTCAACTCACTCTAATGGTTCGACCCTAATAAGGGTTCTCATTTGAACTCACCGTAACTGTGTTAACTCAAGAGCTTTCGTGCTCTTTGAACGAGATACGAATTCTCTCGTCTTTTAATTCACATATTAAATGCATAATAAATACATACAATAATAAGCTTAAAAAACAGTAATATACTTTCACTCGCAAATTTTCTTATTGCTTTTATTAAAAACTAAACGCGATTTTTTTCATAGCAATAGAAACAAGGCAAGCTATTTGTGAATTCTTATAAAGTGAATTTGTAAAACATTCTGCCAATTTTACAGAATTCTTATAAAGTCAATTATGAAAGTGAAACTTTCGTTATAAAAATGTACTTAAGTAAATTGTTACATGAGCTCATTATGAACAAGTACATAACTAAGGTGGAAGGTTAATTTCATTATCAAAGTCTTTCGAGAAGATCAATTAAAAAAAAATCGAATGATTTTCATTCATTTTTAGAGAAGCCTCTATGATTAATTCTAGTATGCAACAAATTGCTCTCAAGTCAATAGGAACATCATCTACAGTATGTTTATAGTTCATCATTCACGATTGATTCAAGGGTATCGATATTTGTCCGAATAACAATAAATGTCGTTAATAATTTCAAACTTTAAAGATCAAATAAAACAGAAAAAAGGTCTGGTTTTGTTTATAGTTTAAGTCAGTTTTTAGGCTTAACGCTTTTAGTCTTGTCTTAAAACAAGACTAAGAAGGGACTACTAAAAACTGACTTAAACTGTGCCTAAACAAAAGCAGACCTTCTTTTTTCTGTGAATATGTCTAAATTATGTTTAAGGTTTTCTAATATTTGATTAATATTTCGACCTCGCCCCAGCAGTCTGAGATTGTCATCGCTCTGCGAAATAAGCGCGAGCGAGCTTTAACTACAAGCTTTCCAGGTTTGATTAAGACGTGCATTAAAGGGCAGTCAAAAGAAAACTTTTTTCGAGAATGCTAACGAGCAAGCGAGCGAGCAAGTAAGCAAAATTAGCAATCATGCAAGCAAGCGAGAGAGTGATAGAGTGTGGAAGGTATACCGGCGCGGGACTGACCGTCGTGGAGAGGATCGATTGTGTGAATCATAAGTTGTAGTAGGCCATGCCTGAATTTGGCGTGGCTGTGTGTGGAGCCACTGTGGCTGCCACTTTGATCGCAGCCACGGCCACTATTGCTGCCTCCTCTGCTGGTCCCGACACCTACGCCACTACTGCATCCCGCTTCCGCTGCCGCGGGCATGCCGCCACTTCCGCACGCACCAGAAACGCCACCCACACTCGTTTCGCTACTGTTTGTCGCGTTCGGATGCTGCTGAAACAAAATCATAAATCATATCTTTAGTGCTTCCAGACAAACACGTTAATCGAATAGCATGCGAGTAACTCTTGCAGATTCATTATCAAAGATTTCAGAGAATTGATACATATTCAAGAATAAATTGCTGCAAGTAATAATTTCATTACTAAAATATAAAGTCAGAGGAACTTTACAGGGATGTTGAATCCCTGTGAAGTTCCACCCCCAATATTAAAAATTCGAAATTTTTTTTAGAGTTCTGAGTTCTGTTTCAATAGTTCTAGAGTTCCTGATAGGTATTAGGAATAGTTCTGACATTTAAAGGGTAAAAAAGTCAATTTTTAAAAATGGGGGGCTAACTTCCGAAAGAAAAAAAAACTCCCGAAGAAAAATTGATTTTTGAAAAAGTGGGGGGACGGGTTTTTTTTTTGAAATTTTTTTTGGGGGTAAATTCACCGGAAGTATTTTCGAAAAGCATCAGGAATTCTAGAACTATTGAAACAGAACTCAGAACTCTAAAAAAAATTTCGAATTTTTAATAGTGGGAGTGGAACTTCACAGGGATGTTGAGGTCTCTGATAACTTTTATATGAATCTTAATTACTAGTTCTACTAGAAATAGTACTTCTTAGCATATATTATTTACATATAGATTGGCTAAAGCTTTACTCATGTAAAAAAAAGTCTCTATACAGCTTGCATGTATAATGAAATAAAAATTACATCATTTTTCAATCTGCTTAAAATATTCCCTGTTGCTCTTCGAGATTTAAAAGCTTCAATAAATGCTTCCCTTTTATTTTTATATGTGCATTGAGAAAAAAATACTTGGAAATCAATAAATATACTTTTGAATCAATTGATCTCGTTCAAAACCAGATCTTTTAATGATTCAAATGAATTTTTTAATAAGAATTAATTATTTTCGTTCAATAGTGATACTATAAATTTTATAGTATATATATTTTAATTAATAAAATATCTGCTTTTGAATGAGATCTATTGATTCGAAAGTATGTTTAGTGATTTTCGAGTATTTTTTTCTCAGTGTGGTTTTTAAATGCTACTATCATGTTTAACAGCGAAACAAAAGAAAAAAAATTCATTTTGTCTGCTTTTCTCGTCGCTTTAATATAAATTAACTCTACTTGAGTTTAATCCTAATTCTATTTATCATTTATGACCTATTAAATCAACATTACAAAAGAATATGATATTAGTAACAATAAAGACATGATTTGATATGAAAAAGTTAGAGATAATGGCTTTCAAAGCTGGATTCTCGCGGTTTAGATTTCTCTTTACACAAAAAATGGAAAGGCAAACGAATCATTACTATTTACTAACGCTCTTGGCGCTTTTGCACTTCTTTTGTCTTTTCCCAGCTCTTCATGATATATGTAGTACTTTTTTATTATCGTAAGGTTTTATACAATGAGATAATTTAAACCAAAGTCGCGTTTAATTTTTTTTGTTATTTGCACTTTTACATTTAAAATTATTAAATTAAATAATTATTATATAATTAGTTAATAGTTATGTGTGCTTTATACGTCGAACTTGATATTAGATAAAATATATTGAAACTGGTATAATGTTTAAATGTTACTCCGCATAATTAAATAAACGAAAATGATAATTCAGAACTCAACGATAATAGTGATTAAAAAGAAATTACAGAATTGCAAAATAACCATAAGCATTAAGCAGATTAAAGTAAAAAACCTCCTCAACTAATTTCAAACTATGCGAAAAAGTGGCTCTCATCTAATTGCAGAAGAATTGAACATTCCAAATTGAATAATCCAGTCAGTAATTTTTAACTTTCGCGAACAAGTTCGAGCAACATTTATAACTAATTTTCCAAGCACGGTATTACTGTGACTATTGATGTCAAGTTATTTTCAATATTATAAGTTGAATAAATTAGTAAAAGTACATTATTTTTAATAATCTAAACATGAATTTAACGAGAAGGACGTTCGAAATTGTCGTCGAGAGGTTAATAAACTTTATGATTAGCAACCAGCGAGCTTGTTTACTCGATTTGTAATAAACACCATTTCGAGGTCGAAATGAAGTCGAAATTGATTCAGTTAATATTTAATGTTCAATGACCAATTTTGAAAAATATCAGAATTATAATTTCAAAACAATATGTATTAATTATTCGCCTTTAATTATACTATTTCATTAAAGTCTATAATTTATATCTTCAGATATTAACCGCTCAATTACCAATCAATTACACATCATAAAATCAATCTTTGGAATCTGAATTCTGAATATATGAGCACAAGTTTCATTAATTAGTATAACTTATTTGAAGTCAATATATGCTTTATAGGAAGTTCATAATCGGTTTGAGAACTTGAGTAAGAATGCTTGAATCACGAACTATTTCAATATCCACAACTTCCACACATAAATTAAAAAGTAATCTCATTGCCCTTCTTTTCTAATATGGTAATCATTCATATTATAATCACGAGCATGACTTGCTTTACAAATTTTGATCATCCTAAATTCTAAAGAAATTTGACAAATTTGAAGTAGCAATATATTCCTTATTGTTTTGCTGACTCGCTTATCATATTTGTTCCTAGACGGGATCTTAAACATTTTATAATATCGCGTCGAAGATTCTGCACGAAGGATTCTGGGTCGAGTATCAGAAGACGCAGACGTGGTCGTTGTCAGTTCCTGACTCTGAGCCTTCTCGGATCCTAGCCAAAATTATATACATTCTAAAACACGAAAGAGCTGAGATATTGCTTAATACGTATATTTTTCGAAAGTTATTCATTCATAGATTGCAATCTGATTTAAGAATCTTTGTTACATATAATCTAAAGTGGATGAAAATAGTGCAAAGAATTTATCAATGTAAACTGTCTACTGATTACGAAAAAAACTTTAACTCATGATTAATAATTCAATTATTAGAAATATTTACAGAATTTAGAAAGAAAAAGGAAGATATTTGAAATATTGACGTCCCACCGTAACATACTTTTTCTACTGTCTCTTAAATAAGCCCTGAACGCTTCATGAA
>CAJFCP010000036.1:4002201-4043943 GCA_904066005.1 Synergus itoensis | reverse complement strand
GGGGATTAAAGGCGCGATCTAAATCCGGACGTAACGTGACGAGCTGAAAAATTGTGCAATCGACTTAACTTGAACCGTTACCAGGCGAGAAAATAGCTAAGCAATCTGCTTTATTAATCGATCGGTTAAAATAAAACTACAACTGTTGAGCATAATAAACATAAAGAAATAATAAATATTTCCAGAAAACTAGAATATTCCGTAAAGAATTCAAGTATAAATAATTTACTTAATAATGTGTTTACATCTGTGTAAATAATGTTGCTTGTTAAATTAATTTATGCGTTAAAGTTTGTATTATTTTTGGAATGAAAATTAATTAGGTTAAGGAGTATATTTATATACTGAAAGATGGGAATTTCTGGTGTTTTCTCTTGTAGATTGAATGTTCGAAAAAGTAAAAAAGTTTGCTGGCAATTTTATATTACTGACTCTGAGGTAAAGATGAGTACGATTTGAAGTAAACCTCAGGAAGCAATTTGTATAATTAAAACCGTACAACGGCGATTCACGTCGTATTATGACAAAGAGCTTCACACTTGTATGAACTCGCTGTTATTCATAGTATCCCGTTCAAGGAAACGATATCACAAAACCTTGGAATCCTAAATAAGATAATTGAAAAATGACGCGTAACAAAAAAAAATATGTATCGTGTATGTAACAGAAAAACAAGTTAAAAATAATCTATAATCTGAAGTGCGTGAATTATAAATTTGTGTAACATATATCATTCTCCATGCATATATGGTGTACTTATTGAGGTCGCATCTGTTACGAATAATAATCATAGTCCATAATTCCACATTCTAATTAAACGTTTCAGTTTCCAACATTTCATTAAAAGAAACGTAGAATCGATTCAGCTCTTTATTTAGAGTATTTAATTAGATAACGTAAAGTTCTATAATAAAAGCACCTACTCTATTCGCCACCTCAGTAATGATGGTAAAGATCTCTGAAAATTTTAAATAATTACTGAATCCTTCAATAATTTTAATAACTCTTCAAGTTATAATTAGATTCGCGTGAATGGATCTTTTTATACAAAAATCGATGAATTATTATTGAAACTCGTTTCTAATGAAAGAAAATGCGTGCATTTCCCGCTTTAATGTCAAAACTTGCCCTATAATGAGTTTAGATTGCATTCACGAAGCAGTTGTGCCAATATTTAAACTTTCTTCTATAAATAAATGCATTGTTTTGCATAACGTTTACTTCTCCAACAGAATGGAACATTACGATTCATCTTTGCGCTATATATAGTCAATTCATGTGTAAGCATGAGCAAGTATAACGATCAGGGCTGAGCTTTCGTTTCAGAATTTTGCAATGCATGCATCATTATTCCTTTATCTCGTTTAAGCAAAAGGGGTTTTCAGATTTTGTGAATTCTCAATTGCACGGTTATTGCTTTTCTATATTGGACTCGTTCCTTTTAACATCCTTTAATCTATATAAATATGAGTATATACTTTTGAGTGTATTGTATTACGTAATGCAATTATCTTGAAAAAGTTTGACACTTTTCAAATTTAAGAAAGCTTTACCAATGATTTTATTAAAAACATAATTATACGTTTTCCTTGAGAAATAAAATGTCCTACACTATTTCCTATACTTGGTAACACATTATTAAGCAGAAACGTAGGCGCTTATCGTTGTTGGCAATATTTCAAAAGTACTCTGTTAGGAAAATGCAACCAAGAAGCCGAGTGGGATTCGTTCGAGTCTCTTTTGCTCACGCCTGAACAATGGACCAGTTATACTCGATTCTCGGTGACATCTTTTACACCAGGTCTCTGTATGAAGGCCACCTTAAGGACGGCCTTGCTCTCTATTTTATTAAACTTTTTTTTTTATTCATCGCAAAAATGCTGATTCTACAAATTTGCACAAAACTCTGCTAACTTGCAATTTGCTAAAACCAACATTCAAACACGAGAAAGAATTTGAAAGATTTTGAAAGAAAATAACATTTTTCGAACTTTCTCTTCTAAAGTAGGTACAGAAGCAATGAAATTATGACAGCATTATGAAAGAACTACTTATTTAAATGAAGAGTGTCTCCGTAGCAGTTTAGAGAAGTTTGGAGTAATGTGTTTTATTTATCAATTATGCAAGTTTGTACTTTAAGTAATATAAGTTTTTCCTCAACACTTTCGTTTGTAAACACAGCAATGACGCTTGTTCTTTGTGTTCAAACACTTGCACAGTGTTTCCCAAGCTGTTGGACGAAAACGTTTGAGTATCTTTCCGCCTACTCTTTGGAGTACGCTTCCGTTTACAGAGCGACAAAAAAGAATCCTATCTCAATTACAAGCGAAGTCATGAACTTTCCGGTGAACTAGTTTTATTTCATCTTTAAAAATAGTCTACTATTGGAATTCGATGTGCAAAGCTGCAAGGTTTATAATTAGAATTTTTTATATTTGTATCTTACAAAATTGCAAGAGATTCATTTAATCTACATAATTATCTTTATATCTATTATTTGTAATTCAATGATATTTCGCACTCCTTTTCGAAAAATTTTCATATTTATCACGTATTTATAAAACTTGGAAAATATCGGAAAATCTTCAGAATCTAGGTGATACACATTTTGTTCTCTGTTGTGTGATATCTATTCTAAAAGAGCATAAACTCTTGTCGTAAAGATAATACTATATATACGCTGTTCAAGTGTATTGCTATAATAAGAACTTTTCAAGCTTGCTACATATAAAAATTTCGAACGAGAATTTCAATTTTTATTGAACTAGTTCTAAAATAGAACCCCAGTTCTGGTATAATTATTATTCTACATAATTATTCAGAAGAATGTTAAAATTGTATCAGTAGTCAATAATCTATCCTATATAAATCGTGCAACATTCCGAAAGAATGTAGGACTATTTTGAAACGTTACACCTACTTTTAATTTATGTTAATTGTATATATATTCAAATATTTAAAACACAAAAATGGAAATGCGATAGCGTATGAAGAGGTGGAAACTAAATGTAATGAGTATAAGAAGCAATGATAATCACATTTGTTTTATAGTGAAGAAAGTAAAACAAAGCTTTCCAAAGACGTTCATTCTGAAATCTAAATTTCCGAATGAACTTATGTAATGGTTTTTGTTCTAGTTGGTATTGGGAAAAATATTGTTTTGTTATCAATGACAGAGCGTAAAACTGAAGCACATCGGAAAGCGCAAAGAAAAGAAAGCAAACGACGAAGCAGAAATTGGGGGAACCAGAGGGACATGCTACTCACCAATGCCTGGGCGGCGCCCTGGTGCTGCAAGCAAGAAACACCCAGTTACTATCACATAGGACATTTAATTCACAGCTTGTGAAACAATAACAACGCGAAAATGCAGTGCGAATATGAAAGCTTTCACATCGACGTTCACAGACTCATATTCATTTATTCGAGAATTCAAATCTTAAGCGTGCAGAAGCGTCATTTGAAAAATAGATTTCTGTTTTTTTTTTCGCGATTCGCTTCATATTGTTTGCGTCTCGACTCTCATTCACACCAAAGACAACTAACGTGGTTCGGAAAATTGGATTTCTCGCGGTTATTAGCTCTCGTTCCGATAGGAAAAAATGATGGAAATATATGTAGGTATAATCATCTGTGCAGGGAGATCAGTTATTGGATGGGATTATTCTCATTGATACCTTCAATAAAATATTTTTTTCAATAATTAGATTCTTGCAACTTAGAAATTACAGTTTAATAATTGTACAATATGTAACTTTGTGACAGAAAGCCGAAAATATTTTGGAAATTTGATAAACTTTCATTTAAAAAAGAATAAATTTTAAAAAGAATATATTGCATATTTTTAAATTTTGTTACAAGATTAAAATAAGCGTATAACATGATGTCGTTTAGGCGGACACTTTATAGACCATCAGAAATCTGAATGACCGTAGATAGTGTTTATGTTAAATCAATAAAATTAACTATACCCACGATAGCGATGCGCTGCAGTAAATTGACGAACAAGATAAGCTGATCATTCAACGATACTAAATAATAATTATTACAAATTGCGTTATTGGAAATACATTTTACTTCTGTATCCTAGCAATTTTTTAAAAATATTGCACATTTTAATTAAATAATTGAAATCTTTAAAAGTAATTGAATTCATGACATTCGCGGCGCGGCCACGGCTGACTTAAACGCGCTTGAACTACTGAATCCAGAAGAAATACTTGCGTAGTAAATCACTAGCGTTAGCCACTCAGATTTGTATTCGTTATTTTGTCAAATTTCTTTCAAAATGTTATGTCAGAATATTATGAAATTTTGCATATGGTACTATATTCCACAAATTGCTATATGCCATAAATCGTAAGCCCCTAAGTAGAGACATTTGTCTCACAGTAAATATCTTTCTCGTGATTTAGCTTAGAAAAAAGACTAAAGTCTTCAGGATCTATATCAGTATATGTCTTCTAATATACACAACATTAAATTACCATTTGAGTCCACAGCATAAATAGGAATAGTGTAGCAACTCTTTCTATTTTTAGATACCGTAGGCACTCCACGTGTATCCATTGTAGGGGCGCAGGCGTCGTTTCTTTACAAATTCACGAAGTAATTGTGGTCTAGGTATTTTATATGCTAAATAAAAGATATGCTAAATAAAAGATTCCGAGTGTTTTCGCAGATTTTCCAATTATATTTTCCTTCCACTATTTTTTCCCACGTAGATTCAATTTTCAATAAAGATTTTTCTCGTATTTATGTAAGAAATACTGACGAGGCGCTTAATAAGAATGATATGCAATTTTCTTTAGCTTCATCAATTTTTTAAACCGATAAATGAAAATATACGCTGACAACTGAGGCATTAATAATTGAGGGAGGCTCAGTGCCAAAAACTTTTAAATTCAACGCCCCCTCAGCACTCAAAGCTCTTCTGTAAAATAATTTACGCCTTCCTTAACTTATCCAGAATCGACAGGACTTTAAGAATATTTAGTTTGAAACTTTATCTGTTCTTCAACGTGACGTGAACTTGAAGAAATGAAGAATTTAATGCTTTTTTGTAAATATATATACACAATTTGAATCTTAATAGTAAAATAATATATCATATATAAAGAGGTCATGTCATATTAATAAAACTCTCGACTCTACATCTCGAGACGTAAATTCTCATGTGAAACTTATACGACTCTATTGTCAAATGAATAATTTGCAACGATTTAAAATGGTTCTTGACACAATAGTCATGTCAAGTAACGAAAAGAGCTCTTCTACATGCAATTATTATTGAAATACTCATCAGACTAATATGAAATTGCCAGCCTAAAGGTCCAAAGTTTTCCAAACACACACTTTCATTGCTGGTATAAATTTTCAAAATTACATCCTAACAATAAGAAATTAATTATTATAGCGGTACTGTAACATACCTTTTGTTACGTCTAAAGAATAGGAAAACGATATTGATGTTATGATATTATTTTTTGGATAAAAGAAAGTTTCGGGGATCTAAGTAATGTCCACTTCTGTTATTACATTCTTAATATCGAGTTTTGTGCGGATATCGATGGGTCAGAGTATTAGCGGTCCATATTGGATTACACAGTGCTCTCAGTGAGTGTATTTTGAAGAATCTAGCATATGATTTACTGAAAGTGTAAATCTTTGTACCTTGATAGTTTACCGTCAAAACCATTGACGTCACGATACGAAAAAAGTATACAAAAGCTCCCCTAAGTGCAGGAAAGACTTAAGATTACTTATAAAAATTGAAACTTAGGTCAACTCACAAAGAAAGAAGTTTTATGATACCACGTTCGAATACTACGCTTTTATTTTAAAAAATGAGAGATAAACGTTAGCATATTAATCGTAAGCAGGATTTGAATGAATAACGAAAAATTTGTTGTTTATAGAAGCACATACTCTGTAACTGACGTTTTCTCGATTTTCAAGAGAGAAACTCCGTGGAAATTCCAATACTCCCAGTGAATGTACTTTCAATTTGAATGATAGAGCTGTCACGAGCGAAAGAATGATTACACAATAAAATAAGAAGATTTTTTCTCGATTTTCGTACAGTTTTGATGAAGTGGATTTTATTTAAAAATCATTCAATAGAACAAAAATACTTCTTTACCAACCATAAAGTGTTAAAACAATAGCATTGAATATATATCCCTCATTTCACTCTAATAGAAATTTACCGACAACGTGCCTATTTCAGCGAATCGCTGTCTTAATTTTGAAATGTGTTCCAGGTACAATGCGAAATAAGCGTGAATGAATTAAATCGATTTCACATTGACTGCAAAGTGTTCGCGGAAAGTAAGATGACACCATGCTTTTTGCCATGGTCAAATTGAACAATGACTGTGATTCTTGTTGTAGAAAGAAAACTAGAACGACTGGCATGACCTGCTTGGTGGTATCGCTTGAGGAGGTTAAGCGTAAAAGGGCCTCTGACGAATCGATTCGGCCATGGGTGGAGGGCTCTACTGCAGTGCCACAAATACCAAAATTCTATCTTTTAAATATCCTCAAATTCCTTTTTCCATTTTGTCATACTCTTAATTCCAATCTGAATCCCTGAAAATTACAATTTTCTATCTTCGAAAAGATATATTGATTTTCAAAGTACATATTCTCTCAATTATTATATCATTTGGATTGAAAAACATATTTCAGTAAGGCACATTTGCCTCCTTTCAAGAATTGTAATTATTCTTTTAAGATTTATAAACATAGGAAGTTTTAACCAGAAACGAAATGTCTCAATTATATGACTTTATCTGTGAATATATGAATTATTCAAATTTATTTCATTATCATAAGTTCACACTCACATACATACACACAGAGAGAGAATTGCTTGGAAAAGAAATGTGAACTTTCATCAATCATATTTCCAGCTTTGAAGTTTATTCCGAGTTTTTTCTGCACTTCAAAAGATCTCAAAATACTCGAAGCCTCAAGCGAGATGGTTCAATTTTAGTTTCAAAAGCAATCGAAAATATGAGTGCGATAATTTATCTTCCAGTGAAAATATATTCAACATTTCGGAAAGTCTTTAATCGTCGAATGAATTAAGATTTCTACTTGAATCTATTAACAATGTGTATCAACCGATAAAAGTAAGCCGGGCAGTATTTAACATTTCATAATGTTCTCTTATAAAGCGCCGTGATTGGATTCCAGGGAAAGCGTGAATTATATCATTTAACACTTTTATAAAGTATTTTAAACTAAATCCCTGAATTAATCTTTATCAACTTTATTCCAGATATTCTTTAGTCTCAAAAAGATCCCATTTATATTTTTTCCCAGGTGAGATTCGGACAATAGTACGTTCCAGAAATAAAACATCGATTTCGAAGCCTGGTAGAGAATATTATGAGAGCGTACGTTTTATCTAAATTGAGTAATTTGAGATAAAAGCACTTCAGAAATATCATCTTTAATCTTACGAATGCCACACAGATCAAATTATTAAAGCTCCAACTTTTAGATTTCCTTTTAAGTTATCACGTTAAAAATCTCATCAAATTATATATCATGACAATAATAAATATCTTTCATCAATGGAAAAACATAAATTCACTGATTTTTTCACAAACTAGTTTTTGACAAGAATTGATAAATTCTTCGATAAGAATCTAGATTTCGTATTATAAAGATTCTATCAGTGACTCAGAAGGTTGTTTCCTTCTCGCGTTTTAAAAAGCGCGCAGATAACACATCAGTTACCATTAGCGTGCACCACATGAACATTTTCAAATTAAAAATGTAGGACTGCTATCGATCAATTGCACTATTGATTATAGAATAAACGTGGCGCAAAAATACTGTAAAATAGTTTCATAAAAGTTGTGACATACGTGAAAATGATCAAGAATGTCTTTAAGCTTTCACTTTTTATTATAGTAAGATTATTTGGACTTCTGTGTTTCTCTTAATCTCGACAAGGTGAATTGTAGAAAGAAACTACGGCTTGCAGAGAAAATAGAGAAGAATGAATGATTAAATGAGGAAATAATGAGACGGATAAACGCAACTAGAAAATATAAGCATAGTAAAGTGCCATTAATAGAAATACAGCTCGTACCTAATTGTCCATAAAAATAGCGCAAAATCCAGTTCAATAATATCAAGAAATACATTTGTATAAAAACTAACATCGAAATAATGAATCGAATAAAACTTAATGCATCAATTTTGTTTTATGAAAAAGCTTGCAAAGTTTGTAGCTAGTTTTAAGTTAAATTTACAATTAGATACGAAATTCAAGTGTTATTGTAACGTTTTGTAAATTTATCACGAGATGGAATTTATCTGGATGCTAATGTAAATTAAGCTGTGGTGTAGCCGCACGATAATTCGTCCAGAGAATGCAAATCGCGGATGTTAAAACGAAATTAGAGAATACTCTTACATTGGTTAAATTCATGAGACAATTCATGGTTTTCGTCCCTGTTCGTTTTATATTTACAACTTTGGCCAAAGCCTTGATTAATTCAGAAATTCATTATTTGTACTGATTAATTATATTATTATTCAATCATATTCAAGACATATTTTTAATACTAACTAATCATTTACATATTAACCATCACATTTTTAATAAATATGGATGATTCATAAGAATTTAATATTTAGTATTTTTACTAAATCCAACATTTTAGAATCGCCCTGTGCTGCATGTTGTGGAGTGCATCTAAGAGTCTTTTGTATGTGCATATCTCATAATTTATTAAAGTGGACTTATTAAGTTCTGGTTTGTTATCCTCTAGCACGAAAAGCTTAACTAAAACCGAGATCTCTGCACTAACTATTTCTAATTATTTCATCCTCATAACCGTAATTTCAAAAAATAATGAAGAGCCCTCTCGATTAATTTATTAAAGGTAAATGAATGAATGGAATGAAAAGTAAATTATGAAATTTTGAACAGTTATGCAAGTGCATGATATTCGCACAGTATCCCAGATGTTCACTAACTTTATAAAATAACATATGACGTGACAGAGTTTGCAGCTCATGCATTATGAGAAATTAAGGCTTGAAATCACGAAACTTGTTTTATATTTCTCTTGTTGGAGTCATGTTGTCGTATGTCCATTGAAACTTGGCTCTAGTTATTTTAAAACGAATTTATCATAAAATGCTAATTTTCAACAGAAAAGAGAAATCCCCTTGTCAGAAAAATCTCATAAAAATAAATTCTTTGCAGTATTCGAATTTAGTTTTACAATAATTCATTTTTGGATCACATCTTTTGAATTATTCATGCCTGGAGGGGTCAAGAAGTTAATCAAATTCAAAGCCTTTGCATTCAGAGAATTTACAGAGTGACGATTCGGCAGACGTTTTCAAATTTCCGGTTAAGTTTTTCAATTTTCCCGTCAATAAAAGTAACATATTCATATTTACCGCATAACTCAAAGATTTATTATTTATGGAAAACGTAAAAATATTTTCATATAGTATTGGGTTTAAATTTTATTGCCGACGCCTTAGCATCCCTTGAAGTTTTTTTTAAATCCTTTTTTTATTGCAATTCCTGGAAATCACTATATATACATATATTAGGTATTAAAGAGATAAATCTCATGAAATCCTTTTATATTTTTTGAAATCTTATTAA
This sequence comes from Synergus itoensis, assembly GCA_904066005.1. Taxonomy (NCBI): domain Eukaryota; kingdom Metazoa; phylum Arthropoda; class Insecta; order Hymenoptera; family Cynipidae; genus Synergus; species Synergus itoensis. The sequence goes on along the minus strand of CAJFCP010000036.1, from coordinate 4,034,297 downwards.
ACCTCTTGAAACCCCTTAAAATTTATTTAAATCACTTAAAATCTTTAACAATCCTTCAAATGTAAAAAAAATTGGATTCTACTGTGATCAGAAGTGAATTTCCGGTTTTTTAATTAAATTTTTTAATTAAATTAACTCCTCTTTTGCTCATCGATGCTTGCAAATAAACTGAATCTGTTAATTAAACCTTCTACTACAAAGAAAACAAAATAACAAAGTATATTATGATTTTAAAGAACTGATTTGAAATCTGATTCTGAAGTTAAATGAAAATTAATTTATCATCGAGGAAATGTTTCATTCAATTGCACATCATAATTACTTTGAGGAATAACTTGCAGTGTTGCATATTGCCATGATATGATATCTAAGATCTGATTCATGACACTTTGGAAATGAACTCTGAATGAAAGTGGTATGCATCTAACAATGAAAGGATATTATCCAATAGGAACTGATTACTAATATTAATGAAGCATTTTATGTAATATGGAAAATGCATTTCGACTTGAATTATTATTACCTAAATGAATAATCATGAAAATTGTTAAGATACCGTTGTTTCAAAGCCTTTGGGTTTGATTTTTTTATCAGTATCCATTAATCCGTTATCCAATATCGAAATCCTTTGTTTTGAATTCAATTTTTAACATTCAATAAACCTTTTCGTAAGGATTCATTAGACCGTTAAAAATTAGTTGTTTTTGACTCGAAAATTTATAGAATTTCAATAAACAAAATAAATTCATTCCCATTTCCCGATTTTTTCCAATCTCCAAAAATTTTCGGTTATTTATCAAATGAATCAAGTTAGCTGAATTTTCTGGTCAGAAATATGATTTTTGGACCACGAAGTCAAAAACGAATCTGCACCAATCAACATGAGAAAAAAGCATCAACCTCAATAATCAAATTAAGGGAGGAACGGAGTCCAGCGAGCTTTCATTTCCTTTTTCAATTTCTCGTTTGAATTTCCAAAATTGTAATTTAGATTTCAATTGAGTTGTGTCAGTTTAGATTAGCGAATAGCGATTGAAAGGATGTTTGGTAAGAGAGAAAAGGTCTTACCGTGGGCATCAGTTGGTCTGTCGACCTGACCCTAGTGACCTTGTTCCTATAGATTATCCTCTTGACGAGTTTCTCCATAGGGTGGTTCCACTTCATGAAGGTAACGTAAAGAAGGTAGAAGCTGAAGAGCACAAGAGCCTCATACCAATGTATATAGTTATCGCGAAAGAAGTAGATCAGGGTGATGAGACTAATGCTGTAAAAGGTGCAATCGCGAAACAGTGGCCACCATGTGAGCGAGAGTACGGTCCTCGAGAAGATAGCACACATGCCGATAACGAAGAGAATATTAAAGACAGCAGAGCCGACGATGGTACCAATACCCACGTCGTCGAACGAGACGAAAACCCCGATGATCGAGGTAAATAGCTCAGGGGCGGAACCCCCTGCTGCCATGAATGTGGCACCGGCCACGTCGTCGGCGATCTCAAGTTTCTCGATAATCACGTCGAGGGACGGCACGAAGAACTCATCACAGACGATCGCCAATGCGACAAACATGTATACAACCCCAAGGATATGGAATAAAACAGCTCCTCGACGTCGTTCCTCCATCGAGAAGAAATCTTTTGGAAAGAGTGGTGCCTTCTCCTCGCTCATATTCCCGCCGACTTTGCTATGATGATGGTGATGGATGGTGCTGTTGTATCCCTCGATATCAGTGATGTTGCTACCCCCGTGGTAGGATTTGTCAGTCGAATTATAGCCGGGGTTGGCAGTGGAGCTGCTCTGCTGGAGCGGAACCGGGGTGTTGGGTGCGGGCCGATGGCCCAGCGTGGCGGATGGAACCATGCCCAGCATCAGCAGTATCACCAGCAGCGCTGGCCTCCAAAGCCGGTCACGGTATCCGCTCATGATGGAAAATCCGCGTCCACGAGGACCTGCAGGATAAGGTCCTGTAGGACGAGGACGTTGTTCCACCTCCTGCATAGGATGTCGCACGGAGGTTGCACCTCAGGGAAGCCCAGTTGAGGGTCGGGTCATGCCGTCGAGACAAGTAGCGGTCGCATCCTCTTCTCTCTCCTGGGACCGAGTTTCTGCGTCTCGTCCCGTCGTCTCGAGAACTCCTTTTGGTATCGTCGTACGTTCTTGTCGTCGCCAACGTCACGGTTGCTGTCACTTTCTGCTTCTGCCGTCTCCACCACGTCCTCTTTCTCGCGGTCACTGAAATGTGTTGAATGGTATATGGATGGCATATACCCCAATATGTTTCACAGGAGCAGCAGAACGGCGCCCCCGCCGCGATGCCCGCCCGCTGCACACTGGAACAACCCTGTTCCGTTTCGTTCCGTTCCGTTCGTTCCTGCCTTTCTTCCTTTCTCGCGGACCCGTGGTCGACTGTCTCTTCCTCTCTCGGTTTCTGCTCGCGAGCCTATCTTCTTCCCTCTTTTACAAACTCCCACAGCCGTTCTTCCTGCCCTCTCGCTCGAAGAGGTGGTAGGTCGTAGAAGTGAGCGGATGAGCGCGCGCGCGCGCAACCCCTTTGCCGGGACTCCCGCTCGATATCGGAGTCAACTCTACGACTACTACAGGAGTGCTACGCGAGCATATAACGGGTGTCGCCCGATCAGAATCTACAGCTAGGAACACTCCAACTCTCGTGGACCTTGCTGACTTCCTTCCTTCCCATCGTTCCAATCCAGTATAACCAGTTCTCGTCCTGCCGGGAGGATCAATGGCTCCATCGAGTACCGCGCCAACTACAGAGGCAAAAGAGTCATCCACGAGACGATGCTATGTTGAATCGCTGATCGGAACAGAGATGTATTGTCAGAAATCAATGGGCTAAAGTACGTTAGTTAAATGCGAGGCACAAAAGGGTCAAACCGAAATAGGCCACTTGAGGACAATTGAAGTTACACTTTCAGTTCCTATCTCTCTATATATCTAATAGCTTCCTTAGTTGTCGAGAGAATCGATGGCCACATCTCGAATGCACTATTTAATTAGGGACAGATTCAACTAGGAGATGATACAGATATGCAATGAAGAAATTGTTCCTAACTGGTTCTATTAATACCGAATACTCATCATTTTCCTAACTTTCTGATATATCGTTAATAAAGGAGTTATATAGAGGAGGTATAAATCGATAGACGATAGAGTAGTTAAAATTTTGCAAGACGCAAACATTTTAATCCAGTTTCTATAGTGTAACTGTTCTCGTTTAGCTGAAAAAATGATCCAACTTCCAGATTTAACTAGTGTCTCAATAGCTTTCTTAGTCTCAGGGAAGATCAATAGTTATATCTCGAACGCGCTACCTAATTAGGGAAAGATTTCAGTAATGGATAGTAGATTTGGTGTTGATTTAAACAAACATTTTGGGACCTTCTTCTTTTCTTTTAGCCCTAGGTAAATGGTAAATAGGTCCAACTGAGAGCCTTCAATTTCCTACCAATGTTTTATTTAAATGAAGAAAAAGGTAGTTACTTAACAAGATGTATTGTAAGAAGTTGAAGAGAGTTTAAGACTCGAGCTTTCAGGGACTTTGGTCGGTTTCTTGCTTCCTTCCTTTTTATAGCTCTTATCTGGAATTCACTAGTTTTTTCTAACGCTGGAAGGATCAATGGTACATCTGGAACGCACTTACTAATTAGGGGCGGATAATGAATGATAGCATATTTAATCGCTAATTAGTTTTATATTAGAATCGTAACACTTAAGCAATTTCAAAGCATTTTTTTATAAAAGTATAAATACAGATTTTCTGTGTGGATCGATCATTTATCACTCATTTCGAATTTCATTATTGATAAGGATATAAAAGAACTGAATTTCTCGTTTAAATTGATAACTAAAGCTCATCCTTGAGAATTTTCTGTGTAGGAGCAGGATATTACAAGACTATTATAAGGCAGCTGATATCCAAGTCTCGTATGGGCGTTTTTATCAGGAATTATTCAAGAGGAAGTACATATTTCTTTAAGGTCTCTCTATGAGTGAATCAAATCAATAATAATCACTGATAAATTATTTTCTCATGTATTTTAAACGTACGAACGAATTTCATTTAATTATTAAAATTTCGAAAAAGTGGATAAGTATTAATTACATACTTTAAAACGTTAATTTACTTAAATCAACCACTAGAAAGTCTCTAAAATGATGTAGTGAACGTGGTTGACTATCTTGAAAATAAACGAAATTTTTTATCTTTCTGATTGCGCTTTTTCGTTGAAAGCTCGTCGCCAGTTGCCGCTGCAGCAAAAATGAGTTGACGTGACATTGAAGAGCGCAAATTACTCCACAGAAAAGATTCAATTGATTTTTTTAACATAAATGAAGTATAGACTGCTACAGGCAAAATCTCTAAGTTCAAAAATTTGGTTTACATGTTAACTTTTTTAATACATTTTCATGTAGTCTATAATTTTCTAATATGAATGACTAAATTATTTTCGGGAAAAGATTCTCATTTGTAAGAAGGTTACTAAGAAACGATCACGTTTCATAAGAGAGTGCAATATACGACAGCAATAAAGATTTTGCCGGTGTAGGCATTGTTCAGCGCGAACAAAATATGGAACGAAATATAAGAAAACCTTGAAGTAGGCACTCTCTTATGAATCTGTGAGGCTTTCTTTTACCATCTATATTTTCACTCTCATGAAACCACGAACTGGAGAGTCTGTAGTCTACCCCCATATAATATATAAATTTTCCAATGTCCATCCTTCGATGATTATACTTCGTTAGTGGCCACGGATTATCTTAAATTCTTATCTCTCAGTATATGTCCATTACCGGACTTTTCAAAGGAAGCAACGTTTCCATAATATTCGCCAGAACTATTTACTTTAAACTAATTTATAAAATTAAAACTTTTAGAATTGAACATTTTCCAATTTTGACATTTACAAATTAAAATGCATCCAAATTGGAATTCTTTCAATGTTAAAGGCTTTTAAATTAAATTCTCCAGAGAAGATGTAGAATTCCTTAACTTTTTTCAATTTGCAGATTTTCCAGTGTTTTAGTATTGCACGAATTTCTGTGGAAGCACGTGTAATTCTCTATTAAGGAACCCCATCCTCAAAGCTACTTCATTATATCCCTTTACAGCTATTAGTGATCTTTGCTGTGAAGTTTCATGGTTCAACTCGTTTCATCTTTCTGCGAATGTCGAAACTAGGGCCACGAACTCGTTGAGAAATTCCTGGGGCTCTTAAATGTCTTGACCCATGCCAAGTATTTACGTGAAAATAATTCTCTACTAGAATCTAGTAATTATGCAAAAAGAATTAAATTATAAGGGTTTACTGAATGCATTAAACAAATTTACGCCCTTACACAGAAAAGTCTTAAAATTTGGAACGGCTTATTTTAAGTTTGGGCTTAAATTGAGTTACTTTGATATTTTTCAAATTAAATATATTAATAATTAATTAAGAAAATTAAAGATGAATAATCAAAATACAGTATTAAATAAAATGTCGAATTAAAAACGTTAATTTTTACTAGAATTCTGACGTTCTAATTTAAATCTTCCTCAATATGAAAAAGGAATCATACGAGAAATTATGGTGGGGACTTTAAAACGGATTTACCTTATGTATTGTAAAATTTTCTACCCAGTTTGTGAAAAAAACTCGTGATTGACGTCAATCAATACCTCATACAGAAGGACTTTTTTTTACTTGCTTTCCGATATTAGCCTCACAACGGAAAGTAATTTTGTATAAAAATACAGCAACGTCTGGTCTCAAGAGTGGCAGAAAGTCATTTTCTCGTACACGTCGATATGATTGATGCGATTTTAAAACTCGCGTTGAGATGGATTTTTGTATAAAACCACCCGACAGGTGAAAAATAGAAACAAGTTCAGTGGATTACACTCTCCTATTTTGAATCTGAAATCCTACATTGAAAAAAAGATTTGGAACCAAACCTTTTCTCAGTGAGAATGTTTTTCTCAGCGTGAGTGAGAGAAAACCGAAGAAAACTGTCTTTGACAAAAAGTTTTAAATTATAAAGTTTAAATATGCATAATTTGTTTGAAGATTGAAGGAACTACTTAATATTCGAGCAAATTATATTCCAGTTTAGTGACTTAGTTGGTTTTATGCAAAGTGGTGTTACTTAAGGGCATGTGATACTTTACCATAAGAGCAATTTAGTTTACCCAATTATACATTCATAATAATAAATATTTTTAGCTAATAAGAGTCAATAAACCTTCCTCTCATGTAGACGAAGGTTTATTGACTCTTATTAGCTAAAAATATTTATTATTATGAATGTATAATTGGGTAAACTAAATTGCTCTTATGGTAAAGTATCACATGCCCTTAAGGTACGGAGTTAAATTCAAGCTTGTGATATTGGATATTCTGAATATTTTGCTTTCTTCTTTACCTTTCTGAGCATTTGTTTCTTTGAATTTTTAACTTTCTCATGAAAATTTAATTAAACAACCGAGATAAAAAATCGAGAGTCCATGCGACAAATGGGAAAATTTGAAACCATTTATCACATGACAGGGCTTTAAAAATAAGTTAAGGCGTTGAAGAATCATTAATCATCGTGAGGATTAGGGGCTTTGGTCGTAATATCGATTGTTTTTCATTTCTCAAAGGTTTTCTGGCTAATAGGTTACTATCGGGCCTTTCGGAAACGCGATCTGAGTACTTCGATCGTATCAAAGTGCTCGCGAGCAAAGGAAGTATACTGTTCTGATAGTATCTTTTACCAACCCAAAGATAGCGTGTCGCATATCTGCCAGTGGCTCAGGAATTCATTAATTACCGCAGCTTTAAAACGGAATATTATCACATCTCGAATATTATGGAATTCAGAGGTCACGGAAAGTTAATTGGAGAAGAAACTAAAACGCCGAAGAGAATCGCAAAGCGCTCCGGCCGATTAATCGAGATTTGGTCGGTGCAAACTTTTACGCAGAAACTTTTGCCAGATTTATTGCTTCTGGAATGAAAGTCTAAGCTCTTAGCCATCCGGCGAGCGACGAAACTACTTTGAAATCCTTTGCCGTGCCTCGAGATAATTTCCTTCGTTCTTGACTAGATCTATTTCAATTTAAATTCAAATTGTATTCACCTGCCTGACCTCCACGTGCGAGTCGCCTAAACTTAAAAAGATATGAAATTCTTATAATTGCCTGTTGAAAATTTCAGACCCAATTGATATTTAAACAGCCGCAATGTAGAAGGGGATATAAAATTTTTTGGCCCGAACGCAAACAGATGCTGACAATGTAAATTACACATTTACAAATATTTTTTGATACATACTATACAAGTAAAAGAATTACTTGAAATAAATTTCCAAAAATGAAAATACAAAAAAAAATTGTACCAAGAAATGTTATGTCGCCTTGTACGTTGCGGTGGTTCATTTTTAAAGGGCTTGAAGTCGGAAAGCCTCAACAAACCCAATAAAAATTAATAATAAATATTGCAAATTTAATGAGAAAATTGTATTACAATCGATTAGTTCCCTTTTCCCTACATCTTTAAACTTGTCACGGACATCGTTCGTGATGTCCCAAACAAATAAGTAAGCAGAACATTCCTGTCACAAAGTGGTACCACCGAATTGTAGGAAAACTTAAATTTGTTTCAAACATTTAGATCTCTCTTTCAGTTCGACAGATCGAAACTGAACAGTCGACTTTTATGACTCTTTGAGTCTATAATTTGTCTTTCGTTGAAAAGAATTTATCAGACGCAGAAAATAAGGTTTCCAGGGAAGAGTACTAAATGATTCAAGAAGCCGTCACTGACAATTTACTCGTTTCTACTTTTGTCTTTAAAAATTTGTTTTATCTTCCTTATGGACAGAATTCAGTTCTAAATATATATATATATATATATATATCTCATTTTCTTAATAAAAGAGGATCAAATTTTATTAAAAATTAAAAATTAGGTAATAAATCTAGTACTGATGTCAATTGAATGATTTTTCATACATTCTCTTTAAAGATACAAATTCAATAATATCGAAAGAGTGAAAAGAATCCACAAAATTAGATTACTTTATTTCCAAGATTCTAGAAACTTATTGTTTCGTATTCGACTATCTATCTGTTAAGAGACTTCATTCCCCTTATTTGAGGATGCTTTTATCTCGGTGGAACTACTTGGTGTTCTCTCCTAATGGCAACGAGGACTCCTTTAGTTACGCAACACTCTCTAGAAGTCATGATCTATCCAAATAACAAACGCTGACCTAAATACGTTTGTGCCAAATAGTCATATACATTGAAATGAAAGTAGGTGTTCTCAATTTTTAACTAATCTTCTCTTTACATTCACATCTTCGTTTGAATTCCTTTAATTTAAAAATTCCTTCTAGTCTATAATCCACCGAGTAAGTAAAATACGATATTGCAATTTCATTTTAAAGGGCGATTTCTAAAAGATATGAATTTATTTAGATGTCCAAAAACGCCTTTCTTGGGCTTAAAAAGTCTTAAACCATCTACTTTTTTTTTTTTGTAAAAAGACACGATATTTCTTGAAATTAAGTTCGTATTGAACGCTCCCAATTTAGTAAAGAACGACCTTCAATATGTACAAACAAATTGCATTTGAAATTTGAAGCATAGTATAATTAATTGTCAAGAAATTGAATATTGGACAAGTTTCCTCTTCAGGCGTAGACACGAGGTTAATGATAGGTTTCATTTATATAATGGTTTTAATTGCTAATTGTGTTACGAATTATATCATCGACAATTACTAATTACAGAATAATAATTAGTCATATCAAATTCGTTGAAAAAATTTTGGTACATTATGAAGGACATTCGAAGTGACATAGATGCACTGTTATTTGTTTAAAACCGTTAAACAAATTAATTAACTGCTTGTGATAGATAAAACAGGAATGCAAAAGAAAGAAACAAACGGTGCATCTATGTATGTCCTTTTTTATGTTCTTTAAAATCCCAAAATTTTAGCGAAAAATATTAATTATTTTAAAAAAAGATTCAAGGAAGCTAAAATAATATTTCTGGTTACGTAAGTCATGTATTGCATATTCTTAACAGTCTTGCTAAAGGACGTAATCGATCGTTGATGGCACTGAAAACCGACGCGAAATATCCTCTTTGCCTTGAGCGATCGCTCTAAACGAACAGCGTTTTGGCGGTTGTGAACGTAATGTAATCACGTATACATAATCGATTCTGCATATTATAAACATACCTTCGATTCCCTTCATAATTTTCGAGGCCTAACAAATTCTATCCTCCACTACTGAATTACGCTCTTACATTGAAATTGAATTTCACAATTTCCAAATTCTAATTTGGCATCGAAAAGTAAGAATCAATTTTCAATTTCAGAGTTTGGTTTTTTTATTATTCTTTAAGGATGGCTCAATTATACAAAAACTCCCTACCTAAACAAGTTTTGTAATCACTTTTTACAATAAACTATAATTCTTTAAATCGTCAAACAGTAAAAAAGAAAAAAAAAAAAGAAAATTGTAATAATATCGCAGATATTATAATACATTGAACAAAGTGATTGCAGGTAATCATTAGATTATTCACTTATTAACACTTTATATACAAATGAGGCCTACATACATTTCTGTAAAATATGCTTGACAATAACAAGCGAGACACTCCGACTTATAGATCTGAAAAGAATTTAAATTAAGTTAATTTAGACTCAAACCTTTTAAATTAATGTACGATATTTGGATTACTTGGAGATCCAACAACGTCTATGATATCTGATTTAACTTCAGGTTCCATTTTTGGCAAAAGGGCAGGAGGTATCGTTAATGTCTGGAAAAATAAACAAATTATTTATAAGTTTTAAAATTAAAGATACATGCATTTCAATTACAGAGTAGTTTAAAAAAGTAAAAGAAATTAGAGGACAAACCTTTCCAGGGACGAGGGCTTCGTATTGATGCTTGAGGGACTGCAATTCATATTCACAAGTTGAGAGTGCTCCTCTCAATTCATAATGCAAAACCATATCGCTGCGTAGTTCATTGAATTGTTGGCAGATCTGTTCTGTTGGTGGTGGGTTTAATTCTGAAGCGATGGAGAAATTAAAATTTTAAATAATCATTAAAAACGTGTTACAAACTAAATATCTGATCAAATTATGGATTATCTTACTATCAAGATGCATTTCTGTCAGCATTAGCTCAATCCCCTTCATTTTCTTTTGCCCTAAACTACTTGGTAGTTTAATCCTTTGCGATCTAAGACTGGCTCCACTGTTTTTGAAATCAGGAAACTTGATTCCCGCTGACTCCACAGCCTGGAAATTAATGGTCTTTGGTGACAGACCATAAGGACTCAAAGGTTAATGGATGTGTATATTGTGTAAAATAAAGTAAAAAGTATCTTGAATAAATAATGAAAATAATAATCATAGTTACTAACAACTAATAAGAATTAGAGTTCTGTGTATTTGGTCAATTAAAAACAATTAAATAAGTAATCAACTCACATGGGAAGAATCTGTTTTGCTTGGCCTGTTCCTCGACGAACTGCTACTTTTCTTCGAAGACTTTCTTTCACTCTTTCTTGGATCTGCTTGAAGATCAGCTGCCGTTATCAACTTTTGTAAATCTTGAGTCTTACGATCTCTTTCCTTCTTTCTTTGCTCGATTTTACGCAATTCGGTAAGTAAAGTTTGTTCTTCTTCAACTTGCTCTTGAGTCCTTTCGAATAATTTCTTCAGTTGCTTTTTTCTGTGTTTTTCGTGCTCTGCGTCGAATGTGTAAACCTTTTCGGAATGGGATTTCGACTTTGTGAGAGACGCACAAACTTGGTAGTATCTGCAAAAACATTAATTAGAAGTTTCTACTTTCAAGATGAAATTTGGTTAGACTATAGAAAAATACGATGAAAATTAAATCCCGTTGCTTTTGATTGAAGTTATATAATTTTTAAGAATAATAACTTACCTTTCCTTCAATTCTTCAACACTCCTCATTGAAAATTTGGCTCGATCCCAACGATCGTGAATAACAATAAACCTGAGATCAAACCTTCTGCACAAATCGAACAAGTGATCTGTTTCTGCACGACTCCACATATTTGATATTAAATGTTGCACATATTCCGCATTTGTATAAGTAGGAATTGGAACTTTCTTGTTAAATTTTGCAAAGGGATACTCTTTCCCCATGTCAGCAACTCTTCTCCAGTGATGAAAAACTGCTCCGTCAGTACGAGCAGGATTTGTAAAAGGGGTCCATTTCCAGGGCCTCACTTTTCTCATGCCCAATTTTGCTTTGATTTGTTTATATCCTTTGCCCGTGTCGGTGGGAAAAAGCGGAGGCACATCATTATTGTCTTTGCAAAGTAGAGCAAACACTTCTCTGTGCATTCCCTCCGGTCTCTTTGGCACTCGGTAGTCATATTTCCTTCTTGCCTTTTTATCTCCTCCCAAAATTGACTCTTTTGTCAATTCTGTAGCCGCTGGGGTTTCAATATCCAAAATATCACGCACGTCTGCCATTCTGAGGGGGATTTAACACGACTTAACCTAGAAAATGTTCCACAGCCTCTCGCGTAAAATCACTCTGAGTTTTGAGCAGAAATTGTTATTGTTACATTTTAAGAAGAAACTTAAGGTTGTAAGAAATGAAATATTTGTGAGTAGAAGTATATTTACTTCATAAACTATTGAAACAGTAAAAAAACCTCCGTCAAAATGAAATTCAGATGAAAGCGGCAAAAACCAACTCTTGAACTCTCTGAAGTCTGAACCGTCTGAATTGATCAACAAAAATGGCCGACATTCAGAGCATCCAACTGTTTAGGGAAAAATCTAATCATACCTATAAGATGAGAAGAAGCAAAGAAGAAGTCAGGATGAAATCGTTCAAATTCATCTAATTACGTGAAAAGTGGATGCAGTTAATTTTTATTTTCATTAAAGTTCATTAATATCAACCTAGTAAAAATTTCTATAAGTTAAAATGCCATTATTTATAATAAACAATAAAAATATTCTTTGGCATTTTAAACTGCGCGCGAATAGCAACCAATCAGACGTCATGTGCGTCGCATGCGCAATAGGGTACAACTAACTTTAAAATTACTAGAAAATGATATTGACGATATTGACGTTTTGATTAAAAACAATTTGAATGAATTTGAAGCAATCCGCTCAAACTAACATCTTTTGATTAATTAAAACAAGCGCAGAAGTGATCTTCTTTCTCATTCTTCTTCACAGAAAAAAAAAAAAGAAAACTGAGAAACTTGTGTTTATGTAGATTGTTTCTACTTCTATCAGCTGTCAATGTATATTGTAAACTAACGCGTAAAACTTTTAAGACTCTTTTAACTATAAACAACTTAATAAATTACAGGCCATATTAAATATACATTTCAACACAAGTGCGAAAGTCTAATTACCGAAATTATCAAAATAATTACTTGTAGAGAACTGAGGGAAAAAATGTACAGTGAAAAAATGATCTAAGCATAACCTCTTAAAAGATCTACATATCAGGCATCAGCCACTACGCAGTCTCCGACAGAATTAAAACCATTCTCTTTATCGCGCGGACCTCACATTTTACTGAATAAGTGTGTAAGTATAATCAAATCGCTCTTTTTTCACGAAAGGTGCCACCTACTTCGATTATTCGATATCGTTTTCCTTATAATAAAATTACTCAACGTCTTTGGTCTTTCCCCAGAATGTCCTAAAACACAGAGGAGTCGTCGCGAGTGATTATCGCGATCCAAGAAGTCTTGGATTAACGATAATAAAGAGAATAAGAGGATAGTCCGTGGCTATCAGTTCGACGAGGCCGCGACCCTGAGCTCTATTCGCCTCTGTCTGAAGTCAGTAAAGTCAGTGAAGTAGTAGACAGTCATCGCAGAACTCACTATTATCAGATAAGCAGTTACACCAATGTATGTAGTCAAAAACAACGAAGAAAATCGCTCCTACGTGCCAAAGCAACTCAACTCCATCATCCGGAGTCTCTAATAAGAGCGGATTTCCTCATTTTCTCATTGTCCTCAAAACTCGTGACATGTCCACTTCGCTTTGAATTTCAACCCTGGGATTTTCTCTCAAAAGGAGGAGAATTTCATACGTATTCCAAAGAAGTGCTTAGCAAATAGTGAATTAAAAAGTGGTGTAGGTAGCGCAACGCGCGAGCATCCATTAAAGGAATAGAATATAAGAACAAGTGTCTATAGTCATTCAATACCCGGGAAGGAGCGCGTCACGATCGACAAGTAAATCGCGTTAATTTTGTTCCAAATCGGGCTCTGTCAAGAGTCCAAATTACTTTTTCGTCTCACGAGTTGCTTGGTTTGTGTCGTCATCTCCGAGGACTTTTGTATCGCTTGCTGTCACTTTAAATCAGTACAACCTGTCACTTTTTCAAGACAGACCGGACGGACTAGCAGCTGGGGCACAGGACCGCCAGGTTGACCGTCTGGGAAAGGCAGTCCGCCGAAAACTTTCGAAAATGCCGCTTTTCGGGAAAAAGGATTCGAATAAGAAGCTCAAAAAAGATGGAAAGGACGACAAATCCCCCTCCGTCGATGAAAAATACATCCTCAAGGAACTACTTGGCACGTAAGTAGACTCAGACTTTTGTAATAGTCCAGCTAAATTATACTTCAAAAGAAATAACTGAGAAAGTTTCTATATTCAGTAGCGAGGCATCAGAAATTAATATCAAGATTTACTTGTACCCTCTACAGGTGTCGAAACCATGCCCTAAAGGTTTTCAACGATCATCTCGGAAAGAGAAATTTCTTTAACAATTTTTTATGATTGGAAAGTTCTGAACGTTCAAATGAACGAATTTTTGTATTGATTGTATTTGAAACTATAAAAAGTTTTTAAATATTGTTTCATTTACATTGAAAATAATAAAAAATGAAATAAACTTGTAATCCTGATTGTTATTTTTAGTTGGCACAATATTTCTGGATAAAATATAATTTGAAAAAAATATTTCGTTCATTTGAACGTTCGCAACTTTATTCACATAATTTTTTTGGCTACGATTTGACAAAATTTAAAGAATCGATATTGATCATTGTGAATATTTTATCGTACGACATGAATAATTCATTAAATTAATACATATGAGTAAAACGTGTCGAATCCGTCAAGGAGATAAATAGTGTTGCACATCAGTTTTGTAACACATACACATAATAAATTTGTTTTCTCTATCCAGAGAGGAACTTTCCCAGTGCCTAAAGTTACGATATAAAGTCATATGTCGAAACGTGTTGATCAACATCTTTTTCTCGAGTTGAGACACTTCATACATGGATAAAGAATTTTCTTTTCATTATAATTAACTGGTCTCTTAAAATGCAAGTTATGAGAAAAGTAAATAAGTTATAAGTAGATAAGTTGGATCGGGATAGAATAAAATGTATTATGAAATGGGCGGTCTAAAGTCGCTCATTATTATTATTGCAGGTCAAAAACAATGAATCGCTCTAACTTTTTGCAGTTTTATTGCGTCAGCTGAGGTTTATGTTTTGTTTTTGCTCGTCGCGTACGTCAAAAGAAAAAAATGTTAAGAGTGTATATATATATTCACACTTTCTCAGACCATTTTTTATTCATTTTGCTTTGACAGCTGGACAGCTGGAAGGTATCACCTTCATTTCTCCGCATCGAACATTATATTACAGTTCGTACAACTGGAGATAAAACTAAAAAAGAAAATTTATCGGTTTCTGATAAATAGGGAGTATGTAGATAAGAGGATTGAACCTGTTGCGACTTTCGTTTATTTAATTTCATTAGCTCTTTTTACAACCTAGTTCAAGAGATCTTTCGAGATTGAACTTTGACATACGCCTTATTTTTCCTTTTCTCGAGGTGTTTATTTTAAGATTTTTTCGGACTATACATCTCTTGATTTTTATCGTACTGAATTACTGAAGGAAAAAATTCGCGATTTGTTTTATCTTTTTTTTTGCTAAATTTAGTGCAAGTTGTTTGGATAAACGCTTGTTAATTCGCAGACTTTCGAATTTCACCGGTTTTAAATTCGAAGGCTCTCAAACTTGGATCTTTCACCGGTTTTAAATTCGAAGGCTCTCAAACTTGGATCTTTCACTGGTTTTAAATTCGAAGGCTCTCAAACTTGGATCTTTTCCAAACGAAAAGACTTTCAAATTAAACTTCTCACATATTCAAAAGCTTTTAAGTTTTGTCCCAAACCAAATAGAAAGTTTTATATATTTCTGCTTAAATTAAGAGTAATTCAACCGATTAAAAAATTGAAGTCAAATAAGAAATCTGATACTTAGAGTTGGATTCATTTCATATGCAGTTCTACTTTTAAGAAATTGCAACAATTAGCAAAATAACGATTTTAAATATTCCACATTGAAATTAAAAACACTTAATAAATAAGCATCCAATAATTTCAAAAGATATTTCTATCAATATTGATCATTTTGAATTAATATTAAGTTTAAATGTAGCAAATCATATTTGCAAACTTAATTTCAGAGTAATCACTGTTCATTTAAGATACCAGAGTTGATTATAGACATAGTATTATATATATGTATAATTGTATATGAATGCAGTTTGCACTTCATTTAATCTAGGTAATAACGGAATACTGTTACTTGTATAATCACTTTCCAATAACAAATAATCACCAACAGGAAAATCATTACTTCCTGATATCGCGAGTAATTCAATTTCATATCTTTGATCCAGAGGGATTTTTTTTAAAATCAAAATATCTTTTTTGTGAGTAACCAAAGTTTGTGTTCTTGATTAATCTAAATGAGATTACTGATACGTTGAATTATTCATTGATAAACGATGACTCCACAACTTTTTTCTACTCCAAGTTAAATAATATTTTCGATATCTAGCTACCTTTCAAATAAAAAAAATTAAATCATGAATACTGTAACATCAAAAATATGAAATTGAATTTTTCAATTTGTTTTAAATCATCTCCCATTTGAAATCTTTAATTTCTGGTACCCTATATTATTATATCAGGTTTCGGAAACCGGCTTTCTGAATTAATCCCGATTTGATTTATCGATATTTAAGAGAGATTATTTAATATCCGCACGTGCAGAGGAAAAATGGGAATAAAAGAATATTTTTGTCCCGCTTAATCTTATTTTTAAATTGATGTTTTTACGTCAAACATAATTCTTCTTTACATT
Source organism: Synergus itoensis (assembly GCA_904066005.1). Lineage (NCBI taxonomy): Eukaryota > Metazoa > Arthropoda > Insecta > Hymenoptera > Cynipidae > Synergus > Synergus itoensis. The sequence continues at coordinate 4,018,090 of CAJFCP010000036.1, read as the reverse complement.
TCTAACTTTAAATTTGCATTTTTTTACACAATTTCTTAATATTATTTCAGAAATCGACACGTGTCTGAATTTTATCAAAAGCAGAAGCAATAAACATATTGAATCTACTCTTATCAAAGCAATGTTCACAAATAGTTCGTTTTAATCACAGATTTCTTGTTGCATAACAAACAACTTATCCTCTTATTCAGGAATTTTCTCTCATCGAGTTATATTCGCTCATCAGGTCAATGCTCACTTATTTTATAACACTCGCCTCAAAGAGAAAGTACAAAATTCAGTCTTGACCCCTCTTTTTTCTACATCCTTCGCGTGTATTTATATACATATTTCTACTTTTGCACTTTTGGACATCACCTACTTAAAGGATGAAATCTTTCGGGTTTAAAATTTTTTAAGACAATTTTTTCAATAAATAATGAATTTAATTCAAAAGAAGAATTCTCTTCACTTTTTCATACATCTTAAATTTCAGTTTAATCCAGCTTATATTTTTTGTCGAATTTAAATCGAAAATGAGAATGTAAACAATTTTAAAACCCTATTCCTATCCTGAAAGTGCCCTTTTTTAGTTCACTGATTTATATACATTGAATTGAAGGACGCGACCCTCTTTGGCCTTTTTCATTGATTGACTTATTTAAGGCAACCTTTTTTTATTTCTGAAAACGTTGCTTTCGTTATCTTAGTATAGTCATTGAAGTGGAGAAAAATATCGAAACGTGGTTTATCTTACAAAATAAACGTGTGTAGACGATTTTAATAACTTCGATAATTTATTAATTTAATTTGACGTGTTTAATAAAACAGCATTCAAAGAATGATACACACTATTAGTCAACTCTCGTGTAATTCAGTTATTGTAAGACTTCATTTATCAGTAGACTTGGCCTTGCTATTATCTTACATAAGACTAGATTACTTTGTAGATTTGAATTTTTTTCTTTCCAGTAATATAATTGCTTTTTACAAATGACAAATTAATGTTTCCTGAATTGCATCTTTTTTTGCTTTCAGACTTGAAAATTGATTGGAAGAAAATGAAATTGATATTTAATGAAAAAATTAACATTATTATTTGTTTTCAGGGGAGCCTTTTCGGAGGTAAGGTTGGCAGAAAGTAAAGACAGGCCCGGACAACTGTTTGCAGTGAAAATTATTGACAAGAAGGCCCTTAAAGGAAAAGAAGATTCTTTAGAAAATGAAATCAAAGTTCTGCGAAGGTAGGTTTTTTTCAAAGTTGAAACTAATCAAACCATTCTCTCAATTCTCAATAGTTACAGCTGCTTTTTTAATTGTGAAAGAATCCTCCAATGAATCTGGATTCGATATGAAAATTGCCTGACTTTCTAATCAACTTTTTTCTGCATGCTTAATTTAGTGTGCTTTTTATCACGAGATTAAAACATTGATATTCTTTGTTTCTTGTTTACCATCAACGTATTTTTTCTAGCGAAATGTAAGTGGAGTAAGTACAGACACAAATATTTGAACTGATGTGACTGCCTATGTTTTTCGATCGATTCAACTTAATCGTTCTACATTATTCGATCAAATAAGCTAACGACTCATAATATATGTATAGACCACATGCAGCTGCTTTTATTCCTTTTTACAAGTTCTAAGTTTTACAGTGTGCAAATCAAGACTGATGCCTGTTCCGATGACTGTCGTCCACCTAAATTTCACTGCTATTATTATTCTCTGTGCACAGTGCGTAATTAATTAATACCGTTTTCTTTAGTTTCAGACATTTGCCACACAAACATATTATACAATTGCTTTCATAATCGTTTTTACAGTAGTGTTCAGTGTTTCTTCTATTTAAACCCCTTTCTCTTCTAAAGACGTTCAGATAAACTTTGGAGTAACGATTTACATATTTTTATATTAACAGTAATGGTGGCTGTAACATGTTTTATTTCTTACTATCAATAATTTACACAAATATTTAACACAGATAATTTCGAATCTCAAAAATAATCTGTGAAGATTCACCACTACTATTAATTTTACTTTTTCAGAGTTTCTTCCAGAAAAAGTTTGAATTCTAAAAAAAAGCTTGACATTTCCGAGAGTGCAACTTCACAGAAATCAATACTACATCGTTTTCGAGTCTCCCCTATAATCTAATTTTGCGGAATTCTCTTTTACTGCACGTTAGTGCATGACTAATGATTCAAGCTATAAAAATCAATCACAGAAGATCTATGATTGAATATTTAGATTTTTCAAAAAAAAAAAAAAAAAAAAACAAACAAAAAAAATAGCCTGCTGACCTTAAGACAATCATTCACAGCCATTCTGCACTAAAGTTATATCTGAGTACCTACGCTTTTCCACACCCCTCTTCTTAGTTTCAGTATAGCTAATTATTATCTCTCGCAAATTCGCGACGGAAGGGAAATCAGGAAGGCCCTGAAGTAAGAAATAAGATAAAATATTATTCGAAAATAAAATATTGTTTAAAAATAAAAAATTGTAAAAAAATGAGCAAGCAATCACTTGCGAATGACAAATAATTATGTGATTGTGTATGGCGTTATTGTAATTCGTAGGTTCAGTGAATCAGTGACACCACAGAGTGATGGGTCGCTCAAGTCGGATAGTAGTGGCGAGAAAGGATGGTAAGTGTGGGCCTTTATAGGGGCACCAACTACCTTTACCATTCACACTCTTTATCATTTGACTATGCCAAATACGATATCAATCTGAATCGCACGCTGGAGTATTTGCATATAACAATCTCATGCACGTCCCATTTTTTTCCATGCAACACAGTTTTGGTAATGGATTCAATATTCAGAAATTGACCTTTCAATCATTAATCACAGAAGCGGCTTCGGAATAGGGGACTAAGACTGAAGTGACTATAAATAGACGATATATTAAAGCTTCGGAATTTTCCACGAAATTTGAACTTAACAATATTGTCAGGGTGGCCATTTTAATCGGAGAATAAAATTGGCTTTTCTTCTTTCCTTAATTCTTTTATTAACCATGTAAATCTTATTATATTTTTTTGTATTGAAATTAAAGATTGTGAAAACAATAGTTTGAAGAGATTTCAAGACATTTTAAGAATTTTTAGAAAATTTCAAGGGATATTAAGGGATTTAAAAATATTTAAAACTTTTTCAAGAGATTTAAAATGATTTTAAGGAATTATTAGGGTTTGAACTTAATGTACCGTTAGAAATACTTTAAGTAATAAGCCTTCGTGATTAATTCCGGTCGAGCGGCCACCTTGAAATGAAAATAATTATGAATATCAAAATATATTTAAGAAGTTAAAAACTTAAAGATCCAGATTGTGTTGCATTTTTTTTATGGTTATTATAATTTGGGATCATTATTTTAATTATTCATCATCACGCTGTGTATATGTTTCTAGGTTTGGTTTCAAAGGACTTGTGAATTAAGATTATCATTCATTTTGGAAAGTGTGCTAGAGTGTGTCAAAAATCTTTTAAATTTCTAGAGCAACCGAACTTATGAAAAAATTTCCAAGACTGTGTTATTTTAAGAAACTTTCACATTTAATATATTCTTCTGGTAGAGTTTACTTTTTATTTTTAGTAGTTTTTAAAATATGTGTTGTATCTTTAATAAATACGAACTCAACTCATAAATTCAATTAAAATATCAGCTTTTACATATCTATTGTTTGTTTACTTTGTTTCAAAAAACTTAAAAAATTTCAATAAAAGATTTTTAATAATGAGAGAACTTTATGCTTCTCATTACACTCCTTTTTAATCTAGTTCTTCACTTTCACTTTTGAAGACAATAATTTCCAGCACGTTTTATTTATATCCGTTCGCAATATGATGGTTATATATCTGCATATTTTCTTATACCGGTTTTAGTCCTTCCTTCGGCTTTTTTTTATAACCTATGACCAGCTGTGTTTCACAGCTTTCACTTTGCTACCTACTCTTATACGCAAGAATCTAAAACCGTCTTATTAGAAAATCTACTTCATCACTGATTTCTTTTATGTTTGCAATTTCGATCGAAAGCACGAATTATTTTAAGATAAAAAATAAGACTTTTTTAAATCACCTTCATCCCTCGATTTCATGAAACACGACAATCATTCAATTCAATAATGAAAAAAAGGGCCAATTAAGTAAGAGGAAGCATAATAATTCATTCAAAAAATATTAAGTGCAAAGTCTGAAGAAAAATTGAGAACAACAACGTACTCTCAATTGTTCACGAAATTGTCTTCAGGTGTTTTAGTCTTAAATTCAGCAGGAACCCAGGTGCTTAAGTTCTGGTATTTTCGCGTTATATTTACATATCAATAACCCCTTCCAACACTTATGGATTTTATTTTTAGGCCCAGAGGTGTCTGGCTAAGCATATGTTTACAGGTCTTGTGAATATACTTTTAATATACATACTATTTATTTGCCTCATAACATTACATAAACATATACTGACGCAAATGACTTATTATCTCACTTACTGGCTTTTTAAAGAGCTTTCTTATCATTATGAGAAAATAGCTTTTGTGCTAGTTCAATGTAACTAATAGACACTTTCAGCTGGTTGGTTATTGGATAGTTAAAAATATGCACGTGTTTGCAAAACTGGTTCATATATATATATTATATATATATACATATATCATGCTTTCTGAGTGTCATTAATTACTCTAAATAACATTTTTTGTAATTAATATTTGGCTAGTTAAACTCTTTTTGAACTAAAATTTATCTGCTTTTCTAATTGAGAGCTTTCATATCTAAACACTTGTATTGAAACAGTTTTTCTTAAGAGATACCAAAACAATGAGTAAAAAACGAGTGGTTTTTTTATCCTTCAGCGATTAGAGCAAAATTTTATTCGTTTAAGCTTGATTAATTTAGTTGAGATGAGTGGCTTCTAGTTTTGAGAATAATACTAATGCCAATTAATATTAAAAATGCTAATAGATTCGAATTGATAAGCATTATTTTTAAATAAGTAGAAAAAGTTAGAGGTAATTTAGTAGTTGACCAGTCATAATATCATATGATAAAAAAGGTACCGTACTTATATATTACAGCTAGTTCATTATTATTTCCTGGGAGATTTTGCATTTAATAAAAAAAAATTTCAGGGAAAAGTGTTTCAGCATTTGTCATTCAGGGGCCCCTCTTAAAATGAAAATTTAAATTTCGCATGATTGTTTTTCGCGGTATCATTCATTATTTTCCTCCTGCATGAGTCGAGAGAGATTAAGTTAAGATGGTAAAAAAATTGCTACTTTGTTTCAGGTTAAAACACCCGAATATAGTCCAGTTATTGGAAACGTTTGAAGATAAACACAAAGTTTACCTCATCATGGAATTGTAAGTTATTCTTCTATTATTTTTTAAAAAAATTTCAAACCTTTTAAATTTGAATACTATAAAAATGAAATACTTCAAGATTACTGATAATTTTGTATTATTTTATAGAGTGACCGGCGGAGAATTATTCGACAGAATTGTAGAAAAAGGTTCCTACACGGAAAAAGACGCTTCGGGCTTGATTAGGCAAGTTCTAGAGGCGGTAGATTACATGCACGAACAAGGAGTTGTACACAGAGATCTGAAACCTGAGAACTTACTCTATTATAGTCCTGATGAAGATAGTAAAATAATGATTAGTGATTTTGGTTTATCGAAAATGGAGGATTCTGGAATCATGGCCACAGCCTGCGGCACTCCAGGATACGTAGGTAAGTTCCAAATTAAAAAATACAATACTTATCAAATGAGCTTTTTCAGAGAACTCCAAAGAGGAAGATTCAAAAACTATAAAGAAGAATTTTACCAAATAATTTGACTAAAGAGGCTTGTATCTAAAATCACTAGCTTTAAGTTTCATTCAACTTTTATTCGCATAGTAATTCAGAATCATCAAATTGGTTTTTAAATTAGAGGATCTAAATTTGATTAAATTCGGGTAATGGGTACAGTGATTCGTTACTTCAAAATAATCATATATGTATGAAAAAATATTGACCATTAAAACTTATAATAAATAGCATAGAATGTGTTGAGAACAATCTTGCGCTGTTTATTAATAGTTTTATTTATGAATATTTCTTAATTGCGTATATTTAAAGTTAAAGTCCCAACTAAAGAAGGGCATTATTAAAGATTATAGAATTATCAAGATTATTTCCAGCTCCCGAAGTATTGGCTCAAAAACCCTACGGTAAAGCAGTCGATGTCTGGAGTATAGGTGTCATCTCATATATCCTATTGTGTGGATACCCTCCCTTTTACGATGAAAACGACGCCAATCTGTTTGCCCAGATTTTGAAAGGTAACGCATTTACTACAGTAAACACAATTTGTAATCTAATATTTTCAGGAGCCGTACGAACAATGTAATAAAAATGAGAATGTAAAAACGAACAGAAAGAAAATAACACACGAGCTTAAGTTTTTCGGCTTGTGCATAAATGTGTTAATTTTGTCATTTCCTTTTTAAGGTACAATTCTAGTTTACAATTGCAGCATAATAATACGTACTAGGGTAGTAAGTAAAGAATTTGATGTGCGTGAGAGTTTCGTGTGCACTTATTTTTTTCTGTGTTTATAAGAGATAGCAATACAAAGGCAGGAACGACAAAGTATCCTGTAACGTGTGGCTTAGTCAACTTTCTTGAGATATTTTTTTTTCTTTCGTAATATAACTCTGCAACGAAATCCTACACTCTATAGCAAAGAGCTAACCAGACTGTTGTAGGTGAATTTGAATTCGATTCGCCATACTGGGACGATATCAGTGACTCTGCTAAGGACTTCATACACAGGCTTATGTGTGTCAATGTGGAAGAACGCTACACGTGCAAGCAAGCTCTCGCACATCCTTGGTAAGTTTTTTTTTTTATTCAATTCAATTTAGATTTATTTTTATTTAGTTCACTATTATCCAGATATAAAGAGAGAAAATATCAGTTTCATTTAAAGAGAGTCTTAAAATTAAGAGTGACATTCTACTGCACTTTGGCCTGATTTAAATCTCGTTTTATTGCAGTTTGAGTCTGAGTCGTAAACCTATTCTCATTTCCACCTTTTATGCATATTTCAAAGTATCAAAATTGTATTCAAACGCATTCTGAGACTCCAAATCGGGGTTTTATTCTTTTTTTATTTTAATCAAAAAATGATAAAAGTTTAAGCTTTAAATATATATAAATTAAATATTTGAAAAACTTCTGCGATTGCTTTTTTAATCGATTCAAAATTAATCTCCTCCTTAGGTTACAAATTTAATATGGGACATTATGGGACACAATTATAGTTAAATATTTTTGTCTCCGTAACAACTAATCATCAGTTATAATCATTTGAAATACAATGCTTTTAAGTAGGTCAACCAAGATCCTACGCAGACCTCTTTCACATAATGTCTCCTACGTGTAATTCCTACTTAAAACGATACTGTGCAGCAATTTGTTCTCGTTATCTTAACTTTATAACGAAACTTTCAGAATAATTTACTTTTATTCACCTTTCAAATGTAGACTTCTAAGTTTAAAAGATTTCAAATTCAGAATGAAGCGAAATTCAATAGAAAGATTTATATGATTATTTTAGACTTTGTTATTCATTATTTCAATTTGAATTATAAAATGTAAAACTGGATTTATTTTGCTTTAAATTTGGTTTTATCAGAAATTTCCAATTAAGTGTTCTTTCACATTTAAATTCTTTCCACTTTAAAGTAAATCCAAGGACTCTAGAATATAAATAATTCTGCAATTGTAATGTCTCAAACTACCTTTAGTCGTAAATGTTTTTAGAATTCGCTTCCAAGCGTAAGAGCGTCTCTAATGGTTTTATAATTAGATTTAGTGTGCTTAATAGTCACGATAATTTCCCAATAAATTCCCCGGTTTACGGTACTTCAAATTCTTTTGGAATTATTTATTCAACCTTGACTATTTGTAGACTCGACTCAACTCACAGTTTCAAGATTTTAAGTACTCCTAAATTCAAATTGAAATGCGTGAAATACTCAAAATTCCTAAAATTTTAAATCGTTCAACTTTACTGTTTTAGTTTAAAGTGCAGTTTTGGATAGTTAAAGAAAGTGTCTGGTCCGAAATAGAAAAAAATTTTAATTCTGAGCTTGTTTGTAATTATAATTGAAATTGGATAAAAACTAAGGTAATTATTTTGTTTCAGGATATCTGGAAACGCCGCTAGCAATAAAAATATCCATGGTACTGTATCGGAACAACTTAAAAAGAACTTTGCCAAGTCAAGGTGGAAGGTTAGTATCAATAATTCCTTAACAATTCGCTGACCGAAATGTTTTGCTCGCCAGGCTCCGTAGGAAAGTCTCCCTGTTGTCTCATGGTTGCAGCAAGCATATCACGCGGCCACGGTCATTCGCCAGATGCAACGGCTTGCCCTCAACAGCGGCCACCAGCAACAGGGCCCAGGGTCGACCGGCCGCTCTACCGGCAACCTCATGCCGCAGCCGGATCAATCACAAGCCAACCCCAATCGTCATCACAGAACACCGGGGCCACCGACCAACTACAATTGAAGATTAATTCCGAGCCACCAACTTCTCTACCCAATTTGGTGGCTTCGAATCCTCCTTTTCAAGGCGGCCCTAGCTCACCGCTTTACTTGCGCAATAAACGCTTCAAAATTTGGGGTAATACTAGAACAGCCCTCTCGACTCTTTTTCAAGCGAATGTCTCATATCTCAGAAGACATCGAAAGCATAAAAAGAGCTGAAAGACGCTCTCGAGTATAAATTGCGGATAATTCTGCTTCTAGCTTTACACTCCAAAAAGTGTGAAGAAGATACGTAAAACTCTACTCAGGCAGAGTAGAATCGCGAGTAGTGGATTCGCGAGAATCTGCGATCTTTGATTATCAGATTTGTTTCTTGAAAAGAGGGGCGAAAGGCGCGGGGGCGTTTTTTGCCAATTGTGAAAAAAATATATTAAAAAGTTAGCGAATGGAAACGAAAAAGCTGACGTTGAAAAATCAAATCTTGCACCTAAAATCACTTCAAACAACTCAGTCACTTAAAATTCAATAATCATCTGGAAAAGTTAGCATTTAGTTTCCAGGAAAGGAAAGAAAAGAAAAGAAACGAAATTAAGCGCAGATAGGAGAAATTTTTCTCAAAAGTAAGGCTCTTTTGTAACAAGCTGGTCCGGATCTCTAACACTTTTATTTATAATTATTTTTTATCGTTTTACCGATTGATGAAATCCAATATCTTTAAGCGAGACACGTCAGACAAATTTTATCACTTAACTTTGCCAGGTGTAGATACATATTACGTATTCGATTAAACAATTTTGTGCAGAGCTGGTGTTATTTTTAGCACTCGAATTGCACATTACGAGATTGAGAAAGGAAATATTGCTTGTGCTGACACCGATGTTAGTAATTTCGGTTAGTAAGTACGGTGTTTCTCACGAGACTGTGATGTTCTATTTGTATTCACTGGCGTTTTCATTTGCGTATCATTGAATTATTTCATAAGACATCGACGAAAGTACAGTGAACACTGTTGTGATATGGATGTAATGTAAGAGGATCAAACTAAATGTGCGAGTGAGAAAATTTAAAGATTATTTAGTAGTTTGCTAATTTTACGTTACACCATTTCGACGTGTCAAAACGATAAAGTTCCGATAAAGTTGAGACAGAACTTTGTCATTAGACCCGTCGATGTGCACAATGGTTAGAAATTTGAATATCGTATAAAGTTGAAATGTATTGTCTTTGAAAATTGTAATAAGATCGATTCGTACAAGCAGCCCAGGCAAGGTTTGTTGCTTCTTGATGCAAATTTTAGTTTAGTGAGATCGGAAGCAAAAGTATTTGATGTTTAAACTAGGGTACCTGAATTGCTTCTAGTATTGTACATAAGCTCTCTGCTTTATTAGTTCTACTGTAAAGAGTTAAGGAATAAAAGAAAAATGTAGAAAGTGAAAAAATTTAGGAACCCGAATGAAAACTAGATTAGGTCTTTGGTAGGAACAATAAATACTTCGATTGAAGTTGTTGCCATCAAAAATATCTTAAGTTTTCGAATTCGTCTTAGGCATATCTCTGGGACCAGAATCTCCTTAACACCACTATATCATTCAGTGTTCTCAATTTTCTTACTTTTATTGACTTAGTAGGGAAAACGTCTAAGAATAAATGTTTTCAGAGTGTGGATATTACGAACGCACATTCACATACGTCTGCTTCATTTTTCACGAAACTATAAAATTTCAGGTATTGAGTTGACAATTCAAAACTTGCCTAGGCAAGTTTCGCACTTTATTCCTTTATAATTTGTATCTAGGATTTTGCTCTGCACATAAACCGAAAATGTATGAAGGTTATAAAAAATATTCCGAGATATTAAGAAAAAATATTTCAAATTGGACTTAATTTTTAGATATTTAAAGAAAATGTTTTAGATTTTTTATTCGCCTTGGCCTATCTGTAGAATTTTATTCATGCATATATATTTATTTTATCTTTTGAGTATGATATTTTTGATATTTTTTATTTTCAATGTTTGTTTCGTGCAACTGTAAGATAAATTAAACAAAGTCGTTTATTTCCGAATGAAGAATACTCAAATTAGATTAAAGATTTTTAGATACTGATAGGTCAAAACAAAATTTGATTAAAGGCAAAAATGGACACAGGTGTGAACTATTGCAATAAACTAAGAAGGAAACGGGGGTGGGGGGTTTGGCCAAGTAATTGCTTTTTTTTAAGCAATCATTCCAGTATACTCTCTATAATTTTTTCTCATTAAAAAACTGCTACATCCGTGATAATCATTTTTAAACTACTACAGTAGACGTCCGTCCGATGTCGGGCACCGTCGTAACGAGAATGTTGTACGAATGGATTTTAATATTTGATTAAGATGGCATATGACTCGTATAAAGGAATAATTTTAATTAAAGTTTAAATTTAGTCTTAAGACATAAATATTCTTTCATAAACGCTCTGAAGTATGACTACAAGTTAAGTCGATATAGGGAAATAACGCACGGACGATGTTAAATATATAAATATATATATACACACATATATACTATGCTTGCAATTGTTATTCACTTTTATCGGAATATTTTGGTATGTATAAATTACAAATCGATACGACGTGTACGTCTTTCACCGCGCAAAAAAAGAACGATTTTTTTAAGATAAAAAGTCGGCGATGCTCTATGGGAAATGTTGGATAAAACCGACTTTTTCATCGGCGATAAATTGCAAATGGAGAAAGATTTTTTTGCATTTTATCGCTGCTTTTTTTGGATTTATCGTTCATTGAAATAGAGGCGTTACATTATCAGGGAAGTTTAAAGACTAACTCTCAAGTTACAAGTAAATGAAGCTCATGTTTTGTAAATCTACTGCACTTTGTAGGCAAAGATATGCTTCAGCCTTAATGTTTCGTTGTGTTCTGATCTATTGACTTTAAATCTTTTGAAAGATCAGAAAAATCGCTCAATCTTTAAAATTCAGCTAACACTTTCGTATTTTACAATTAACGCGAAGTTCTAAAAGCCATTTAATGTTAAGGCTTTCTGTACATTTACAAAATATAGATCTTGATTATTTTATTTTACGAAGTAGAATCTTGCCTGCACGATTCCATCATTGTGGAACTAGCAATCTATCTTTATCGGCAAACTTTAGGGCTTCTATTTCCATGACATATTCTATTGTGATAAGATATACATTTTGAAAATATATCGGGAAACCAGATGCTCACTGTTACGTATACATTTTATTGGAAACATATTACTTATACTAATTTCAAAATAAACTTTAATCTTTCAAAAGTTCTTGATATTGTTTAATTCTTCGCGTTGCTCTGAGCACCTGATTTCGAATTTTCTCTCCTATTTAATATGTATCTAAATTTTTCTACCAATAATTCTCGAGTTAATAATGTAGTTGAATCTACAACTGGGAAATGAAACTGAAAACGGGAATTAGGGATAGAACTTTCTTTGAAGTCAAACATTGTGAAAGTAAGATTATTTGAGGTTCGTAAAAATTCGGGCTTCTTCATTAAAACTATTAATCTTAAGTGAAAATATTCGTTAATCTCAATAAGGGTGTCTACTCTTCTCAAAAATACAATTTTTAAATCAACCTTAATTATTTTTAAATTAAGGGCAATGTATGAACGCTGATCGTCTCCAAATTCTAGAAAACGTATAAAACATTTTACTCAATACATATTTAAATTAAATGTTTTTCCGTTAAGTATTCTGATTTATTTTCAAAAAAAAAAAAAAAAAATTAGAATACAGATCGAAAAAAATTCTAATTCAAATATTTATTGAATAAAGTCTCTTCTACGTTTTCTAGAATTCGGAGGCTATCAACATCTATCCAAAACTCTTAAAAGATTTCTTGATTTGAAGACAATTTTTTCGAAAAACTATTAACATTTTATTTTCCAGTTTGAGTAGATGTTCTCTAAAATTGGAAGAACTTCAGAGAAAGTGAGATAGTCATCTAAATGTACAAAACTATTGTTAAGAGTTTGGTGACGTTAACTTTGTATGCACACAGTTTCAAGGACTCTTTTCATTCTAATACTTTTCCAATCGCTTCGCGTTGCCCTTGTCTCTTACGGTACTTAATAATCACAATTCTGTACATAACTAGATATTCTTACGAATATATTTCAAATCGTACTCTACTCTCGCACTTTCTATATCGCACTACTTTCTATCACAAGACTCAGAGTTTACGGTAGCCATTCTGTTTATGGAATTCGAGAAACTAGATTTTCAACAATTTACTAATTTGTTTCCGAAAGGAATATTAATACACAATTACATTGTACAACACATATAGCACAAGCTTACTACAAACTTTTACTGTAAATACGTCTTTAAATATTAATGTTGATTTCTTTTCTCGAATGCCTTTTTGAAATGTGCCATACTTACATTCAATAACCGAATAATATATTTTTACGATTTCCGTGTAAAGACAGACACCGGGTTGAATGCGTAGCTTGAATAAAAGTACTTATGGAATCTATACTTTTTCTCTGATATTTTAAGTACCTACTTTAAGTCTTACGCAGGATAAAGGAAAAGAACCAGATGTATACATATATATTATATATAATATATATCTATATATTTACGTTAAACGTTTTTATGTGGATGTGATGTATATGTGTAGGGACTCTATAAAGACAAACAGGCAACGAAGTACCGTTATTTTTTTAGAACTCCGAAATCTTGGTGTGCGGTTTGTACGATGGAGTTGTGAAAAATAAAAGCAAATGTAAAATTTAGTCATTAATAAAATCACACATTCTTGAAAGAAAACTGATGTTCTTGAGGGAATTATTTTAATTATTTTAATTGATTTAAACCTCTATAATTTGTAATTTGAAAAACTCTCTCATATAATCATCATGTCATCTAATTGTGAACTCAAACCAATTATTATTCATCAGAGCATTTATATTGGAAAGGAATTAATTGAGTTTAATAATAGAGTATCATATAATCTGTTAGCTCGTTATTTTTTATTCACTTAAAATTATTTATTTACCGAAGAAATATTAATTCATCTTGATTATAAAAAAAAGAATTGCTGCGAGTTCTACTGCAAATTGCATGTATGTATTATTTTTGAGTATTTTATAGAGCTTCATCATTTTATTTTTATCATTACATTTAAAACTATTCGCTTTATATTATAAGAGGAGACGGTTAAAAATTCAAGTTTGGAACAAAGTAATGTTTACAAAATGTAAACTATTTTTCCCTAATATTAAGCCCTTATTTTCAATACTTTCAAATATGTAACACATTCAATCCCGATGACTGACTATAACATATTTGTCTGACTATAAACCGACTGTTTCCACTTAGATTATAGGGCAAAGAATAAGTAAAAAAATGTTAAAACGAATTTAATTTTATATCCTAATTGTATCTATTATTTCCTATACATACTAAGTTTCTATTTCATACGAAATTCTTATCAATTCGACTGTTTTCTGTCAACGCTATTAATCGCAAAGTCGAGTTTTTTATAGCATTTTTGAAGCATATTAAAGAGCAACAGGAAATATTGAGAATTATCAAAAGTAAACTAATTTATCAACTCAAATAAATTCAGATAAACAATAACAATTATCTTTTGATATAAACTTTTACCTTTGATAGTTATTATTGTATTCTACCCCAATATTATATGTACATAATATAGAATATTGAATATTATTTTCACCTAAGCATATCAACAAACCTTATTAATTATCTCTTTCAGTATCAAAATTAGTGTTTCTGGCAAATATCCGAAAACCTCAAGGAAGCCTACAAATTTTAAACTCCAAGTTTCTTTCTGCAAAAAAAAGAACATGGCAAGCAAATTCCCCTAATATGAGGGTAAAAAGGCCAAGAAATTATTAAAAATAGCCACAAATAGTAAGAAAATTTGTGATAAGTATGCAAAGCTGATAACGTTATTGTAAATATCTAGTTATCTATATATCAGTTATGTACTTAAATTTTTAATACATATTTATATAATATTATATACAAACGTATTTGATTCTAAATTGGGATTCAAAATTATACTGTTCAGTTTAGTGGTATATTTGGGTATATTCTTGGGCAATTTCACCAAAATGGGATTTCAAGATGAAAATATCTAATACTTATTTTTAAGATATTTAAGAAAGTAATTAAAAAATGGTGGAGAAATAAAATTATTAAAAATTAAGATATTCTAAGCATTACTAAATTAACCAAAGTGATTTACAACAAATCTTAGAAAAAATAAATAAATTTATAGCTTAAAAATTCCGCAATAGACATAATCATCATTACATATTTCAGATTAAAATAATATGAACACATGGTTTTGTGTCATTTTTAGCTTTAAGAGAAAAAAAAATAAGCAACCTAATGGAAGCTTTTATATTTTAAGTACCTGAAAGAAAAAATAGAAAGCAAACAAGTTCCCTCAACTTTGAGGGAAAAATAACAAAAATATGATACAATCATGCAAATCAACATAGTGACAACAGAAAAATATAAATATCACTGACATCGTTATTAGATAGCAAAAATACACATTTTCAAAAATTTCATTTCTTATTGTGTAAATCTTTACTTTCTCATAATTAAAAAATCATCAATTTTTTTCAGAGTAAAATATCGGGCGCGCGCGAAAAATATTTTACCCTGGCCCTACCTGCTTAAAATTACACATTCATTCCAGAATTTATTACCTGCCTCCCTAGCTAAAATTAAAATATTGCAAATCTCATTCACACCAACACACTCATTCGACAACGGATACCGCCCAGGTGATAAGACCTACAACGTTAGTGTAGGTTTTTACCATCACCTCAACTTTAAAGCTTTGCATATTTGCATATAGCTTTCCACTCATTCCTTTCCTGAAATCGTACACCGTTTTCTCGAGAAATCATTCAAATTCTAGATAAAAAAAAACTTCCCAGAATGCTTTAGAAAAAGCAACGAGAAAGAAAAATTATGGTGATATATTGAGAAATCACTGTTTACTTTAAAATCACAGAAAATTTCATTTTAATTTTCTCTTGAAAAGCGGTGTACGCTTGACATTCACTGTGAGAAAATAATGCCCAGTAAATGCCCAACTTGAAAGAAAGTTATTTTGGTCACTTCTTTAGCGATCTAAAAACATTATTTATTTTATAGCAGTATTTAATAAAAAAACATTATTATTATACCAAATTTACTTTTGAAAATAATTTAAATTTCAAGTTTACTTTTAATTCAAAAATAAAGATTACTAAAAAATATAAAACATTATATATTTATGATTTATAATTCATAAGAACTTTAGTAGGAAAATGCAAAAGCTATAATAATTATCAA
>CAJFCP010000036.1:3944856-3997201 GCA_904066005.1 Synergus itoensis | reverse complement strand
AAAGTTTTACTCGAACTTTTCCTTTTATACGATGAAAACCCAAGGGAAGTGATAATTATTAAATTTTTTGCATTTTCATATACTAAAGTTCTTATGAATTATAAGTCATAAATATATAATGTTGTATATTTTTTAGTAATTTTTATTTTTGAATTAAAAGTAAACTTGAAATTTAAATTATTTTCAAAAGTAAATTTGGTATAATAATAATGTTTTTTATTAAATACTGCTATAAAATAAATAATGTTTTTATATCGCTAAAGAAGTGACCAAAATAACTTTCTTTCATAGTTGGGCATTTACTGGGCATTATTTTGTCACAGTGAATGTCAAGCGTACACCGCTTTTCAAGAGAAGATTAAAATGAAATCTTTTGTGACTTTAAAGTAAACAGTGATTTCTGAATATAGTTCTATCTCCATAATTTTTCTTTCTCGTTGCTTCTTCTAAAGTATTCTGGGAAGTTTTTTTTATCTGGAATTTGAATGATTTCTCAAGAAAACGGTGTATGATTTCAGGAAAGGAATGAGTGGAAAGCTATATGCAAAGCTTTAAAGTTCAGGTGATGGTAAAAACCTACACTAACGTTGTAGGTCTTATCACCTGGGCGGTATGCGTTGTCGAATGAGTGTTGGTGTGAATGAGATTTGCAATATTTTAGTTTTAGCTAGGGAGGCAGGTAATAAATTCTGGAATGAATGTGTAATTTTAAGCAGGTAGGGCCAGGGTAAAATATTTTTCGCGCGCGCCCGATATTTTACTCTGAAAAAAATTGATGATTTTTTAATTATGAGAAAGTAAAGATTTACACAATGAGAAATGAAATTTTTGAAAATGTGTATTTTTGCTATCTAATAACGATATCTGTTATTATAATAATAATATTTATTTCATGGCTGCATGTCTAAAACTATATTTTTATATTGTCACTATGTTGATTTGCATGATTGTATTGATTGTATGTTGGTTTCTTTCTTTTTTTGTTACAGGTACTTAAAATATGTTTTTACAAATTCTTAAAATATTTTTACATGTTCTTAAAATATTTTTTACAGGTTCTTGAAAAATATTTAAAAGTATCCTTTTGGTTGCTGATTTTTGTTCTTTTACAGTTTTACAGTCGCATATTTATATTTAATTTTGAAATATTTTTCCCTCATATTGGAAGAATACTGCTTTCTGTTCTCTTTTTTCCAGATAGAAATTTGAAATATCTATGGATTTTTATACTTTCTGGTTTTTGGCCACTTGTTGCAAGCGCATCTATTTATATACTTAAGTGGAAAATGAATAAGGTGCGTTGGGTAACTATATATTACATAGTATAATTAATAATAGTTATTCGTGCATTTAACGTGAAATAATGGTGCACAGACGACAGTGTTCACGTTTTTTATGTCTGTGCACTATTATTTTTCGGAAAAGTCAAAATTTTAGAAAAAAAAGGCGGATTATCTAAATTTGCTGACATGGTAAAGAACACATGCCCTTAAATATAGCATTTGATTTCCAAGTTAATTTCAATCCTTCGAAATTGAGTAATTTCAAATTAAATGTTAACAATTGAACAATGTCTAATTATAAATAGAATCTAAATATTATATAGATTTAAAAACCATTAAACCAATAAATGAAACTACTGATAATGATTTTGAAAACAATTTATTAAGCTTGAAAGAATATTCTTTTTTGATAATAGTAACACGTACAAAGTTTACGGATTGTGCAAAAGACAATGTAAAAATCGGAATATTAGAAGTTGAAGAAAAGTCTCTTTTCATACGTTCTAACGGTCACTTTCTGTATTATTTGATTTTATAAAAAATTAATTACATAGGAAATAAAACGAAGATTTAAATATTAAAAATAATAGATAAAATCTTTCGTTGCGGATTTGGAAATTTTAACATTCAAGTAAACGTGACGTTCATTTTATTCTTCAGTCAATTTTTGTATATCTAGTCAAAAAATTATTTTGTATTAATTATCATGTTACTCGATTAATTACTAACTTCGTTAAATCTATAAATATTTAAATATGTGCAATTTTAATAGTGTTTCATAGACGACAGTATTTCACAAAAGATGAGATAGAAAGTCAATCTAACAGAGGCACATCGTTACATTCAATGTACATTACTTATATTATAATACAAATTTATATAAATGCATGATAAGAAAAGAAATATCATTGTCTTTACACTCGACGCGTAAGACGAAGGCAAACTGATGTGTTTAGTGTACTCGTAAATTTATACATACACTTAACACAAAACAACGGCATTTGACAAGTATTTTCAGTAAAAATTTTCACATCCCCTTATATTAGATCTAGAATCATCATTATTCATTTTTATTTTCCGGCATTACTTGCAGAAAACCCTGCACTTTAATTATTTAAATAAATTAATATTATACAGATTTGGTCATAAAACAGTGGCCAACAAATTGAGACATGATCTGATAATACAGTTCTTAAAATTTTGCAAAGAATAGAAAATACTTTCGGAATGATTATTTTTAAACATATGAATTAATATGATTAATAAAGCAAAGTAGAAAGAAAAATTAAAA
This sequence comes from Synergus itoensis, assembly GCA_904066005.1. NCBI lineage: Eukaryota > Metazoa > Arthropoda > Insecta > Hymenoptera > Cynipidae > Synergus > Synergus itoensis. Next base: position 3,994,627 of record CAJFCP010000036.1, on the reverse strand, counting down.
AAAAAAAACGTTAAGAAAATGTCAGCTGCCTAGATGTGCTAAATTTATAAAAAAAAAAAATAATCTTTGCGCTTTGGTTTAAAATTTTACAGTCAAAAAACTGAAGAAATTCTTTGAAAATATTCAAATCTGATCAAAAAAGAATGACATGCATTTTTATATCAAAGTTATAAAACGTTGGTTTTAAGTATTAAGTATCGAATTTCAACCGAAGCTCCGATCACGGCCAGATCAAATTCTTCATTTGGTCGCATTTTTCAATGGAATTAATTAATTGTAAAAATCAATGTACAATTGAAAGAATTAACATTTATAGTTAACCTAACATAAAACAGAGCAACTCGTGTCTGCATCAACCGTCAAAAGCTTGCAACGCTTCCTGCAACTTATTAACTACGTTCTGATAAAATTTAATCTGTTCTACTAAATGATTCTTCATTGCTTGATTTATGTGAATTTCTCGTTCCGATAGGAAGTGAGTTTCCTCGGCACCGAGAGCTCGTGCTATTATATCTGTTCTATGAGAGAGCTCACGCAGTTGCTGTGATTCCATCTTATGCTCGCTGACTAGCTTTTCACAATCTTTCCTCTTTTGCACTGCACTCTGAAAAATAGATATTTCAAATTAAAATCTAGTATTTCCAAGCAAAAACGGATAATGATAATGGATAAATTTTATCTCAAAGATTTTTAAATTTAAATTTAAACTTACCTTATGTATACTAATAACATCAGGAAAACTGCTAATAACTCCTCTATAAATATGGAATTTATCGGCAAGAGGTTCCCAATCGAATTTTGGTTGTTCCTCGTAAAGTCTCCCGATTTCGTTATAAGCTTCTCCCGTCGTTCTTAATGCATCCGTCAATCTATTTCTACCACCTTCATCCACTTGCAATCCACTTGGATCCAAAGCATTTCCCAAGGAAACAAAACACTGACCTATTTTCTGGAATTCCCGTTTATACAAAACTTGATGCTTTTTAGTCTGATCAACAGCCATCGCCATAAAATTTTTCACTACGGGGTCCAATCCACTTATAAATCTTGCGAAAGCGTCCGTTTTAATCTCGACTTTGATTGCGTCCAAGGACGTATCTGGACCTTGAATAGCGTTGAAATAATTTACACCTAGTAATTCGTCCTTTTCTGCATGTCGTTTGCCTGCCTTCCAACGCTTTTCGTCGGTACACGTTATAAAGTGTTCCCATACTCGACTCCTTGACAATACTGGATGTCTGCAGACGTAGTCGACGAACTCTTGTAGTTGAGTTCGTCTGTGTTCGATGAATTGCTCCTCGTAACGACCCGAGATTTGTTTGTCAGGCAGAGGTGGAATTGGAATGAAGCAGAATTTTTCTTCTAATCTTTCGTGTAACCAGTCGAAGTGTTTGTACCTTCTGGAGACTTGAATATTGTTGAACTGAAATAAGAATTCATTTTATATTAATGGTTTTGAAGCCTTCAAATATTGGAATTTAATGTCATCTAAATTTAAAATAAATTACTTACCGTAGGAGTAAGTTGGTAGACGATAAAACTTTTGAGTCCTTTGAGTTTCGATTCTTTTTTGGGTGATGTAACGACACAATTATAACTCTCGCCTGTTGATTCCCAGTAACAACATCCATCTGTTTCTCTGATAAAAATTTTCTCGTTCTCTGGTACAATAACGGCTCTCGTTCCGAGTAAAAAACTTTCCTCTCCAGACTTGATTAGTGTTGAGAATTTGTTGTTCTTCTTTGGTATATTTGGAATTGGTTTTTCGGATATGACCGAGTGGATGGTATGCATAGAAACTGGATCTCCATAATCGCTGGTAACTGATTGTTGCGATTGCAGGACCTGGTTTTGTTGGGTCGGGGGGACATAAGCTTGAGTTTGACCAATTTCGGAGTCATCGTCCCAATCGTCGTCCCAAAATTCACCAGTACTTTGTTGAGAAACAGTCATACTAGCTTTAAAATTGAAACAAAATATTTTAGTGTCTATGAACGATTTATAAAATTGGAGTTTCTTTTTAATTGTATTAATGACATTTTAGAATTATTATAGATATCAGGATTTTTAAATATATTATTATAGAGAATTTTCACTCCTCAGAGTTGTAGCAATTATCTCTAATAATGAGTACAACTCTTGTTAGTAATCATAATTATTGTGTCAAGTATCACATTACTGCATTCATATCATTCAATCATTGAGGACATAAAAGCAGAAGTATTATGGTCTTGTTTTACTAATGTTGATATAATATTATACTAGTTTTATTTTAAAATTCAAAATAAATATAACTTGTTGCTCCAAATGGAAAAGTATTTGTTAGTGTAATATCGAATTACCCTAGATCACAAAATTTTAGAGCAGATAAATATCTTCCGTTCAAAGTTTGCTAAACCGAATTTTATTTAATAATTAAACTATAATAAAAAGAAATACCAGTATAAATTCGAATTGGTAAAAACATCAGTTTCACAATACTTATTCAATCATGAAATGTCATAACTCTTCTATTTTAAACGATGATTACATTCTATCCACTCTGCCAATAAACTCAAATAAATCATCTTACTTTGTAAAGTGATCGCACAAATTGCAAATTACAAGCTCCAAAATCTCTTAAGTCGAAAACAACCCCAAGATCACATCTTTAACCATCAAATATCTTTCTAAAAAAATTAAATAAACCGGATTTCCAATGATATAAAATTCAGCCAATACCTGCAGGTGCACCAGCTTCCACCACTTGCACATAGGCAGCAGGGAAAAGTCCGGATTGTCCATTCTGATTATAACCCTCGCACCACCCATCGCCAACATTATCTCTCATGACCGTGAGGATTTCTCCAGCCACAATCGACAATTCTGCCGTTCCTGGCTCCCCCGAAAAATCGTAAAGGGCTCTCACCTAAAGATAAATAGAACATTTCAATTTTCAAAATGATAAACAAAAGAGGTTCGCTTGTCAAAGCGACAAATGAGTCACTCAATACGAATTTGTTAGGCCATTGTTGTCGGCGTGTCACTTTTGTTTCATTCTTTTATTTAATTACGTACCTGTTGGCCCTCCATGGTTTTTGTTTGGGAACACCTTCTCTTAGGAATTTTATCTCTCAGGGTTTTCTAATCGAAAATTTAAACTACCTAAGCGATACCCGACCGCATTTATAACATCTATCTTCCTTTTGCATCGGACAGCTGACATTTGCACGAATGTGTTTGTGTAAAATTTTTCACACAAACTCTCGACTGTGCGGTGGATCACCGATGTTTCATGTGACTGCTCATTGGCGGTGAAAGTGCGGAAGAAGGAATAAAAAACTAGATGATTTTGCAAAGAGGAATCATTACTTTCAATTGTCTCTACGTTAGGTACAACTAGATATTTTCTTTTTTTTCTTTTTAGAAACTCTTCCTGTTTATTGATAAATTGGTCTTTATTTTTAAATGAGAGTGATATATTTTTAAGTATTTCAAAATTACCGCCGCTGAGAATTTCGCTATGGACCAATCGTGTAGCGCCAACACTTGGGAAACACAACCTTAAAATTTTTAAATATCAACTTAATTGACATAATCTTAATGTTTTACAAATCCTTTTCAAAAATATGTGAAAACTTAATATAAGAATTTTCATAACTTATGATGTTTTTACAACTTAACGTTAAGAATTAGGGAAAATAGTAAATTATAAAAGCAGTGACGTAACTAAAAATTGGAGGCCCCCCAGCAAAAATTTTTAAGAGGCCCCTTTGAAAATAAAAAGCAACAAATTTTGAATAAATTTAAATTTTAAAAATGAAAATTGAAATACAGAATGAAATTTATTTTTTCTACTCAGTCTAAGAGGCCCCTCAGAGGAGGAGGCCTCTTCGCAATGCGGGATTTTACTATTACATAGATACGTCACTGTATAAAAGAACTCCATGTGTTCTTTGCGCACTGTGTAAGTGTGTACACGGATTAATAAAATTACGTCATTGTTCATTTCATTCGGTAACTCTCGGTCTCGAAGTTCTCAGCATCGGACTCTTCGGAGAAGGCACAAAGACGCTTGTCAAGCAAGTTTCATAAAAACCGGTCGCCGACGCCGGTCATTCGCAATTTGAAGTTCGTGTCGAGTAGTTGATTGTTAAAATTTCATTGTCTTTGCGAAGTACAGGTATTTTACAGTTAAATTTATTTATCATTATTTACTACTGTCCTCGTGTATGTTGTTTGCTTTATTTCCAACAATTCATAATTAATCATTCAGCCTCTTCGTTCTGATTTTTCGATTTATCGAGTCATGTCGGAATATTCGTCAGCCATTTCTCTCATCGTGTAACACTGTAACGGATATTTTAACAAAGAAGTAAAATCTGAGTCTGACTCAAGTGTACTGAGGTTATTTCGTAATTACATAACATTTATTACTCATCAGTGGTGACCTTGATTGAAACATCTAGATTCAACATTCCATACTTGCAAAATTTCCGATTTATACAACTTTGCTTTCTAGATTATTCTACCGATTGTAACGATCGAAGGTCAATTTCAAATTCTTTTTATCGCAATTGCACTTACAATGACTTGTACTTTTTGTGATTATCACGTTTCTCATTATCGATTACGTGTATCATAAATTGTGTGTAAAGTCAGGTGAAATAGGAGGGAATTTATAAAGAATAACATGAACGTATGGGAATTTTTTACAACTTTTGAAATTCAAGGTCATTGGATGCAGTGTTTTAATATTTGTTTTTAAACCCAGAAGAGTTTATATGATATTGTTAAAGTTTTATTTTGTTTTACAATATTAGCCTTTGTTATGATGTAGATCTTTTGTAATTACATAATTATAATCAAAAGTATATTTTACTTCATTCTATAACGGCTTCTGAATATTCATTTGTAATGATTATACTTTATCAACTGTTCTATTTTAAATGTTGAAATTTTAATCATTTAGATTCTATTTTCATTCAGTGAGTTTGTATCAATTGTTTCAGATAAAAGTTTTATGTAGAAATTGAAAACTGTATTTCTTTCGTTTTCTTAATCTTGGGGATTTGAGGGTCAGATTATCGCAATACATAAGATTAACCCTTATCACTATATGTGTAAATCTGAGAAAATATTAGCATATTCATATATCTCCATGATCATTTGGCTTTTTATATACATATAAGTAGCGCTTAACTCTTTCTCCAAAGATAGAATTTTCAAAACCGTAGAATTTTGTACTCTAATATTTTTCTTTCTTTCTTTTGTGTCTTTTTGTAGAAAGATTCATTATTCCTGAGGAAGATGAATACTCAAGAGTTTTTTTTTATGTAGTTCTATATATCGGTTAGAGAAAAGATATTCGTCATATGCCCTTAAGGCTATAGCATTAGAAATTTAAAAGAGAACGTATAGAAAACCTTTTGAGATGAATTCACCGACCTATATTTCGAGATAATATCATTAGGATCTAAATATTTAAAAATGTAGAGGAAATTCAATTAAATAATGGGATATTTATAGTATATACTTTGTAATTTGTAAGTTATAATTTATAAATATTAATCGAAGGCTAATTAATTCAAATTTTTCCAGTTACTGTCATTCACAATGCCAGTTCCAGCAATTCAAAAACCAGCACCAGTCTTCAAAGGCACTGCTGTTATAAACGGCCAATTCAAGGACATCTCGCTTACCGATTTCAAGGGCAAATATGTCGTTCTATTTTTTTACCCTCTGGACTTGTGAGTATAATTAGCTAAAAACTTAAATTTGATTTTTAACGGCTGAATATTAAGCAACATTTTTTCTTAGAGTTATTTTCCTGTGAAAAAAAATAAAATATGTTTATTAAATTTTGCTGTAGAGGCCTTGTAAAAAAAGTTATTTTGAAATCAATATTAGTATGTCTACTCTTATGCAATTCAAGATTTTTGTAAATTAAGATTTTTCTAATATTGGTATTTGATATATTTTTTAGCACCTTTGTTTGCCCAACTGAGATCATTGCTTTCTCTGATCGTGTGAAGGAATTCCGTGATATCGGATGCGAAGTCGTTGCAGCTTCAACAGATTCACATTTCAGTCACTTGGCATGGGTCAACACTCCCCGCAAACAAGGTGGTCTTGGAGAAATGAACATTCCCCTTTTGGCCGATAAGAGTTCCAAGATTGCCCGAGATTATGGAGTTTTGGATGAAGAGAGCGGTATCCCCTTCCGAGGTCTCTTCATCATTGATGATAAGCAAAACCTGAGGCAGGTTACCATCAACGATCTTCCAGTCGGAAGGTAAATAAAGCACTTCGATTCGATTAATATTACTTACAATTTGATCACTATTTTAATTTTTCTTCAATAATTTTTCATTTTTCTTTCTTTCTTTCAGATCTGTTGACGAAACTCTGCGTCTTGTCCAGGCCTTCCAATACACCGACAAACACGGAGAAGTCTGTCCAGCTGGCTGGAAACCGGGCAAGAAAACCATGAAGCCCGATGTTGTAGGATCCAAAGAGTATTTCAAGGATGCCTAAAGGCTTCAATTAATTAATCGTATCCTCACAAAATACAAAAACGAATCTATTGTATTTTTCCTCTTATCACAAAAAACAATTTAGAGGAACTTCCGTAGCTTTAGAATCGCGTATCAGATACTGCGATATTAATATATCAAACACTTTTAGATTTTTCATTTTCTTTTAATAAACGCAATCTTTTGTAAGAAATGCCACATTATTGATTTAGTTTTCGCCCTTGGCCTAGTAACTTACACCGGAGACTAATGTTATATTTAAATCATAACATTTTTTAATACAGGTAAATGAGAATTAATTAGACTATTAATTGCAGAATAATTAGTAACACGTAAGATGTTACGGATCATTCGAAGCAAAGATTGCACAATGCACAAGGTCTCGAGCATTCTACATACACTTAGAAATTACTGCACACTTATCTAACGCCACGCTAATTAGTTTAATGAATTTTAAAAGATTGAATAAGAAATGAGGTATTTACATTTCCGCATTTCTATATTCTTACGTTAATCCAATTAAAATTCAATTAAGGTCCAATTTTTATTTTCTTAAAAATTAGATTACTATTTCTTAATTATTAATTAATATTCTTAGACAGACTTACTTTTGTTTTACAATTTGAGTTCAGTTTTCTCTGAAATTGTTCGCAAATGTCTTCGATATTTTCAAAGACCTAACCTTTTTATATTAATTTTAGATAATTCAGTTTTTTTATTTCTTAGAAGAAAGAGTCAGAGTATGAGTGAAGAATGTGAAGCTGCTATTAAAAAAACAGGTATTGAGTCACGAATCGTTCTAAGAATTAATCCAAAAATCTTAATAACTTAGAAACTTAGTAACTTATCAGTTAAAATAGTTCGAATCTTAAACTTTATATATTTTTAGGATGGGGTTTATGCAATTACTTTATTATCAGCTTGTGCTGCCTATGCACGATAGCAGAAGCTGGAGCTTCTCTGCTTATTCTAATAGTTTCTCCACTACTTATTTGTGATCTTAAATTGGAAAATAACACTGTCTCGGAAATGAATGCAACTTCGTCTCTTGGTACCTTCTAAATTTGTTTTTTATAGTATAATTTGCAACTTAAGTCTTAAAGTAACAGAAATAATTTAAATTTAAAAATAATTAGGAATGGCATTTGGTGGATTTATCTTTGGAACTCTGATTGATATGAATGGTCGTAAAGAATCAATGCCTGCCGCACTGATAATTATATTTTGCGGCATGTTAGGTCACGCGTTTGCTCAAACTTATTATTTAGTCAACATAATGATATTCATTCTTGGTATAGGGTGAGATCTAATCTTCGATTAAGCTTCTTTAAATTTTAATCTACTTTAATATGATAGACTTATAATGCAAATTAATTGAAACAATTTTGCACAGAGTAGCGGGTACCAACTTAATATTGAGAATCTACATGATCGAATGTTTGCCAGTTCGAAAAAGAGGATCTTGTCTTGCTGTAATCGATTTTATATGGATTGTTGGACATTTAATTTTCCTGGGTAAAATCGAGGATTTTAATTTTAAGTGTTGTGATTGAAAAATTTCGAATTTAATCGTTCAAATCAAATTATTTTTAATTTTAATTCTATCAATATTCTTTGAATTTTTGCTGGCTGTCCTATTATTATAATCAGTTTCTTTTGGAAATAATTACAATTTTAATGATTACTATAAATAGGAATATTTTGGGCTATGATACCTTCGGCAATAAAACTACAAGGAAATGATTTTAGACCAATTTCCTGGCGTGTAATGTCAGGATTAGGTGCAGCTCCAATTTTAATTATGGCTTGTGCAATGAGTCTTCTACCATCAACTCCTCGATTTCTTCTTTATAAAAGACATCCAGAACAGGCAATCGCTGTCTTGCGACAAATGTATGCTATTAATTTTTCAAAGCACGCTGACAAATTTCCGGTATAATATTTTCTTTTAAATACATATTTTTAAAGCCTATTTGAAATAAGCAACTTTGGAATTTGAATTTGTTATTTAATTGATTATTACAGGTTCATACGTTGGAAGGTTGTGTAGAAGCTGACGAGGAAGAAGAACCAGATGCAAACAAAAGTATTAGAAAAATCATCCGCAAATATTTTTCAAAAACTTTAAAACGAATGAAGAGAATATTCACTCCGCCTTTTTTACGTGCGACTATGTTGTGTATTGCAGCCTGCTGCTTCCATTTTCCTGGGTAGATAGATTGTTTATAGAAATCTAAATAATTTTCTAGACTTATCTCTCTGAAAAAAAACACTATCAGAAATGAAAATTAGTTTTATATTTCAGGATGTAAGTATTAATTTTCCTTAAACAAAATGCAGCTAAGAATATTTTACAGACATAATATCTTTGCAGTTTATTTTCATCTCTCGTATAAGCTGAAGCTTTACGTCTTCGACGTTGCCAAGTGCAACAACTCGTAAGATAAACATAATGAATTTACATGAAAATTTTAACACGATATCTGCGAATTTTTATTATAAATGAAAAATTTCATGTAGTAGTTCACTTCAAAATATGATGAAACTGACCTTCACAGTTCACCTACAAATTTAAATCTAATGAAATATTTCTAGATTGATGTTGATCAATTTTTATCTGCGAGAATCATTTTTTGATGAGTTTTAAACTCCTTTTTCGTATTTTTCTAGATTTATTTGGATGGCTTTGTGGAATACGCACATTTTAGGTGAAACTTCAAATGAGACGGGATTTGTATTTTGGAAAAGCAACGTTACTTGTGTTGCAGACTCTGAATACATGGCCTTGACCTTTCTCAATAATAATTGTACCGAAGTGAACAATGCTTACTTTCAATCTTTTTCTCTCATTTCCTTGAGTTTTGCCCTGGGCGAAATTCTTCTAATAATTGCTATCGACATAATTGGTAGAAGATTATTTCTAAGTGAGTTACATATATATTTCGTTATTTTTCAAACTCTACATGAAAATTCAAAAATAATACATGCCTTCAATCCATTTTGTAGTATCATCAGGATTAATTGGAAGTACAGCCTTAATCGCATTCACCTTTGCTACACGTCCTATGGCAAGGAACGTTTTATCTGTATTTTTCTTATCAGCATTTGCCATAAGTTACACGACAGTGACAATAATATTATTGGAAAACTATCCGACTGGCTTGAGGTGATACATTTAATTATTCTTATATTCTATATTATTGAAACTGTCTTATCAGAAACTAGAAGTATTATACAAATAATTATCTTAATTTTACAATGACTTTACTTGATTTAGAGGCACGATTATGGGTTTCACAAGAATTCTTCCACACCTGGTTGGGTACTTCATGAAATTCCTTATGAAGCTTCCCTGCCTAACGACACTTTACATTGCATCTGGCATAATGATAGGTTGGTAAGATTCTAATTATAGCCTCTTGCTATATTAAGATTGAATATAGCACCGTGTTCCAAACTCGCAAATATCTCAAGTTATTCTATACATATTTTGTTAGGATATTTTTTTTTATTCGGTGACTATAATTACTATTATATATTAGAAGGAAAACTAACCCAGGACTTGAATTTTGAAGTCTTAACTTTGAAAATTAAAATAGCGGGTGAAAAATTTAGAGTGATATAATTATTTTAAATATGAAACACTTTTTTAATACATTTATTTTTTCCAGGTGCTATAATTACAGCGATTCCTATTCCCGATTTGACAAACGCCCCGATGAGAGAATGAAAAGTCTAATTTTCTAGGGAGAAGTTTTTCGTGCTACTCTTTCGATCAGCGAAATTCACATTTCCATTTTAATAAACGAAAAACGTTAAAAACTGTCTTTGTGTGTCCAACTGTCCAGTCTAGAATCGATTTTTAGGCTGGAAGTGAAGGCGGTTTTAACACTGGACTAAAATAAACAGATTAATAACGTTAAATAAAAAAGAGCGCGGTAATAGTGGGCTCGTCTGCAGAGGGCAGTGACCTACTTTTTAAAAATTATATTCCCAAAACCGTTCGAATTTTATCATTATTTTCAAGGATACATTCGAAAATTGAGCAGGAAATATTTTCTCATCCAAATTGGAATAAATTAAAGATTTTTAACAGCTACAGTTGATAAAAATCTGAATTTATGTACATAAAATAAGGAGAGTGCTCTGAGGTCTAATGAGTTTTTCAAAAATTTAAATCTTCTTTAGGACTTAGAATATAATTCATACAATTTGGTGTTATTATAGTTAAGAGATAAAAGATTTTTGGCATTCATGTAAAAAAATATGCCTTTCTTTCATTTTGCGACAGCTGTTGTTTCATTTCGAAAGCATATATTGACTTCATTCATAATTTGAAACTGACTTGAACCTTGGCTTAGCTTCAAGTCGACGTTCGTGATCGTAACATAGTAATAGTTTAAAGTAGTTTAGCTTAAACTTCGAACGAACAGCTGAGTCTATAAGCGCCGTTCGACGTTTGGTATTTTAAGTTCATCTTGTTACAAGATCAAACCTTGCATGCCATAATTAGGAATCGAGAGTGTGCCTGTTTTCTTACTTTAATGACCTGCATTTTAATAATCTTGAAATAAGACTATTTCATATATTCTAGTTCCAAGAAAATAATAGAAAATAGAAAATAGTTCTTCAGAAATATGAGTAGAATTTCCTTGAACTTGATCATTAATAGAGACGAGTCTAAAAACCGCCTGTCACAATGTCTTGGCATCATTCTGATTTAAAGTAGTTAGAATGAGAGTTTTGATAATTTTAGAATCTGCCACTGGCTGGTGCGGAGGATTCAACTAAGTTTGTTTAGAAATGCCTAGGTTTGTTTGGTTTGTTTCCTCAAAAAGTAAAGTGTGTGACTCGAGTCACATTTACTCTTAACGCCTCATATGCTCTACTAATTGGATTGCTTTTGGCAATACGTTTCAAACTCTCTGTTATATTTTCCATTCCCCTGAGATTACATGGAAATTCATTTAGTCGTCTATAAGAAACTTTTGAACATTTTCCAAAGAATCCCAACTAATTTTTTTTAAATACAGTGGGTTATTCAAGATTCCAATTCTCAAATTCTATGTGAGTCAAAGTCTAAATAACAATCATTTCCAAAATGATCAAGAAACAATTTCTACAAATTTTTCTTTTTCAGGAAAATCTACAAAGCGAGGGGAAGCAACAGTCTTAAAATGTAAACATAAAGGATGAATTGTACCCCAAAGGACAAAAGGAGAATCATCAATGCGATCAAAATATCATTGAATGTAAATAAACACCATCGAAGAATGTGGCCACGATCTTCTATTGCGAACATCGTGCTCTCAGAGGGACCTGTCTTCCGCGTGGCTATTTTGGCCCTCGTACAAGAAGAAGACGAAGAGGAAGCAGAAAGCATTACTGTGGAGGCGGAGGAAGAAGAAGAAAGAAGTCTTTCAGTTCACTGAGGCGCATGCTCGCCCATCATCGTTTTTCAAATCCACAGACGGTTTTCCCTTGTGCACGCGATAGCTTTCCAGCTCCCGGCATTCACCATCTTCGAAGTTTCACGTCTTCCCGTCAACCCCGTCAACCAAAGTGCCTCGGGTCTGGACATCACGGCGGAAATATGTCGACGCTCGTCGCCGAAAATAACCAACCGAAGTGCAATACTTTCTTCTCAAACAGCGCCTCCGCCGGAAATCGGACGTGCCAGGAAGACGGAAAACGCCAACCAGGTCGACTTCTATGCCATCACGTCAACGTGATCCACTAACTCAACGTCTAATCCAACGGGTCAACGTTTGATCCACCAGATTAAATTCTGGCACTTTAGAGAATCATTGAATATAGGGATATTAAACACTTCTGAATTTTTGAAAACTTCAAGAGAGACTGTGTCATTGAGCCCAGGTCGAGTCTAAGAAGTTCCCACCTCGTCGAAAGATTAACCTTGATGCCAGCCTCGCAATCGCTAACGACCCACGTTACAACACTGCCTGCATTTTCAGACGTCTTTCGAAGTTGAGGGCGCTACCGCAAGCTCTCTCCGTTTGGAAGTTCGCCAGCGATGTCAGTTTAGTTGGGCTGCCCTCGTCGAGATCTCCTCGTGATTCGTGACCTCTTAGGATCGAGTTTATGCTCGGAAACGGAAGTGAAGATCAGCCATGTGGTGTCTAGTTGGTCATTAAAAAGGAGAAAAATTGGCTAGTGATTAGTGAAGTTGTCCTTTCGAGGAATCGAGAAGTCCAGGAAAGTTAGGATGGGTTAATACTTTAGTCTCACAATTTGCTCTAAAATTATGGTGAATACTTCAAGGTAGAAGATAATGGTTAATCAAAGTACCACCTTGAAGCATAAACAAACCCAATTAACCGATCTCCTACGAAAGAAATGATTGGTCGTGAACTCACTTCAAAATGGAGATGAATCTTCCAAAAGTCGAGGCTCAGTACCTTCGAAAATCTGAAGAATTACAGAGCCCCTCTCAATCTGAGAAACTTAGAAAAAAAGTGAAACCCAATAAGAGAAGAAGAGATCGAGATAAGATGATTGATCAAGAGAAGCTACCAACTCCACCTCCAGATCCAATGGAAACAAATGTCTTTGATGAAGCCTTTGTCAAGCACAAAGATGTCGGAAAAAAAGAATTAAATTTTGAATTCCAGGATTATCTTGAGGATCGTCGTCCTTCGAATGAGAGTCATCCTAGTTCCATATCGAGAACAGCGACCGCTTTTGCGGCCAATTTTGCTGGTACCGAGGAAGCCTTTGATCATCTGGAGAAGCTCTTTCTGTTGATGGAGCAGGTAATTAATCTTCGGGATCGGAATTCTAAGATGTTTAGACGAGTTAGGGAACTGGAGAGGATCAAGTCTTTGAGGAATGCTGATCGGGAAGTTGAAAGAGTTCTTCTTAGAGGAGAAGATGTTGTGTTACCGGAAGAGGACGCTGGATTTGCAGATTCCCTTTTGGGGGCGATGCTTTTTAGTGGAGCGGAAGTATCGACGAAGAGAAGTTTTCGATCGCCACCAGTGAGACAGAGGAGTAGATCCATTGGGATTGAACATCCGGCAGTATTAATGACACAAACTAGTTCTTCTGGAACATCAATTCAAAGTAAGAAGAGATTCTCAATTGCAGGGGGTCCGAAAGTGTCAAAGTGGACCAAAGTCAAGGCTGCTTTTAAGTGGGAGAGGGCTGGGACTGGTGAAACGATCGATCCTGAGATTATGAGGTTTCTTAGGGTTCCAGATAATAATGACACTTCAACTGGATCTGGATCCTCGCCGAGAACTGGGGACCATTCTGGACCACCGAGTCCCGGTACTTTGTCTTCATCATCCTCAACGGAAGATGTTTTTCAGGGTGAGGAAGGTTTGATTTTTAAAGTTGACAATATTTCAATTAAAATATGTTCATTTTTGAAAATTAAATTTTAAAATGTTAACTTCAATAGGTTCAAGGATAAAATTCTGTCAAGTTTAAAAATACTCTCTTTAAATGTCAATTATTTATTCTTATTCTAATTAAGATTTAGAAAGCTGCATTTAAAGAGCTTTCACCCTTTGAAATCGGATTTTTTTTGTGAGTGTTATAGTTTGTTTGAATTTCATTTTCATTATTGTTATATTTTATTTTTGTTAATTAGTTTCCAGAATTGTAACCTTTTAATAGTTCTAAAGCAACCAATTATATAATATTTTTAACTTTTTTAAATTTACCTATTTAGGTGCGCATAAAAGGCCTCAATCTGGTCAATTAACTGTCCGAACGAAAGAGGACATCACACATGACGATCCTACTCGTCGAAGTCGATCTCTTGATGGTGATGTTTTGATACCTCATAATGTTGTATTCTCCACTCACACATTAAAGGTAATAATTAACAATGTATAATTTAAATATCAGTAAAAATAAATATTGTTTTATTAATTGTGTTTACAAAAGATTTCTCTTTTTAATTAAGCATTTCACGTTTTCCAAAATCTATAATTCTCAGTCAAATTTATATTTTTTTTAAATTGATTTAATTGATAATAATATAATTTCTTTCAGGATGGTACTAGTATCAGAAAGTTTGAGAAGGGTCACAGTAGAACACCATGGAGAAAAGTTAAAGATATGATTCATTTGCGTCGAGAGAACATTCGACGACAACCACCTCGTGGTAGCATACGAAGTGAGGATGGTTATTCTATTTCAAGCCTCGAATCGTCGGAAATTCTTCAAGAGGTAATCACCATCATTATAAATCTCAATCAAACAAACGATTATTTCGATAATATCACAGCTGGAAAATATACCACATTCCTTTTTTAACCACCACGTAAATAAAGGGTTCACTGGCAAAATGCTTAAAATACCAATCACTTCAAAGTTCAAAAAATTAAAATCGTTTTTCAATCTAGCTCGATTATTATTTTACTTCAAAATCTATTCACTATCTCCAAACAATTTTTCGAGAGAAAAAAAATATTTGTCTGCAGATTTTTTCTTAAATTTTCAGCACTTCAGTTAAGTTTTATTTGCTCTGATATTTTCTGTAATTATTATTTTTTAATTATATAATATTGAAGTTATGCGATAGTTTATCCAAATTCGATGAAAGATTCAATGAAAGCTGAACGATTTTTTCAATTCCTTGCGGTTACGGAAGCATGTAAAGTGCATTTGAGAATTAGATTTTCTACACCTCAGAAATATATACAAAGTAATAAATCTCGACGTCGCAAATCACAAAAAGCAATAACCGCTGGGCGATGATGTGGGCGTATGCAAGTTAGTCCCATGAAGGCTTCTTTTACTCACGTCGGTGCTCTCTGATTTAAAAATATCTTGAAGATATATGAGATATTGAGGCTTCTCTTAAGTGTTGTACTCATTGGAGTCACTTCGTTGGGGTCCAAAGCGACAAACCAGTAGTTTGGAACGAACATTAATGCCGCATATTTCAAAGCATGTGAAAATGTTGACAACTCGATAAATATTATATGCTAAGAAACATTTTATGACTTGCAAAATCAGTTACATTGAACACTTAATACTTGCCAAGTAGCTCAAAATTAATTCACGCCTCCCCGATTGTCAGATTAATCATCCTTATTAATCAGATGTTTATCATTTTTTATAAAATCCACTATTAAAAATAGACGAAAAAAATATATTATTTAAAATTAAGATCGTTTAAAATTAAATTGATAAATTCTAACAATGAAAACAAAAGGACTTTTGTCGCTAAAAGCAAATTCTTGAATTTATCCAAGATTGGCGCCGGAATGTGAGAAGCATTCTTTAAATTGATAAATATTTGGGGAAGCTTTTAGTAACTAAATGTACTTTGTTCTCCTAGAAACGTCTATTTTTAAACTGGATTGCGAGTGATTTTCTGACAATTTAAGATTCGCAGTTTCCTTTATTGCTAGTTTAAATTCAACAGAGGGAATTCTATGGTAATTCAAAATTAGATTCTTAAAGTAACTTGAATTTTTGAATTAAAAATTTCTAGTTGCTGCAATTTGAAAATGGAAAACCTCGCGTCCAAATAACGACTTCAGAGTGTCCGACAGTCCATTCCTCAAAACCTTCGAGTCCAGGAAGTGAAATTGTGGATTTGTCTAGCAGACGATTGACTCCAACTTTGAGGATTACAGTCCCGTCGAGTGAAGAATTGAGAAGCATTTCTCCCCCAGAGTCAATTTCACCTCCACCTTCTCATAATTTCGATTCTGCAGAGGAAAGATCACCGTCTGAAGAATTTGAATTTTCAAAAAGTGCCTCGATCTTAGGACGATCCAAAACATGGCAAGATGTACCATCGACAAATGAATTCAGAAGACAGGTAAAAATTCGAAAATATATTTTTGAATTAAATATTTTTCTGAATTATTTATCTCTTTTTATTTTAATTCCTTTTTTTTTTTTGTTTCAGCATTTCCAAAAAGGTGAGTCTTCACGAATTTCAAGACTCTCGAGACAAGATTCTAAGTGGCACAAAGTGAAAAGAGCTTTCCTCACAAATACTACATCTGTTCCCCCAAGTCCTAGCAGAATTTCCTCGTTCTTCGATGGTGAGTGCCTTTTATCAATATTTTTATTTTAATTTCATCTTAAATCTCTTTTAATTGATCCCTGTTTTTTAATACAATTTATACAGTCACTCAAATGTTCAGAAATGTTAGTAATTTCTTTTCTATAAGACTCAGTGATGTCCTCTAAAACTTTTTCGAACTCCTTGAAAATTATTCTCTTTGAATTTTGTATGTCTGTAATTTTCTTTGAAGTATTTTCATTTGCTTTGTCGATGATTTGAAGTGCTACTTCAGTATTTTTTTCAACACAATCTTTTAAAGAAAAAGGTGAATCGCATTTTCGACAATTTTTTAGTAAGGCAATAGCACTATCGAGTTGGCATTTTATCTCTTTTTTAAATTTCTCGATTTCGAATTTTAAAGTTTTCACTTCTGGGAAATCATCGCATTGCCAAAATTTTAAATCTTGAACCACTTTATCATTGATCATCAGGATTTTCCATTTCTTTTTAATGCCACAAATTTCGTCCAGATTAATTAATTCCCATATTTTGGTATCTACGCTTTTCAAAATCTCTTCTCTTTTCAAAAACTCTTCAGCTTTTTTCTGCTTAATTCCTGATTCAAGATCGTGTAGAATGGTTTCTGTTGATTCGTTAATTAGTTTTGTAATTTTTTTGGCATACTCCTCTACTAATTTTAGAGAGAAGAGATATGTATCCGCTATTTTCGAGTTGCACTGAGGAAAATAAAAATTTAGGAATTTGAAATTAAATTTTTGAAATTTAAATGAATATTAATTATTAAAATTCTAAATTAATTTGAATTATACTTCTCTAAATTTAGTAACATAAAACTAAATAAAGGCTTTCAAAGCCCAACAAAATATTACGAAATTTCTCATAATTTAAAAATGCTTCATAAACGCAACTCTAAATCTCTCAAGCTTAGAATAATAAACCCAAAGCGCAATAGAAACAATGCTTTCTCACTGTTAAATTTAGAGATGAAGTTTTCTGACTTGTTTACTCTCCTGCCAGAAATAAAAACATATTTAGAAATCTATAAGAGAATATGTAATGCTTTTACTTTTGGTCGAGGAATTTGAGAAACAGTATTGCAACTCGTTTTCGGACATTTTGCAACTGCTGTTTTATATTCTTCACATCGACTTTGTATTACACGACCACCAATTTTTTCTTTTGGTTTACAGCTTCTTTTAACATTATCTGAACACGAACTTTTACTTGCAAAATGGACTAGTACATTTTTTAGGTTGTTTAGTGGTGTATAACGAGTTACTGGGACGGAAAATTTGGAAACTAACATGCTAGACACGTCTGTTGACGGATCAGAAACCTCAAAAGATTTGACAGATCTATCTTTTAATAAATGACGGACGAATGTGTCTAGCGATTCGAACATGACTCTAGAATCTTTGCCAAAAAACTTGATAGGTATCCACTCGTGATAGGCCCAAGTTCAGAAATTTAGGAAAAGAGTTCCTATTTTTATAAAAAGGATTTATTGATCGAATTTTTCTATAAACAGAATTTTCATTATAAAAATGTCTAGAATTTGTAAAAGACAAAAAGAGGAATATGTATAAATATTCTCAGTGTAATTATATTTAAATATTTAAGCTTCTAAAGTTTAGTTTCCAGAATTAAAAACTCTTGGAATTTTTTTATCTGTCCAAAATAGATCCAATTATGTCAATTGATAAATTGAGGAAAATATGGTAATTTTATTGTTATTTTTATAAAATGGATTTATCGATTTCAATTTTTGGAATAGAAAAAAGGCGTTTCGCTGAATCATCAAAGAGGTTGTTTTTATAAATTGTTTTCTATTCATATCTCTGTAAACGCTTTGTTCATTCGGTGATAAGTGGCAATTTGCTATTTCTTACAGGGTCGTTCTATTTTCAAAAATTGTTGAATTGTTGAAAAATATCATGATTCTTTTTTCAGGTGACACTTTTGTTTTATGTTTATGTTTATGTTATTGATACAACGTCGAAATATGGGAGTACTTATGATGTTCAGTTAAAAAATACATGAATAACATTTGATTTTACTACCAGAACGTAGAGGCAATCTTCACCTAGGTTTTCAAATGTCGAACTGCAGCAGCTGTTTTCTGGTTTCCGTGCCAGAACTCCTTGTCATTTATGAATCGTTAAATCAATCTGAGATGTATATGAGGCTTGGCGAATTTCGAGGAGAGGAAAGTTAAGGCAGTTCCGATTCGGTGCAGAGGAAATTTTTATTTCCTGCGTAAATTATATTCAAACTGGAAGAATTGAGTTGATAAAGGCAAATTTAATTTAATTAAAAATCAGATTGTTTTTCTCATATTTTAACTTTAAAGTTATTAAATAATTTTGAAGCTGTCGATTTTCTAAATTTAAAATATTGGATTTAAATGTTTATATATCGAAGTTGGATCATTTTCTTTTAAAAAGAAAGAATTTCGAATGTTACTTTATTTATCACTATAGAATTGGCTTAATCGACATCAAATTGGCAAAACACAATCAGTAAACGGAACACACAATGATCTGTCTGTTGATTTCTGCCTTTTATAAAAATAGCTTCAAATTCAAGGTCTTTTTTGAGTTTGCAAGCTAGACGTGTAATATCAATTACACAATATTTTTAGAAATTGAAAATACTCATTCTATGGCGTTTTACTTACAAAAGATTTTTCTTAAATATTTTCAACAGCTCTGGCGAGGTACATTTGTGACATGAAATAAGATTCAGAGAATATTCTTTACTTTGTTCTTTGATCTTCAAAAAAAAGAACCTTTTCGACTGTAAATTTTTTGCTTTTACATTTTTTAAATCCAATTTTAATAAAAAGTCATACAGATTTTCAGAAAAGTAGATTACTTCTTAAAAAAAATTATTATGCCCAGAGTTTCTTATTTTTTCTTTTTCTTTTTAATTTAAATATACTTTTTGAATGAATGTGTAAACTTTTGTAAAAATATTGTGAGTTAAAGTTTAAGAATGAAGAAAAGATGATTGTTATAAAAAAGAGAAAAATGTATTCAAAATGAAAAGACTTCTGAGTTTCAAGAAAGCTCGCGTTCTAAGAACACATATCCATAAATTAACTCGACGTTTCCCAGGTTTCTCACTTATTTTAGTCGGACTTTACCCCAATTTTAAATTGAGAAGGTGGCATTACGTTAATTATTGAAACCGTAACTCATGACTTTAAACCAGTTTTACAAATCTTGTAATAAAAATACAGTCTTAACATAAATCAATTATTAATATACTTATAGATTTTAAAATACTTTTTATCCACTTTTTTATATTGTAAATCATACTATAAGAAAAGATACTATTTTTCATTCGTTCATTTTTCCATGTTTGCAGAAACGGATATGGGAAGAAGTTATAGTGCCAGTGCCGAAGATTTGGAAACCGATGCAAGTTCCAATGTCCAGGTAGAAATTCAAAGAAATTATCAACTTCTCCATGACAAACTGAGCGCAGAATTTTATCGGAAGCTAACCGAATGGGAAAAGTTAAAATCCACATCGCCAACTGGTCCTCCCCTTTCACATTCGTCACAGGAAAATATTTCTCGAAATAAATCTTCTCCCCGAGATAAAGATTCTTCAAATGCCTTAATCCTTGGAGAAGAACAACTTACTCCCGAATTTAAGAAAAAACTGGACGAATGGAAACGAATAAAGAAGGGAAGTCCAGGAATGACAACTCCTGAGCATCAAGTTTTCAAAAGGAGACTCACAGATTGGCAAATTTGGCGAGCTTCTTCTAAATCTGAAACAAAACCAGAAGGTGATTCTAGTAAAACTCATGTTTCAGATGAATTTTTAAAGAAGATGGAAGAGTGGAAAAAAATTAAAGCCTCACGATTTGAGGATGATCATGAAATTGTGGGGAGGAAGGATTCAAATGTTCAAACTCATAACATTAGAAATAGCAAAGTTTGGAAGGCACTTGATGAAAGAGAATTCCAACCTTTGGGAAAGATTCTTGGAAAAATTGAAAAGATTCAATCGAAGGAAAAACAAAGGGATGCAGTTCTGGATAGAGAAGCTAGGTATTTGTAATTTTATTTTAGAAAAATAAACAAGTTTTCATCTGACTGACTCTAAATTGTTTTTTAAAGATTATCCATGCTGAAACGTGAAGCTATTGGATCTTCCCCTCGAAAAAGGGATGTTTTGGTTCACACCTCAACGGGATTTTTCCGATTTGAAGGCATATCCCAAGAATTTACAAGAAAGCTCTACGAATGGGAAAAAAGTCAGGGGATATCGCCGGAATCTTCTACTTTTAGATTTTTAAATCCCGCTTATAGAATCTCTGCAGGTGCGCCGTCCACTGAAACTCCGAGTAAGTTTTATAGGAAAAAAATGATTAAAAATTGAAAATGAAAAAATTCTCTATTATTTTAGGTGAAAAAGGAGTTCGTCCAATTCTTAAACGTTCAAAATCAGTTGGCAGTATTGTTGAAGGAAGCACACGAGAAGAAACTCCCATTCGTCAACTTTCCAGTTTGTCTTTGAATGATGTAGGGAAATTAGACGCTGAAGGTAATAATACCTAATTTTTTGTTTTAATGTGATGCCATTAACAAACCTTGAAAAATTTTTAAATTAAATTTTCGTTTGTAGCAAAATCGAGAGTGGATTCGGATCAAACATTAGCAGAAGAAGAAGTATTAGAAGAAATCGCAATGGATGATTCCGAGCCAGAAGCGATGATAGTTGACATTGAAGATGTTATTGAGGAAACTGCTAGTCCAATGGCAAAATTGCAACCACATCAAACTCCAGTTTATTGTGTTGCTGCAAGTGAAACAACAAGTATTGCTATTCCTTTGGGAACTGTGACCTCAAGCCACGAACCTTCTCCTGTAATTTTAATCGAGGCAGGAGAAGTTTATCCCATTAGTAATAAAGTTATGATGAAGAATCAAATTCAATCATCTCGTTCCTCGATTGTATCTGTAACTCAAGAATCTTCTAATGTGACATCAAATTCAAGTACAGAATTTGCTGAATCAAAAAATTCTGAAGCTAAATCAGTTGTTTTCAACGAAATTAAAAGAAGCAAAACTATTTTAAGGTGCGTAGGTTTTTAAATAAGTTTCAAATAAAATGATTAGTTATAAAATAAATAAAAAGAATTCATGTGTATAGATTTAATATAAAGATGACGATTTTTACTACAGGGGAATCAACGATCAGAAAGTCGATAAAAATAAGAGAACTAAGTCAGAAATGGATAAACTCATAGGTAAGAACGTGATTAATGATTAATCTATAAAAGCCAAAGTAGAATCTTGTCATTCTAGGACATCCCGGTAATGAGACATCTCTTGCGACAGAAGAGTTGAGGCCCCGAAGCACTAAATATGGTATCTTAGGAAAGGAGGATGCAGATGCTGTGGTAAATAATTATTTTTTCTTAAACACATTTTTTAATATAGAGAAAGAAAAGAAACTTGTGCGGATTCTAACAATTATTGTAATAATTCATATAGATGAAAACTCAAGAATTGGATTTTAGAAGAAAAGAATCAGTTTCTGTGGAAAGGACTGAAAGAAGTTTGCCAATCAATTCCAAAAAAGAGCAACAGAAAGCGGAGGTCAATACGATTGTGGATACTTGTTTTGAAACTTCCCAAGCATTGGAAGTTCTTCCTACTGAAGGTTTTATAATTTCTCATAATTTTGTTTGTTTTTCAAAACAGAATATCTTCAAGATTTGGTATTAATTCCTTTTGTTTTCCTTTCAGATTATGTAAATGCCGTCACCATAACGAACGTAACGGAACCAGACACCCCAAAAGAATCTTTAAAAACAATTCGCCTTTTCGATCAAGACGTTGCACAGGAACTCAATCGTCCTGACAAAAAAGAGCTACAAGAAAAATCCCTCGCGGCAATAGCAAATGATTTCGCGTCAGGTTTAAAGGGTTTCGAAAACCCCTTCAGAAAATGTAGCGTCGAAAAACATGATGTAGTCATCACCGTCAACCCTGATATCAGACAAAAGAAGGTTTTAAAAACTCGAAGATTAACAGATACTCAAGTCGGATATCAGTGGAGATCAAAAATGAACGAGACCGATTCTTCCAATGATTCTAGTCCTCTCACAGTCACTACCTTTCGGGAAACTCCAGATGTTGAGAGAATTATCATAAACGAAAGCACTCTCAATAAAATTGTAGTTCCAACTGCGTGTTCCGAACCAATGGTTCTAGAATCAAATTTGCATACAAGGTCTAATAGTGAGAGAATCGGTTCAGATGCTGGAGAAACTTGCAATAAGAAAGAGAAGCAGGAGTCCCAAAGTGTCTTCATTAAAACGAAACGAATGATATTTTCACCTTTTAGGCGAAATAGTAAAGACAAAGGAGTGGAAAATCAAAAAGAGAATGAAAAAGGTGAAGAGTCTAGTGAGGTGATTTTTCAAGAGGAAGTTGCGTGTGGTTCTTCTGTATTGGAATCACAACCTCCGATTCAACCATGGACTAATTTACAAAGGACGAGATCTAATTCTGAATCTCCTTGCTCCAGAGAGAGAAAAAGAATAATCGACTCTCCAGATCAAAGACGACCACCTTTACCTCAGTCACCCATTCTTTCCAGAAAGGAATATCGAAGATCTTCACCGAAGGAAACGGCACCGAGTATACGGATGATGATTCAGAGGTATGATTAAAATTTATTCATCACAAAAATGTCACTTTTGGATTTTTGAAATTTAGGTCTGTTGAAACAAATTTTCTTTATTTCCAGATACAATCAAAAACTGGAAGACGCAGGAAGTCCCGCGAGCAGTGGAAGTGTTTCGCCACTTTGGAGATCACCAGTAACCGAAAGAAGAGTGCGAACTCAAATGGAAAAGTACCAAGAGGAAGTACAAAAAGCAATCACTGGACCTCCTCGTCGAGACGTTCAGAAAAGCGCCAGTACAAGTTTAATTCGCGACAATACATCAACTTCGACATTAAATTCCCCAGTAGCGGAAAGATCTCGAGGTAACGAAATCCTCAAGAGCACGAGTGTTGATTTCGCGAAAAACCGAAATTTTTCTACAGCCCTTAGTGTCAAAATCGACGAAGAAGGTAACGAAATTTCTCTTTCAAAAAGGGAGAAACCAAAAGAAAACATATCTCCAGATTTAATTCATAAATTTGCTGCCTTATCCTCTGCAGCAGCACATAACGAAAGAAATTCGCCTATATCTTTCAGAACTTCTGGAATAGATCTTCCACTCTCGGTATCATCCACTACAAATTTAATGGAAGATTTTCAAGCCGAAGAAAGTGATGAATCATCACCTTCGAAACTTCGAGCTTTGAGACTTCAGAGAGCAAAAGAAGATTTTTTATCAAGAGGTCCTTCATGTTATTCTCATGATCCGTCCAATACTAGTCAACAGGATGAAATAGTTTTTGATTCCGGAACCGAGTCAGTTGATTTTGAAGACAGACCCGATTTGATAAAATCTGCTAGCGCTGGGATGATTAATGTTGATACCCGTACGTTTGAAAGACTCGCTTCAAATCGAGGCTGCGAATCACTTCCCAGATCTGCCAAAAAATCAAGCGACGTTCCCAGTCGATTTAGTCAGATAGCTAACAAATTTCGAAGAGCAAAACTCAAACGGACGAAAGATAAAGAAAGTAAAATGAGCACGGTATCGATGCTCTGCAGACAAAGTCTTTTGGTTGATATTCAACCTGAAGGAACTTCCAAAAGCTGCCCTACTTCTCCGTCGCCTCAAAGGGAAGATGATGACTACAGTCGGTTTAAAAAACATCGCGAAAGTAATTAGAATTAGACAAGAAGGTAGCTGAAACTTTTCTAAATTGTTAAAGAAATTACGCAGAAAATATGCAATAAGGAGTAAAGTTTTAGAATGTAAAATTTCAAACTAAATTGTGTAAATTCCTATTTTTCAAACGAATTCGTAATCTATCAAACGTAAAAATAAGTAAATAAGCCAAAATTGAAATATCATTGTTTTCATATATTAGATAGGAAACTAATTTAATGATAAGCAAGATTAAAGATGAAATGTAACGTTTACAGAGTTTCGTTCTAGTCTAGAAAATGCATTTTTTTTACGATTTTCTAATATTCGAACTTGATGTCAAAGCCTAGTCAATCATCTTAACATTACAGTATAAAAATTCAATCTTGGAAGGTATTTTCTTTCATCTTCTTTCTTTCGTCAAGATTTTCTGACTTACCATAAAGTTAGAATAATTAGCTAAACGGAATTTCCACCCACTTTTTGATTTTCATTCTTTACTGCAAGAGTATTTTGAATTTCTAACAAAGTTTTCCCCTTCGTTTCCGGTATAAGGTAAAAAGTAAACGGTACCAAAAGAAAAACAATTACTGAACATAGCCAAAATACATATTTTTCTCCAATGAGATTCATCAGGGGCTGAAAAGCTTGAGTAGTTGAAAAATTCAATAAAGCTGAGCTTGCAATCGAACCAAAACCCGCAAGAGATTTTATATTTGGTGGAAACAATTCGCCCACTAAGGTAGAAGGCACACATCCAAGCCCGTAATTAAAAGAGAAAGAATAAAAGAAAAAAGCAAAAATTGGTAGGAACAAAAGCCCATCAACATTCAATTTTAGAGACAGTAAATGAAAATGTAGTCCTATAATAGCCAGGGATATAGATACTCCAATTCCAGAAGTCATCAACAGACTTCTTCTTCCGAATTTTTCCACAAGATAAGCTGCAAACATGTTTGTCATTATTGAGCAAAGTCCTAAAGAAGTTACAAGTGTGCTGGGTGTAAACTTCACGTCTAATTTTCTTATGACGATTTCCAAGTAATTGTAGAAAATATTGAAGAGTGCAAAAACAGAAAAAAGTTGAAGAAAAATGATGATCATCGCATTCTTTCGGTTTCCTGAAATATTTTTAATTTATATTTTTTAATTATAATATTATTTTAAAATCATAAATCAGCTTCATTCCAGGTTTTACCTGGACGGTTACACTCCTTCAGTCTTTGGAGAAGGTTCATCTCTGAGTCACGAGAATAATGCTGCATGTCCTGGATTTCTATTTTCACATCAGTTTTTCTTCGAAACCATCTCAGAGATTCTTCTGCTTTTTCAAGTTTTCCAGTTTGAATATAATGATAAGGAGATTCCGGAATCAGGGTAAAGAGAGCAAGGAATAAAGCATTTGGTACCAGAGCAATGTAAGCAAAAATTTCCATTGAAAGATACGGTCCCATTGCATTGCCGAGGACATTCCCAATATTATTCAAATTTAGGTTTAGGAATATCTAAAAAGAATCCAATTCTTGTCTGAATTTATATTTAATTATTGAAATTGAAATTGAAATGTATTCTTTAAGGGTTTACTTGCCAGAGCACCACGAATAGATGGATGAGCAATTTCACTCAAATAAAGTGTGAGTGAGGTCCACATTGCCCCTGAACCAGTCCCTAGACAAAATCGAGCTGCATACAACCAGGGAACAGAAGTGGCATTTATTTTACAAATCCAGCCAATTGCCATCGGAATACCTCCGAAAAGAAGTGTATTTTTTCGACCAATGTAACCTGACGATGAATTTTTTAAGTATTTTATAAATAGACATTAAATTTGAATCAGAGTGGTCTTTATATATTAGTAATCTAGAAATTAAAAATATTTACTTTGCAGAAAAACCCCTATAAATGACCCAACTAATCGTCCAAGATTTAATAGCGAGGCAATCCAAGGAGTATCAAATTCGGTCAGTTTTAAGGGAGAATCTGATTCCGGGTCTGTCAATTGAGCCAAATATGGTGAGGACCAACCATTTGACAATCCAGAATTAAGTACGTTGAGACTTACTGTAAAAATTTTAATGAGGGATTACAATCATGAAAAAAATTTAATTAAGTTTACATTCAAACCGTTAAATTCAAGTCATATAAAAACTGATTTACTTACCAATTTAATTAATAATTTATGCACTTAATAATTTATTAACTTACACGTCAATCCAGCTAGCCATTGAGGCCAGAATTTTTCTTTCTCATCACTTTCAGAATTCTTATTATCATTTCGAGTCATTTTTCACTCGAATTTTTCAAAATTACTTGTCCAAAAAATTGATTTTAAACTATTTGATTGATTATAATTTTTTAACTAAGCTAATTAAATAGACGGCTAAATAATAATTCAAGGGACTGACTTAACATGATATTAAGGAAACATTAACTTGTACTTTATGATACTTGGAAACGTTTAAGTATAGGCGAAAAATATTCTCGTTGGAAAATAAAATTGATTTCACATTGAATATGATAAGTTCGTCTGAATATCGGAATGATTTATGATTTTGCTCTCTTTCCTTCTGCCAATATTGGCAAAGAATTTGAATTGTTTACATTGTATTTTAAATTTTTTATTGATTTATAATGATATGTGTAATGATGTTATCTTCCGTTCTCGAGATTGCATATTTTAAACAAACAAAATCTAAGCTTTTAACTGAGATTCTAATGAAATTACTTAGAATATAGTATGCGTTATCTTTTCAGCTTCTGTCTTTCGAGTTTTGAGCAATACAAATTAATGATGCTTATTTTTATGATGAATAATATATTTTTTCTTAGGCTTCTTCATTATAATTTGTTCAACGATTTGCGTCGAAAAATGAATCCTAAGATAAATACTTCTTCGTCATATGTAAAATTCCACTACAGCTTATTATTTGGATCAAAAAAAAAAAAATTTCCAGAGGAAATTATTTGTTATTTTTTACAATTCTTTAATAATTTTTTGAATTCGATGTTGAACTTTCTTCTTTTTTTTTAATAGCCAATAAGAACCAATGATAACCAAGTCATAATTGAATTGATTGACAGTTGGAGTTGGTTCAAGTTGGTTGGAGTTTAGATTTCAGGAAAGTTATAAATAACTAGAGAAATCTAACAATCTTGATTAGCAATGATTGGAATTCAAGAACAGCAAAAGCAAAATAATATTCTTAATAGATCTCAAAGACGAACTCCATTAAATGTTGTCGTGGAAAAAATTGGATCTGCACGTGCTGTTGTCCATGGAGATCTAAGGTGGATTTAAATATTTTCTTAATTTTCTCTTTTTTGTTTGGGAAAGGAAAAGTGAGGAATGAATATGGAAATAATTTAAATGTTAGTTTTTAATGATTATTTTAACTTACAGCAAAGAGACTCTGAAGGAATTGCTAATGTCAGAATTGTCTTTAATATCAAAGGTTCAATCAGCTGAAACCAAAGACGCGATGACTCTTTCAGAAAGGAAATCATTAATACACGGAATTTCTGAAATTAATACTAACGGTACAGAATACAGAGTCTTTAGTTTTATGTATCTGCAATTTAAACTATATTACTATTTTCCATTATTTATGTGCAATCAATTTATAGGAGATAAAGAAAATATTTCTAAGAAAAGTAAATCTCAAGAAAAGGGAAGAGAACTGAAAAAAATTGTCAAGGATTCAAAACTAATGGAAACTGATAAACAAGAATTAAAAAGTGAAGACTACACGAATACAGACATAAAATTGCAGGAACAGGATAAAGATGTTTCTAATGAATTTCAAAAAGGAGGAAAAGATGTTTTTGAAAATGAAGCGATAAAAACTACAGAAGGTGCAAAAACCACAAAAATTGAAAAAAAAGATGGAAAAAAGTATAAAGAAGTTGGAATGGGCGAGAAACAAAATGATAAACAAGAATTAAAAAGTGAAGACTACACGAATACAGATATAATATTGCAGGAACAGGATAAAGATGTTTCTAATGAATTCAAAAAAGGAAGAAAAGATGTTTTTGAAAATGAAGTGACTAAAACTACAGAAGGTGCAAAAACCACAGAAATTGAAAACAAAGTTGGAAAAAAGTATAAAGAAGTTGGAATGGGCGAGAAACAAAATGAAGATAAAGAAAAAGAGCGGCAAGGTAAAATCAGAGAAGATAAAGATATTGCAAAAAAGAGTGATACAAACTATCAAAATGAAGAAACAGAAAATTTTAAAAAAGACAGTAAAGGAAAAGGGACGAAAACCGAAACTACTAAAATAGATTTTGATAGAAAGGGTAAAAACGAATATGAAGATCAAGAAAAATCAATCGAAAGAGATCAAATAATTACAAGTCAACAAACGAAAGACATTTTACAAGAGAAAGAAAAAATGAAGATAACTGATCGTACTATAAAATATTTATATAGAAAAAAGAATTTAAAAACAGCAGAAAAAAAAATTATTTCAAGAAAAGAAAATAGAGAAATAGGAAGATTTACTATGAAGGAAAAAAGTTTAAAGAAAAATGGTCATTTTGATATAACGAAGCAAATTGAAGAAATTTTAGACGATGAAGATTTTACAGAAGATTATGAAAAAGAAGACCGAGAGAGTTGCTTTAGCAAAATTAGTTCTGATACAGATATTTTAACACTTTCTTATGATGGCAAATGGCTAAAGCAGTATTTGAAAAAACCTTTGATTTTGGCCATGAATGAAATCGTTGAGAAAAAGCCTAAAGATCCTGTGAATTATCTTGGATTCTGGCTTTTGAATTACAGAAGTTCTCAAGAAAATTTACAAAGAAAAAAAGCATTAGAAGCAGAGTTGTTGGCAAAAAGAAATGAGTGGAATATGGTAAACATTATTTTTATTTTATTTTTAAATTTAATATTTTTTAATACATAATAATAGGGTAAGCGCACCGGTTATTGGATGCCACCGATTAAATCGCAGTGCCAATAACCGGTGCTATTACCCAATGAATTTAATTAAGTTTAAACATTGTAATTGCAATTTTTTCCATGTAGTTGCATACTGAAGCTAAAAAAATACCAGAATTAATTGCAGAAGAAGAAACAAGCAAACATTCAGAAGAAGAAGAAAATATAGTGGACTGGAATTTTTCGAGTTATGGATTTAGATAACTTTTTTTTTATTAATTATAAATGAGGAAGCTTACATGATCAAGTTATAAATAATAAGGTTCAAGTATAATTCTCTAACAAGTGTTAGGAACTTTACAAAATAATTTTCAATTTTAATAAATAATTTTTTTACATATTCGTAGGGCAGTTTATTCAAATTTAAATATTGTCAGTAGATTTAAATATTCAAATATTCGCGCTCTTTTCTGACAGCACCATCTGTATCCGGCTTCGTGCTGTTCGGCTGTTCCCGCCAAAACGTCTCGTTTTCGGAGATTCGGAGTCATTCGGAGAATCGGAGTACACATTTTGTACTTCCGAGCGTACGAGTGAACTAGTTTATTGTTTTATGTAAAATTTGTTTAGTGTTCTTGTTGTCCTTATTGTTTAAAATAATTAGAGTGTAAAAATGGATCTCGGCGACGTTCAACTAGGCCAAATACTTGTGCGAGATGATGTTGGAGTTCATTGTCAAAAAATGTTCCAAGACTTTTTACAAGAGTGAGTATTACGAATTTTCTCCTTTAGTTCTTTTGTACCTTATAAATATTTAGTTTCGAAGAACAAGGTTATAATATCGAACAAGAAATTTTCTTTAATTTATTGAATATTATGAATAAATTCTGCAACTCAGTGAAAGACGTTCTGATTGATGAGTAACTTAAGAAAATTGATATCTTACATTTTTTAAAATAAAAATTTAAGCAATAATTTTCACGTTTGTAAAAAGGTTTAAAGAAGACGGCGAACTTAAGTACAAGAAAGCTGCAACGGAGTTAGTGAGTCCAGAAAGAAGTACATTGGAAGTATCCTTTGACGATATAGAAGGATACAATCAAGGACTTTCACAGACTATAGTTGAAGAATACTACAGGTTCGTACAAAAATATTTAAAGGATAAAAAATACTTTCACATTCAAGTTTTACAATTGTTAAACTTACTTGCAGAGTCTATCCTTATTTGTGTAAAGCTGTCGAAAACTATCTTAAGGACTTGGTCAGTTTAAAAAAGGATAAGGAATGTTATGTGAGCCTCATTGATGTGCCAACTCGGCATAAATTAAGAGAACTCACTACAACGAAAATCGGCAGTTTAATTCGTATTTCTGGCCAGGTTGTGCGAACCCATCCAGTTCATCCAGAATTAATCAGCGGTACTTTCATTTGCTTAGACTGCAATGCTGTTATAAAAAATGTCGAGCAACAATTTAAAGTAAGTAAAAGCAGTTTAAGTCGGTTTTATTTATGTTCATGTAACGTTTTTAAATAACTTATTCTTTTCAGTTTACAAATCCGACGATTTGTCAAAATCCTGTCTGTAACAATCGACGTCGCTTCATGCTCGACACGGACGCTTCGATCTTTGTAGATTTTCAAAAAGTTCGAATCCAAGAAACGCAGGCCGAACTACCTAGAGGATGTATTCCTCGTTCCATGGATATTGTCTTGAGAGCTGAGACAGTTGAAACTGTTCAAGCTGGTGACAGGTATATAATTACAGATATTTTACAGGATTACTATTAATTAATCTATTATTTTTTTATTGCATTATTTGTTATCATTTTAGATATGACTTTACCGGAACGTTGATAGTCGTCCCCGACGTCGGTGCACTCGCATTTCCAGGAGCGAAAGCTGAAGTTAAAACGAACAACAAAAAATTCGATGAAGGTGAAGGTGTCAGAGGTCTTAAAGCTCTTGGAGTCAGAGAACTAAATTACAGAATGGCCTTCCTTGCTTGCAGTATTACAGCCACGAGCCTCAGGGTAAATGCAAATTTAAATTAAACTTCTAATATCCATCTCTATTGAAATTTCACTTCGTTACAATTTGCAACTCATTTTTACCTTCAGTTTGGTGGTACAGAAATGTCGGTGGAAGAAATCTCTCAGGATAATATTAAGAAGCAAATGACGGAGTCTGAATGGAACAAAGTTTACGAAATGAGCCACGATAGAAACCTCTATCAGAATTTAATTACTAGTTTATTTCCATCAATTCACGGCAACGACGAGGTGAAAAAAGGAGTCACTCTGATGTTGTTCGGTGGCGTTCCAAAAAAAACGATCGAAGGAACAACTTTGAGAGGCGACATCAATTGTTGCATCGTTGGCGATCCTAGTACAGCAAAATCACAACTTTTGAAACAAGTTGCTGACATTTCACCAAGAGCGATTTACACTTCTGGAAAAGCTTCGACGGCTGCAGGATTGACTGCAGCTGTAGTGCGAGATGAGGAGTCTTCAGATTTTGTAATTGAAGCTGGTGCTTTGATGCTCGCAGATAATGGAATTTGTTGTATTGACGAGTTTGACAAAATGGATCCTAAAGATCAAGTTGCTATTCATGAGGCGATGGAACAGCAGACTATTTCCCTCGCTAAGGTAATTTTAAATCTCCGGCGAATGAGCACCTTATTCATATTTACTTTTTGTAATATTGAGTATTTTTAATTTCTTCTATGGTTTTTTTTTAAATTATAGGCTGGTGTGAGAGCTACGTTAAACGCTAGAACTTCGATTCTTGCGGCTGCTAATCCCATCGGTGGTCGTTACGACAGGCAAAAATCTTTACAGCAAAATGTCCTATTGACTGCGCCGATTATGTCGCGATTCGATTTGTTTTTCATCCTCGTCGATGAATGTAACGAAATTGTTGATAACGCCATAGCAAAGAAAATTGTTGATCTACACTGTAATAATGATATCAATATTGACACACCTTATACTCAGGAGGAAATCCTTCGCTATATCAATTTCGCGAAGTTCTTCAAGCCCATAATTAATAAGGCAAGTTTTCATTTACTAATCTTAAAATACAAAATTGAAACATTCTTATATCTGTTTTTTTATTCCTTTATTCATTCAATAAATAATTAATATTTGCAGGAAGCAGCCGAGCTTTTGGTTACAAGCTATAGCGCTTTGAGACAAAGGGAAAGTAATGGTACAGGAAAATCAACCTGGAGAGTCACAGTTCGACAGTTGGAGAGCTTGATTCGTCTCTCTGAGGCTTTTGCAAAATTAGAGTGCCTGGATGAAGTGACAGTGAGACATGTTGAAGAGGCTCGTCGACTTTTGAGCAAAAGTATCGTGAGAGTTGAGCAACCTGACATCGATTTGAATGAAGACGAGGAAAGAGAAAACCAGCAGATGAATGTTGATGAGGCAGTTGCAAATGATGATAACACTAGTCAGATGATCACTGATGATACTGGTAAGTTCAAACATATTTGACGTAATTCTACTTCAAATTATTGAAGGATTTGCTCAATCCGCTTGAAGAACTCTGGCAGCGATTTTTAAGACTAAAAATTTTTAATAGAAATGTCTAAACGAGTTCAGCCAAATTATTAAATAAATATGTTGTCTTTTATTTTCCTTTTTCAGCTAATGAAGATGCCCATCCTCCTCCAATTGCTCCAAAGAAGAAAATGGCAATGTCTTTTGAGGCATATAGAAAACTCTCAAATATACTGATACATCATTTGCGAAATTATGAGGAGACATCTGAAAACGAAGGTTAGTTTTTAAAGGTTTCATTTGTAACTTGCACAACATAGAATATTATGTAGCAATAATAATTTTTTATAACCAGGTCAGGGCATGAGGAAATCTGATTTGGTTAATTGGTATCTGGATAAAGTTGTGCAGGACGAGATTGATTCGGAAGAAGAGTTACTGGAACGCCAGGCTCTAATAATAAAAGTCATCGACAGATTGATATATACTGTACGTATTTTGTTGTCTCCATTCTCAATTCATTGAGATTATTTTTATTTTTTAAACAACGAAATTACTAATATTTTATATTTCAGGATCAAGTCGTCATTCCTTTATCGGAAAGAGAGTTGAGAGATCGAGGAGCAGAAGTGAAGGAGCTTGACGAAGATCCTGTACTCGTCGTACATCCTAATTACGTTATTGAGTTATAAGATAAGTTTTTAATAAACATTTTTTACATTGTCCGGCGTGTTGCAGTCCAAAAGCAAATTTACAATTATCAG
This sequence comes from Synergus itoensis, assembly GCA_904066005.1. Lineage (NCBI taxonomy): Eukaryota > Metazoa > Arthropoda > Insecta > Hymenoptera > Cynipidae > Synergus > Synergus itoensis. Next base: position 3,961,142 of record CAJFCP010000036.1, on the reverse strand, counting down.
CATATAGATTTAAAATTTCATTCATACTGGAAATTTCATTCGTGGATCGAAATATTGTCGAAATTTCGTCAGTATTATGAAAATACTGGTTTCTATTCTATTTACAAGATCCCATGTTTTGTAGAATGAAATTATGTATTGAACTCCAATGTTTTATCTAAGTGTTTTTTTTTTACTATTTTTATACTTAAAGGTAAGAAATATAATACTCTTTTTTATATAATCATTGTAGGGTACAAATACTTTATAGTAAGCAAAAATGGTAAAAAAAAAAGTCGTAGTATTTTAAGGTAAGGAATTGTATTAAGTTATTTTTTTAACCTTGTATTATAAGTGGATTAGATCTTCAAATTGTTCTCGTTTTTTAGCTTAGATTTGCGTGATGTAAATACTTCCTTCTTTCCTTGTTTTATTACTCAGTTAAAGACGCCATTTGATGTGAAGAAAAAGTGTCTCTGCTTTTAAAGGCTGAGTTTTGAAATATAATAAAATTAATAGTAGATTGTTAGCGGCTTTCGGAATTACGTGCCACTATCTGTCAACTTTCAGTTTTATTTACAGAACATTTTTTTATTTTTTTATTTATGAATCGTGTATTTTCCATTTCAGCTAAAATTGAAGAAAAACATATTGTGGTCTCTGTAAATGAAGAGTTGAAATGTTTCGTTAACATTAATTAAATGTTAATTTAACGTCCTAGTGTTATTAAATTAAGTGATTATACAGATCATTCTAACAAGCTGTAAATCGAAATGTTTCATCAAGCAGTGGATCAGCGAAGTGTGATGAACTGCTTATTATTGTTTCAAGTGACTACGAAGTTAGTGCAGTTAGTGCAGTTGCGTCATGTCCACAGAGGAAGTTCCAACGAAATTTAAATTCCAAGTAAAGTATTAAAAAGACCTCTTTCAGGAAAAATCAAAGGACTGTTTAATATATTTAAAATTCTCATTTCCAAAAATATTTATCTTAGGAGTAAAAACCTTTTTTATTTAATTTTATTTACTTGGCGGCTATTTTTTTTATGTAAGAAAGGGTTTTTTTTTTAGAATTATCTTATTTCTCATTTAAATGTATAACCGTATATTTCTATTTAAAAGTTAAAATATTTTTGAGAATAATAGGGACGAGTCAATAATTTAGATTACTTATCATAATTTACTTTTTTTTTAGAAATATTTATAAAAATAGTGGAAATATTTTTTCATTAACCATGGCTAACTCATTTATTTTCAATGTTCAATTATTGGAATTTAGTTTTCCTTCTAATTGAGAAAAGTTGATAGTAAATTATGGCCTCCACATAAAACTTTGCTGAGGTGCACTTTTAATGAAAGGGAAATGCTCTTAAATTAATTGATTTCCAATTTTTAATTACTGAATGCAGTTCGTTTTGTAGCAATAATTAGGTCAGTATGATTGTTAAAATGTTCGATGATATTTTAGATCCATTTTTACAATGAGATAAAATAAAATTTATTTGAAAGTAAAATTTTATAAAAAAAAATCTTTGATTCATAACAATCTTATTATTATGGTAATCTAGTAACAGCCTTGGCATTGAATTTTATACTCTTGATTGATTTATCTTTAAGCTCTGGTGAATCAGATTTATCTTTTTTCAAGTTATGTCATATTGTATCATATTAGCAATACATGTATTTATTTGCAGAGTTTCTTTTGGATTTTCAATGCTCTTATTTTTGAAGATGTTTAAAAGTTTGTTATTTACTAATAATAATTTCAAATAATTTTAGCAAGATCAAGGATGGTTCATTTTTGGTGGAGACTTTTCGTTACTGAAAGATTTTTTATCTCAAAAGGATTCTGGATTTTGGGTGCCCCTCCAACTTTTAGATGCTTTGTTACGAGGTTTTGGACAAGTAAGATGGAATTTTACTTTTTTAATTGCACTATCATTTATACGATCATTAATACTGCCTTATTTGTTAAATGCATAGAAAATTTAAACTTTAAATTGGAATTTTTACTTTCCAGGTAGCATTTGCAAATAATCCAATAAGTGGATTATTGGTAGTTATTACTTTAGGAATAGTTTCACCGGGAACGTTAGTTTTCAGTGCAACTACGGGACTTTTCGGATTACTCATATCTATAGTAACTAGAGTTTATATCTATTATTTTGCCACTAAAAACAATTTAACCAGAAAGTAACCTAATATTTATTTTCAGTTAATACGAGAACCGACTGAAAGTGTTGAAAATGGTCTCACTGTTTTTAATCCTTTACTTGTTGGAGCATTAGCTTACAACTTTGTTCCAAAACTTTATGGTCCTTTCGATTCCTTTAGTTTATTACTCTTATTTTTCAGTACAATATTTAGGTAAGAGAAAAAATACAATTTTACATGTTTAAAAGTTTGGTTTTGTTTTTTTTTTTGTTGAACTAGTATTGTTTTCTTGAAATTATCAAACATTATACATATGTGTAATTAAATCTAAATTTTGAGTTAATAAGTATTACTATGGACATAACAGATCTTTTTTTGTGTGAACATTAGTCACTTTAAGTCACTATTTTGTTCAAAAATAGTCACTTTTAGTCACTTTTTAGATCAAATTAGTCACTTTCATCACTTCTTTAAAATACATTAGTTTAAGGCAGCCCTGAACATACACATTTTTTTATTTTTCAGTGTTTATTTGACGAGATCTGTAAATGGAAAATTGCCAAGTTTAACGTTTCCATTTGTTTTGGTTGAATTAATGTTATTATTTATGCTAAAAGAGCATAACGGTGGATTTCAGATTGGAGATGCAGCTGTGAAAAATATAACAATTGTAAGTTTAAAAATCATTTTATTTACTATTGTTTATATTTCCTGTTTAATGCAAGTGATCGAATATAACTTCCTTGATTCTTGAGTAACCATTTAATGATAACGTTCAAGGCTTTTCCACTCTGATAACTTTTCTATGTCACATAATTGCATAATACACACTTTATTTTAACTCTTTCACATTTTCTTTCAAATACAAATTACATGAAATTATTTACCTACTTCTAATTAACAAATTAGAATAAACTTCATTTGCTCAAAATAAGTGAATAAACTTTCCAATGTAATCTTGAAAAGAAATCCAAAAGATTAAAACATTCTTTTTGAGAAATGATGCGTAATATTAAAGTGATTGGATGAATCTAGGTCAGTTGAAAACGGGAAGCTCTTCTTTTTTCGAATTAGGAAAAGTAATCGCTTAAAAACATTGTCTGAGGGAGCTACCGACTCGGAATTAAAAACTGAGAAATTGCTAGAATAGAGACGTAATGCAATTTGCGAGTATTCCAGAGCACACCTCATGAACTTTTTGTATTTTTTTGTTCTCGGGAATATCCGCATGGTAGCACTTGACATTGAAATTCCAGTGAAAATGCATCAAGTGATTTATCAATTAAATTCTCAAAATTTGGGTCAGATTCCTATAATTTAGAAATTGGGATTTTTATTCTGCTTTGTTTAAAAAATATAGAAATTAATTAATTTAGAAATTTTATCATTGTTTTTGTATTGTTCCAACTTATAAGGAGCTGCACTAAAAAATTTAAATTAATTTATTTCATCTGCATATACCTAGAATTAATTGTATCTTTGATATACATCTAATTAAGATACGTATTTGAATAAGTGAACTTATTAAATTCTCCAAGATAATATCAGGTAATATCGACATTAAGTACACATGCAATTAATTCGTATATACAAATTTACATTAGAATTAGATATTCAAAGGCGTTTAAATTTAATTACAGGCTATTAAGTTTTAAGCATCGACATTAAACTACTACAGATGTTCTAGAATCAGTTTACTAACAAAGATTCACTTGCTTTTCTGAATTAAAAACTCGATTCAAAAAACCAATTTCATTTGAGCAACAATAATTTTTTAGATTTTCACCTATTATTTTAAATTAATGTTTTACAAATATCATTAACTTTTTCTTTTAAAATTTACAATCATTTATGTTTATGAGTATTTACACTTGAGGCGTTTATATGAATTTTGAAAAAAAGCGATAATGGAAGTTTCTACACATACAGGCTTTTGATTCTGTTTCAGAACAATGATACGAGTAACATGACAATGGAAGACACGAGCACTATTGTTGGGAAGGATGTTGTCAGCCCAGACTGGGGAATGGTATATAATAATGGTATATATATAACGATAATTTCTAAATATCAAGCCAAACTAAAGTTTTATGCTGTTTTAGATTTTCCGGGGTGTTGTGACATCAGCATCTCAGGTGTACGGGGTGGATAATGTAGCTTTTGGCTCCGTCGTTTACCTTGCCATTTTAATCTATTCTCCGATAACAACTGCATTTTCTTTCATTGGTGCCCTTATCGGATCCCTCTTAGGTAATTATTCGCTAATTTACATGAATTGAAGGAAAACCTGAAAATTTGTCTATTTTTATAAACTGTAATCACACAAAGATATTTTTTTAAAATTTAATTAAAACTGATTAAGGAAAAAAGATTCAGTATTAATATATGTAGAGAGTAATATCAAGGTAATAATCGAAAAAAAAACCCCAATGCTGTTGAATGAATTCCAAATGAACTTACCCCCCTTAAATGCTCGAAAAATTGTTTGACTTTTGATCTTTCATATCTTTTTTATATTACAATCTCTAATTAAAATTGAAGATTGATTAAAATTAACTTTATTAATATTATTCATTATGATTATTATTAATTTATATTTTTGTAGGATTGGAGCTACAGATACGTATCGAGATCGTGTATTCCGGTGTTTGGGGTTTTAATGGTCTTCTCACTGGCGCAGCAATAGGAGGATATTTTTTAATAATTAATAAACATTCGACTATCGCGACGATAGTGGCGATTGCTTTTACTACCATTCTTCAATATATTGTCTACACTATTTTGGATAAGGTATTATCAAAGTTTTTAAAACTTTAAAACGAATCTTTTTTCACTGATTTTAAAATTAAGTTTTGCTATTTTCAGTATCAACTCCCTTGTCTTTCAATGCCTTTCGTTTTGACAACATGGTTGTTTCTGTGTCTGGCAAAATCTGCAGGAGATACGTTTGTTTATTCGACAATTCAGTCCTATCCGGAAAAGAAAAGATATGAATATTTGCAGCATCGAAGAATTTACAGGGGGACAGAGGTACTATAAATGTAATGCAAATAACTTTCGACTGGAAAATATTCATTTTTGAAATTTTTATAGGTTGATGATAATAATTATGAGCCAGAACCCCTTTTAGAGGATAGGAAAGCCGTATCAATTTCTGCTCTACAAAGTTAAGGATAGTCAAACTTTTTTATAAATTATTTTTCCAGAATAGAAATTTGGAACAACTATCTATATACAGTTTTAATTTGATTAATGTCTTACATCCGATAAATTATTTTAACGATATTGAACATTTAGAAGATATTCACGTTCGTCATAAACACAAACTGCACATATTTAGCTGAAATATGTAATAATAAATATTAAATATTACAATATTTTAGTATGAACAGTGAACATTGATCACTTCCCAACTTGTCCCACAACACCACAGCATCAATTTCCCGTGATCAACTCACTTATCTCCTTTCTCGATTGCAGCTTTACTCACACCCATCTCTGCCATCGTTTTCCTAAAATGGCTTATGCCTTCTTCAACCCTTCGCATCTATATCATCGCAGCTACTACATATCAGCGTACAGTGTACACCCGATTCTCCTTCTTCAACATCCCTCAACCTAATCCATCGCAAACTCGGTGCGAACCATTCGGGGTGAATTGTGGATTCGTCCTTCCACAACCGCTAGCTTTCCTCCCCAACATCCCAACTCGATTTCCAAAGGAAGAGGTGGTAGGCCAAACCAGTGGGAGCTTCAAATGAACAGAAGGGGAAACTCAGGTGGGGAAGTCGTTACCAATCTCACAAAAAATAAACATTCACTTAATTGTCTTTTAATTTACATATCTTATTATAAATATTAAAAATAATGTCTATCAATGTACATATATATCGATAAAATAGATTCGTGGTACTAATTTTGAAAAAATTTCATAAAAGAATCTTATGTCAAAAATCTTGTTAATCATATTTCCAAAAAATTCAAAAATGCATAACTCTTTGATTGATATTTTGTCGATAAAAATATTAGGTATCTGGATTTCTTTTAATATGTATTTATAATAAGGTGTGTTAAAGAAAAAATTGGTTGAAGGAATTTAGGAGAGAAACCTAGGAGAAACGATGATATCCACCCTTAAAATGAGCTGAAGAGAGACAGAAGCTTGACGAGAGAGAAACAAATTCCTGTACTTTATATACTTGGATGGGAGAGAGTAAGCCTCGCAGGTGGAAAAGAGGGGTTATGAGGAGAGAAAATAGAGAAGCAGAGAAGGGGTTGATCCACCCCACCCCCGTCAGCCGGCTTGCGTATTCAGCTTGGCGTCTGGCCGCGGCTACTACATCCCAGTATTCCGGCGACTGACCCGAGAACTACTCGTACTACTTGTTCTCCATCGCGTCTGACCAAAATCCACCTTGACTACTCAGCTTTCCACCCCTCTGAAAGGATCCACTCAAATAACTTTAATCAATCAAATATCTTTGCTCAGACAAGATCTCTATACGTCTACTCGATGTCTTCCAAGTTTACAATTTTTCTTCCCGAGAAATCTCCATCCTCGTTTTCTTATTTGGCGCCCAGTGCGCGCGCTCTATTTTGCTAAGAGATGAGACAAACAATGGGCAACAACCCTAATGTTCAACTCAAGGAGATGTCAAGTGCCGCGTGACCTGCTGAATCATTTTTATTGGCTGTGCAAAATCTAGGTTCTAGAATCCATCTGGGAAATTTATTTGATTATCAGGAAACAGCTGAAGTTGGGTGAGGGATCCTACAAGTGGAACTGATCTTGGATAATAGGTGAGGACTGGTTCTTGATAGATATCGAGAGTTTTGATTGCGATTGTGGATCCAGATCTGATATTCTGAGAGTAGATCTAGATTCGACATTTGAAATTTAGAATTAAGGAATTATAGGTTCAAAGCATCAAACGACGTATTCGTATATACTAAAACACTGAATTCTGGATTCATATATAAAGTTTTGATTTTAAATCTATATTTAAGATTCCAATTCTGAATCTAAATTTCTAATCCAGATTCTAAATTAAATTTTTTGTTTCAGATTATGAGGTCGAAAGCGTCAGAAATCTGCAAGAAAGAAGCCTTATCAACAGGAAGAGCATTCGGGTTATTTATAGATCTGAATAATTTACGAATAATGAGGTGTAAGTTTCAAAGATCGATCAGAGTCGAAGGAAGTCGTTAAGTCTGGATTTTAGGAAAGACTGCTAAATCCGGGAGGTGCTTTAATGCAAATCGATAATAAGCTCTAATGACGTTGAACCTCCCGAGTGAAAAATTTACCTCAACTTGAAATTTATCTCAATCACGATTTTTGTTTATAATATACAACATGTAGGTCACAAATTAACGGAATTCATTAACGAAGGTGTAATTGGATACTCATGTAATTGGGGTAATATAGTACCAGTAACGGAAGCAAATCCGATTATGAGATGCAGGAATGTTTTGTGACCATCCTTTCTGTCGAACTCTACACCTGCGAAGTTCCTGGGTCAACAATGGGCCTTCAGCCGTTCTGGAGACTGAAAAAGTGCTCAAGTTCACGACCTTTTGCCCTCTTGGCGCTGAGAAATCACGCGTATGAACTCAAAACTCGCTTTCCGGCGAGATAAGTTATATTTGCTGAGTGTTTGATCTTCTCTTGAAGAAGAACTACCCTTTTGAAAAAAAAAATCTTCACTCAGAACAAGCTCAGATTTTTCGCTAACTCAGGTCTTTATAAGAAGATGAATTTTGTTCAATGAGTGTATGGAAGATTGTTCGATAACACAGATGGACCTTTCATACTAAGCTCAGAATTTTTCCTATCTCTGAGAACACAGTGCCAATGAGGTATGCAAAATATACTAAATTCGATCCGTCTTTAGTGGGTCAATTTTAAATATCAATTTTGAAGGTCAATTTTACATAGCCAAATTTGAAGCAAATGTGTTGAAGAAGAGAGGATTAGATGATTAGTGAGTGGAATATTGTTCGATGAGGCGGAAGGGTCCTGAAGTTTTTTATCGGACTTGGGAAGTACATGAAGAATCTGGAAGTTGACAAAAAAATCAAGGGAAGGTGAGAGTGAGATGACGGTGATGCCGTCGAGTTCCGATGTCGCGGACAAAGCGGTTTCGACGGAAGATGCATCCTGCGGGGTGGAGGTGGCTAGCATCGATGCCCTTTTGGCGGCATTGGTGGAGACAAAAGTGGAAGCGATGAAAGCATCATCCTCTTCTTCAATGACGAGAAGATTTGGCAGTGCTCCAGCGAGTCCAAGGCGACCAAGATTGACCTCTTCTTCGACTCTTTCTTCCTCTCAGAACCATCATCATTTCCATCATTGTCATGGGGATCATCGACATCATGCAGAACACCATCATCATCATGGTGAACATCTCCATGAGCACTATTGTAGTCATCATGGAGAACATCCTGAAGATTTACGAGAAATACTCGAAGATCAGAGAAATTATTATCTTGATCCTTGTAGAGATCATCGTGATCAGAAGAATCATCACCATGGAGAACGGCATCGTCATGGGCGAAGATACGAGAAGAGGAAACGAGATCGTCATCGACGTCATAGATCTGCTCCTTGTGGGGAATTTATTGAAGATCCTAAATTATACGAGCAACATGCACGTCGTTCTGGTAAGTCTTACAATTATTGACTAAAGTTGAAGTATTTTTTTTTAATTCGAATATTTGTAAGAGCTGTTAAGTTCTCACTTTAAAATTTGGATTTTAAAACAGCTGGGGTTCCACACGTTTTTGTTGAATGAAGGCTTGGGGAATCAGAAGCTTAGTTTTTTAAAAGGAGGAAGCTTCAGGGATTAATGCTGCCTAAAGTAGAGCGAATCCGACTTTACAGTTTCACTTCTGGTGGTTGAGCTGAAAATTTAAGGCCCTAGAGCTCCACCAGTGATTTCGGGATTGAGAATATTCTTCTAAGGGAATAGTTTACAATCGGTCAATGATCAGATGACTCTTAAAAAAATATATATATCGGCAAAGAATTAGTGAAAAGATTGACATTTTTTTATTTAAAAGGAATTTTAATACAAAAAAGCAAAATTTAGAAACAAGAATATAGTAGAAAAATAAAAAAAAAGGTTATATATGTTTCTTCCAATAAAAAAACTTTTTCCTTTTTTCTAGCTTTCAAATACTTTAGTGGGAGTCAACTAAAACAATTGATAAATTGATTAATGTAGAAAAATAATTGAAATTTTCTATAGATAAAATTAGAATATTGGTTCCTAGAATAATGTTAAGAATTAGATTTATCCATGATCATGCGAATACCAAAAAATTCGAGTATTTTCATGATACATACATCGAATTCAGAATCGTAAACGTGAAAACGCTATTCAAAAGTCAGGAATCTCATAAAAATCGACGTAAACGTCAATGCCAGAGTGAAAATATTTCTATCGGTTTTACAATAGGTGGGTTTTTTAGTCTCTCGCAGGAAAATTCAAACCTCAACAAAAATAAGATTTTTAAATTGGAAAATTATGTAAAGAATAGACTCAATTTCTTTTTAAAATTATTTTGCAGAGAAGGGAAAGAGGAGAGCATCAGAGTGTCCTCGAAGCCCAAGAAAGAAAAGAAAACATTCTAAGATTCCTCATATATTTCAAGAAGATATTCTGGATCTTCCTTTAGGACTTGATGCACCTTTTGAACTCCTGGGCATTGATGGTGATCAAGATTTAGGACTGTTAAACTTGAGCAGATCCAGAGAGGCGTTCAGCGATATATGCGAATATCCCAGGCTGCACCAAAGTGCCTGCTACACTTCCCAAAGCGAAGCACAGCTGTGAGTTATATATACTACTATACGGGAACATTCTGATGCATGCACCAACTTTCATCTTGAATTTGTGGAGAATATACCCAGCATGTTGTCTCCCAAGTTGCACGTAGGCACCTGTCACACTGTGCCACATTGTTAAATTTCTACTCATAATTTTTCTTGCTTTAATTAATGACAGAGTTTTATTTTAAAAAATTTTCTTTTTTTTTTTTTCTAAATTCATAGAAAAAAAGTGTCTAATTGGAATTTTTGAGAGATCAAATGACAAAATTTCTGTTTGCAAAGTGTTTTTATTATTTGAAGTTCCTTTCTTATTGACTATAAAAGTAGAAATGTTATCTGTGAATATACACGAAATACGAGCATTTATAATGCTTTACACTGGGTCATTCACCATAAAGAACAATTTTTATTGGAAAACTTTTTTTACTGCGTATTATGAGCTAGATGGTTTGTATTCTTGTATCATGACCCAAGGTAATATTATAAACCGTAAAATATTACTATGTACCTTACAGAGTCGAGCTTTATGACTCTTCTGCGCTCCTAAGGAAGACGTTAACAGAAATTAATTCATTTTTCGTTATTAACATCCTTTCATTAATTTTCAATTTTTTTCTCGCTTCTTTATTTAAATCTTAATATTTTTCTTATATAAAGATTCTGGTTCGAGAAAGTTCGTGTCCGTCTGTTAATTAATAATTAGATCACTTATTATTATCATTGGAGGTATTGAAGTTTGAAAAATTAAAACATTTTTAAATACCTTTGGCGAATATTTATCATTTTCTGAAGTAGGTATATTTCTGGGTGACTCAGTCAACTAAATATTGAAGATATCGATTATGGACCTCACATTTTCTTATTTTGAAAAGTAAGAGGATCTGAATATGCTTTTACGTTTTATACGTCCGGAACATTATAAATAATTCAAACGAAGTAAACGTGCATAAAAATTTTCATATGTTCCACAAATGTCTGTCGAAAGTATGCGAATAAAATATGCGAGGTTTTATCATATTTTATATGTTTATAAAGATTATACTCCGCTTATATTTCAAAAAGATCAAAACATCTTTTTCCTGAAAAATTATATTCAGCATTAAATTATAATTAAAAAGCTTCTCAAATTTTAAATCATAATTACGTGAAACTACTATATTTCCAAAGTTGATAGCAATTTTCCACGGAAAAAAGCAATTTATAGAAATTGTATAAAGTATAGTATATGTATAGAGTAAATTGCTTTCAAGAACAAAGAGATGTATATGCCGTAAAATACGTATATCATCTTTTTAGATTGCTCAAGCGAGATCGTGCACCTAGATTGCTATTTTGTTGAATTTTTAAACCACGAAATCATTCAAAGTTTATTAAATACAAAAAATTCATGGATATTATGCTCTCTGTTTTCTCTTCCATGGAACCGTTTTTAATTATCAAATTATCAAAGAGAATGAAAACAAAAAAATTTTAAAATTGTAACTAGAAATCGATCGACCATTTATAAATTGCATAAAGCGAGATGGATGTGCTTGAAATATAACAAGAATATGTGATAGATGGGAATCAATAAATGTTGAACTCAGTTCAGGGAGCATTAATTTAGAAAAAAAGAGTGAAGCTTGTAATTGCTTGTAATTTACGAAGGATTTACTGACTTGTTATTTACAACCTGACGGTAATAAAAGCTTATCATAGAAAAACTTAATTATATTAACTACTAGACTATCTATATTTTTTTAAATCAAAAATATTTATTTAATTGACTTTGCTTCAATTACTAATTTCAGAACTAATTTCATTATCTATAATTAATGTGTTCGAAACTTACCGCATTGGATTCAAACTTTGGAGTACTAAAGGGGGCTATAATCGAATTAAATTGGGATTAACTAATTCAGATTAATATCGCGGGATTAAAGTACACTTTGACTAGAATAATTATTTTGCTAATGAGTTAACAGTAACATCTTGAAAGGTTTAATAGAACACAGTAAAAATTATCAGGAAATTAAATACTTTGTCTATTACAAGCTGACTTCTAAATGCAGTAAATAATGAAAATTATTTTGTTTGTTATTCGGGGAAATTACCGTACTTGAGCGTAATAATTATTTATTAGAAGCAGCCTGTTATTAGGACAGGAAATAGGGTCAAAGGGTTTTAATTGGCAGTGGTTTGTAAATGGTGTAATTACTCTGTTACAAAACCTCCCTGGATAGGTTCGATTACCCAAAGCGAAATTAGATCCTAGGAATCGATCTCTTGAATTCGCAGTGGTAAAGTTAAAAGCTCAACATTTTTTATGGTTTTTGGATTTTTGTCTGGTTTTCAATTGGAATGATTTTAATGTTTTTGTTGTTCGAAAGTTAAAGCTAATTTGATCCAAAAACTTCTCAGCTTAAAAACCAAATTTTTAAAAAGAATTCATAGTAAGAAAAAAACGACTGTTACTGATGAAGAATTTTTCTTTTTCAGGAAAATTCATTATGACGAAGATGATGATTTCTTGGCGCTCAATCTCGAAGATGAACTGGACGACGATGAAACTTTAGGTAGTCTTCAAAAGGTGGACGAGCCGGTGGAACAATTTCATCGTCCACGCAAAAAACGGAAAAGACGACGACGAAAAGTCGAGCCTGAAATTATTGAGATTGAGAGAGAACTTACTGATCCTGATGAGTTGCCCCCAAGAGCGCGATTGACTATCGTTGCTACAGCTTGCCTTTTGCTCGCCATGTCGTTACTGCTAGTCGGAATCACTCTTCGCATGGCACCGATAATTGATGAGATGGGTGAGTAAATTATCTAAAATATATAATTTCGACTTAAAATGGCTTTAAAGTCATTTGACAATCAACTTTTTAAAAAAATATCTCTGATTTCGTATCATTTTCTGCCTTTTGCGCTTCAAATAGGATATACTTTTTAAAATTAAGATATAATAAAAAGTTGGAAACTATAATAAGAGAGTGGAAGTATCTTAAACTCGTGAGTTTAAAAATTCTGGAGTGAAATCCTTCAATTAAAACATCGCTCTTTATAATTCCTAAGTCCGAGATTAAGGTGATTTGCTTCAGAGAAGATTATACGTAATTATCCAATCCGTTATCGAACGAACTGAAATTCAGAAATCACTGGTATTTTTAAGTTTAAATTTCGGAATCCTTAAAAACGTTGATAATGCTCTATTATAAATTATAATAACTCTATACTTGAAAAAATTTTCTCTACACTCTTGGAAAATTTTGTTCTCAAGCTTTTGGAACTAGGACGAGACTCGAGAGGTATATCTGCATTATTAAACAGATCCTTCTATCCATCCGTGAAAAATTCAGGTCGTTCTAAATCGACTTCCCTTTATCAGTATCAATATAGATATGCAAAATATGTATTCCCTGTATTAGATATTATATATTTATTATAAATATTCCTCTTTTATGCTCATTATTCCTGATATATTAAATGTTTTCGTGAATTCCATGTTTCAAGGGCTTGAAGATTGAATATAATAATATAATATAATATAATCTTTCATTATGATACAAGTTTTTAATAATGTATCTTTTATCTTTTGTATCTTTTCGTCAATTTGAAACATTGCCCTTATTTTCACCCTTGAGGTTCTTGTTTAACCAAGTAAAGTCGGTACCTTTGAAACACTCTCACCTCGGCACATATACTTCTTTTTAGCCAATTACATGACAACATCTCGGGGTTCTCCTCTCAGGGTGTGGTACCTGTATTTCATTTTTGACTAGTATTTACTACACATACGTGTATATATATAGCCTGGCAGTGCGAGGTCGAGGGCGTTTCTGTGCCTCTAAATTAAAGGCGCACGTTTGTGAGTCTTCAGTCATTCGGTAGATTTCCGTGGTAAAACTACCCTGCTATCATTTTTCTTCGCGGATTAAGTTTTCGGGTCAAATATGCAACCGAGATGCCGCGAACCACTCGAGACAAGAAGTTTTTTTCGCCGGGTGAAACGCACGATGAAAACCTGAAAAGTCGATAAATTTTAAAGTCGATTTTATTATTTAATTAACAGTTTTTATTTTCTTATGAATTTTTTTTATGAATTTGGTTCAGCATTAAAAATGGCTTCAAAAAAATAGATCGTGATGTGGGCGAGATAAAATGAAATTATGAAAATTATTTCGCGAGAATAGACTAAAAGTGGTTTTATTTTATCCTTAAATAGATCTTAAATCGTAAGACTTCTATAAAGAAGCTAATTCATTCTTACAGTTACTAAACTTTGTTTTAAATATTGAAAATAAAATAATTTCATTAAGGCAGATCATTTAATTTGACGGTTTTAAGATGCATTTAAATGATTTTCTTTAATTAAATTAATTAACCTAAACGCACGTAAAAATGATTGATTAATTCAATTAAATTATTTGATTCGGCTCTTCGACCTATCCAATTGACACTAAATACTTCATCATATCTTTGATATAGTTTATGATTTTGGTCATTCAAATATGCGATAAGCAGCTGAGCGATGCGATTGGAAATCAGGAAATCTCGTAATCGATTTTCATTAGCATTTGAAATATGTGCAATTGGAGATATAGTGAATATTTCTTTAATAGCAAGTTAAATTGGGGATAACTAGAAAATTTATAAGTTTTAAGAATATTTAATTGAAGTACTTTGGGAACTCTATTTTAAAAAATAAATTAAAGGCGTAAAGAAAATTAATATTTTCATATCTATAACTGGTACTTTTCCATAAAAAATAGAAAATAAATACCTCTTGTCTGCATCAATGACAGTTTCCGATTGGACTAACACTATACATTTTTCTTTATCCTCTAGTTCAGTAGCGAATATTGGAACCTAGAATATAGCAGTTTATACTCAGTACTTTCGTTCTTTTGATGTTCATTGCCTCGAATAATTATGATTCTGATGGGTTTGTTTTTTATCTGTTAAAATCATTTTAAAAGTTTCAGTTCTAGTAAGATATTTTTATAAAGGGATATTAAAGATTAATTTTTTTTTAAGTTTTTTTATTTAGAAGATCAAGTTATCCAGAGCTAAAGTTACTTTTTATTTTCAGTTGTCTTTTTAAAACTCGCCGTAGATAATCAAATAAAAATAATATCCTGCCATTGTTTTTATCCCATTACTGATTTTTATCTCTTTTTAAGCTCTAAGCGCGAATCTGAATCCTCATAAAGTCGAGTGAATCTTTTTGTTGAAAATGATAAGAAAAAAGAGAAAGATGTGGAAAAAAGCGACAAAAGAGTTGAGAACAGCACTTTGTATTATACACTACTAGTGTATACATATATTCTTGATTAGCAACTTCCTTGATACTTGTTTTTTCTTTTGTTATATAGACAATACAATTTTGGAAAATTGAAACCATGTTATATATCAAATAATGGGAGTTTAAATTTATCGTCCGAGAGATATGTCAGAGGCAGGTCTGGACACAAGCACAAAATTCGAGAAACTGTCTAAAGCTTGTGATGTATTAACGTAAACCCATATTTCGTGGATAAATCAAAGAGTTTTTTCGGAAAAGTTCTCTTCGCAGTTTTAATATAGATTTATTTTTTTAGACAGAGTGATACTAGTATAAGTTAGAGATACTAAATCTTTCCAAAGAAAAAGAGTGACGAGAGTGCAATTTTTAGAATATTTTATTTACAAGAAGAGTTTTAAACTCGTTTTCTTTTGAGAAGCTTTTGCTGAATATGAGAAACTTGTTCAGCCGAGTCGATTAGACAACTTTTTCTATAAAAGTTGTAAGTAGGTAGCAATCTGTAAAATAATGGAATCATTTTTTATAAAATCAATATAAAACTTTCTGTATTTTTAAATTTTAATTTTCAACGCATTTATTCCAGTCACAAGTATTTTAAAATAATTTTCTATTTTAATTTTCCGAACTTGAAAGCTTGGAATGCTTTAAATTGGCCAAATATATATACTTTATATATAAATTATTTTAGAATAAAGTCACTAATCGTAAATTTGAATGATGTCGAAGCGAAAATCCAATCCGTACACGTAAATTCACAAACTCTGTGAAAATATACGTATGACCATTTTCTGCAGATTCAAGTTATACGGCGTATTCACAATCTGCGAATGGTCCATAAAATTCTCACGAGTCGACTAGAAAAGAGCGATTTTACTACCTTTACAAAACCATGTCAAGATTATCTTTATACACTTTTTTTTGACATTTATTTTTATACTTTCTTTTTGTTTTTGCATTAATTTCAATTCAATTTCGAACTGAAAATAATGCAGGCGTTATTAACTAGATGTGCTAGAAGTTTTAAACATTCAAATGA
>CAJFCP010000036.1:3843008-3942271 GCA_904066005.1 Synergus itoensis | reverse complement strand
AATAAATAAAATAAATAATAAAATAAATAATAAAAAATAAAATAAATGAAATTAAATTAAATTAAATAAAAAAAAATTCTAGGAATTTTTAGAGATTTTCACGAATTTCAAGCGATTTCAAAGATTTTCAAAGGTTTCTTGGAATTTTTAGAGATTTTAAAGAATTTTAACATAGATTTTAAGAGATTAATGATTTTGAAGGTTTTTATGAATTTATAAGTATTTTCAAGCAATTATTCTAATTTTTAAAAGAATTTGTAAAATTTTTAAGGATTTCATGGAATTTCATGAAATTTCTAATGATTATATGAGATTTTAAATGTTAAGAAACTTCAAGAGGTTGCTAGAAATTTTTAGAAATTTTCACGAATTTTAACCATGGATTTCAAGAGATTAATGATTTTGAAGGTTTTCGTGAATTTTTAAGGGTTTTCAAGAGGTTTCTAGGAATTTTTAGAGATTTTCACGAATTTTAATATGGATTTCAAGAGTTAATGATTTTTTTTGCTTGTTTAGTATAAATTATAATATTTATTTATTATAATTATATTTTAAATAATAATTTGTCAAAAGTTCAGTATTCAGCTATATTTTTCACCACTTTATACTATTTTTATGATTTGACATATATTATTTATTGAAGAAACAAGGATGTATATTGTACATAATATATAATACTATCTCATTAAAATCTTTTATTTATCGCGTTTTTCTTTTTAATTCAGAGGCTTCTTGAGTGGTACTTTGAACCTCATTTTCTGGTTTTAAACATCGAGCGATTTATTACACGAGAGCGAATCTCGGTCGAATCAGAATCACTTTTACTGGTAGCTCTTATGTGAAATGAAATATTTGGAATAGCTCGCGAATATAGTCCATGAAAATCAATTTCCATTATAAATCAGAGATGTCGATCATATAAATTTTTAATTTGCTCTCAGTAAACTATACCACTATTTTTATTTAGTTTTTTTTACCTTATTCAATTACTCAACTTGATTTCTAATTATAATTTAGCTTCTAGTTATATATTTGAATATCTAATTTAAAATTAAAGTGGCTAAAAAATTAGACTACATAATAAGAAAAGCAATCAGAACTTTATACAGATTTAGCTTAGTGAGACTATAAATTTGCGATCATAAAGGAAGTTACTGCCCCATAAATACGAAAACGCGGAAAAACATTTGTATCATATTATGAACGAGATTTCTATATTCAGAAAATACTAATTTGTACATGTTAAATTTA
Source organism: Synergus itoensis (assembly GCA_904066005.1). Taxonomy (NCBI): domain Eukaryota; kingdom Metazoa; phylum Arthropoda; class Insecta; order Hymenoptera; family Cynipidae; genus Synergus; species Synergus itoensis. The sequence goes on along the minus strand of CAJFCP010000036.1, from coordinate 3,941,020 downwards.
TGATGATTAACCCTTTGCACTCCGCTGTCCCCTCTCATGGGACATTTTAAATGGATTTCGAATGGCACGGAGTGCAAAGGGTTAATTTTTAATTAATGGCAGAAATTGTAAAATTTATCAGTAGTTATATCAACTTTTTATATTTTTCCTTCATCAGAGAAGCACGACAAAAATTATCAACTAAATTGAAATAAATTGCTTTTGCATTTGGTAAATTTCCATCCGTGATAAATAAGATTTACTGCTGCAGAATTAAAACTCGAGACTTGTGTTTAAATGGTCTCTTTCGTCAGATTTGTGAGACGATTGTACTTCGTGAAATCGTTATCAAATTGGCTTTGAAGGACAGTTAGTACTCAGTTTTGCAATGTATATATGTACATTATGCGCATTGGAAATTAGCAGATTTATAACTCCTTAGAAATACCGCAATTAGAATTTAAATCCATAATTATGTTAATGAGGAAATTGAACTAAGTAATCAATTAATTCGTTAAGTTATAATGTAAACTCTGATGATTTTTATAAGCAAATAAATGAGTTTTATGAGCCTGGAAAATATACTTTAAAATAAACTTTTTGAAGTTGAATCAGACATACAATTTCATTTTGGTTGAATAAGTTTCATGCAGTATTTTCAATCCAAAACGAATTAGTTCCGATTTCCTTTGTTGGCTACCAATTTCCTATAAACTCGATTGAACATGATCGTAAACTGAAAAGATATACACGAAACTGTTTTATTCAATATTATTATTTAAAAAATGAGCTTTTTGATTGGAATTATTTATGAAAAATGAACCCGCACCATTTACACAGGAAAAAAGATCTCGGTGAATTTGACTTACAATAATTTATCTTGTAGTTCATAAAATTAGAAAAAATTTCCCAAAAGAATTTGGTACGATTATGGTTAGATTTTTACATGCAGGATACTTTGTGTAAAATCGAGTTTGTGGGTAATCAATATTCAGTAATAGGGCTCGAAGAAATAACAAATGCATTGAAATGAAAATATGCGTGTTATTTTTGAATTTCATAATTACATACATATCGCTTTCATGAAAGCGATGACTGGAAATATTTTCGAGGGGATGTATGAGCAATTTTCACGAATCAGTGAACGAGCATTCCATAAATATTTGGGCGTGTATATTTATCAACATAGAAATGGCATTTCGCACATGGGAAATATTCGTTAGGTAGTGTCAGAGTACTGAGCGACCATCTGTGAAGAAGAGCGAATCGGAGGTCTGCTAGAACCCATTTCTAAAAATAAATATGGCAATAAACTCAAGGGTAGTTTTCCATACGGTGGCTCAGGTAATTTTATGAAAGTGAATCTTTCTGATATATAAACCTCTGCTTCTAAATTAGAACACATTACTCAAAATTGAGTTCTACACGAAAAAAATTAGTTATCGAAATTTTCCTTGATTGTCATCGACTTTTGGATAGGACAACAGTTTTCATATATTTCACTAACGTTTTATAAAATCTTATAAAGTCTTATCCAAAAATCGATGACGGTTAAGAAAAATGTAATGGGAGATTTAAATTCTTAAAGTAACAATTTTATTAATTAATTCGAGTTCAAGGAATGTAATCAAATCTCATGAAAATTTCGTTAATATCAGTATATATATAATTTGTATTTACTGGTTAATCCTTATTTCGACTAAAATTATCAAATACTTATAAATAAATTATCGACCTAAAAACATAAGAACTGACGATAGATTCTTCAAAGAATATTTACATTCTTCTTTCGGTTTTCCGTAAGTGCCCTTTATCGAACATAATGTAACCTGAGAAGTTAAGATCTTCTCAAAGAGAGTGAGCAGGAAATCACTATGTATTGCTCAAAAGAAATGCAAATCTTAATCTCCCTGCCTTTTAGGATCAGAAGACAAAGGTGGCTTCTTGACTGTATTCATATGACTGCAAATTGAACCTCTCAAGAATTTTAATACGAAATTTTTTCTAGTGGAAAATTTCAGTTGTAATATCCCTTAGTTGAGTTTTTTACTATATAATGTAACTGAAATATGAAAATGAAAAATATATATCGTAAATAAAGTTTTAGTGATTTTAAGAGTCACTAAAAAAGCGTGAATAACACTTAAGTTGAAATGCCTCTTCCTCTTTAATTCTTTTTGGTTTCAAGTTTTCGCACAGCTGCGATGAACCGTTTCGTAGGCAAGTTGCAAATTTAGACTCGCGTGTTATTATCTGACGTAGCTTGACGCAGAAGAGAAAAGGAAAATTACTAGAATAGATTATTGAAGATATTTTAAAAACACGTGTATAATCAGCATCCACGTGTTGCTCCTGTAATGTAAAAATGATTTTCTCATATTTATATCCAAATTTAAAAAAATGGGGATACTAAATAATTCGTTTATTGTTAATCAAGTTTTAAGATCATTTTAAGTAAATATATCAAACCAATGTATTTTTGGGAATAATTTACGTGTTTAGCACTCTGTTAGGGGACACAGAGTCCTTGCCAAAATTTAATGTGCTGAAGAAATTTATGTCACTGATACGAAATATCATGGAACATTTTACCAGAGACCAGTTCATAATTAATTCAATTGCGTTTAAATTGTGCAGAAAATTATTTCAGGCGACTCCATAAATTCGAATGAATATCATTTTCGCTGAATAAACGAGAACGGAAATCATTTTAAAATGCATTCTGCGAATATTCATATAACCAGGTGTAATATCACTCTCTGCCAGATAAATTATACAAGAAGAGTTAAAGTCACTTTTATATTACATCATAAAGTTCCTACAGCCTCGCACTGTAAATTATGAATTCAACTCTTCTGTATAAGAAATATTCATTTTATCACATAGTTCAGGAATTGTTTTAATTTAATTTAAACAAATTTGTATTTTGTATACAACTGAAGGAATGCACTTATAGATCTTAGACGTCAGCCTTTGAAGCTAAGTTTGTTTATTTTGGACAATCAACGAAGCTCTATTTAGCATAAAACATAAAATGTAAATTTAACCTTTAACTATTTAAAATCGTGTCGAATTATTTAGATAAAAACATCTAAAAAACTTAAATAGTGAAAATAGTAGCAGAGAATGATCAAACCCAAAAACTTGAGTGAGTTTTTATATACATATTGCAGATTGGATAAAAGCTTCATATTTAAACGATCAATAAACGTAATCAAGGTCTCTTTTTCGAGAAGAATAATGAACTTGCAGTGACGTGTTGGAAGTTAATGAAGAGTTTATTGTGAAACAAGTCAATGAAACACCAAGAGACTCGAACATCGATGTAATTATTAATCGTAGACAAAAGTATCATGCTTGTTGCATGTACTGGAATAATTGTTCAATGAACTGCTACCAAAGAATATAACATTGTTATAGTTTATAACATTGTAGTGGCAACGAGATTGTGCAACTGGCACAAAGCTATGAATGATATATCTTTGAAGTTGTTCCCGATATTATTGTCACGTATGTTTTATTTGAGCATGTGCTACGGAAGAACTTCTTATTCATAGACTAGAGTCCAACGAATCTACATTCATGATCCCCCGGACCAAGGAAAACGACCCGAAGGTCCAACGAATTAAGATTTAAAAATGAACTCGGGCTCTCGGGAAGATTTTGTCAGGCAGTTCTCTGGTTCTTGCGAGGACAGAATTGTTTTTTATATTGACGAAATGTCAGCAGAACGTGGCTCTGATTCCGCACCAGAATTTCAACATCAACCTAATTGTTATAGTCTCTATCCAGTTAGTCCTGATGATGAACGTCGTCGTTCGATTTCTGCCTGTTCTCAAACTGACAGACCAAGAAGATCCAGACAAGGGTCAGATGTTCAACTCAATAATCGAAGATCTAGTGTTCATTCCGGTCACTCCAGAGCGAGAGCGAATAGCAGAGTCACTCCTTTAGGTATATAATATTCTTGTTTTTTTTTTACGTTAATATCGTCCATTGATAATTTAAAAATAAATATTAAAAAATTTAGAGTAGAAATAATTGAATGAAAATAATGATACTGCAGGCGATGGTAGAAGAGCCAGTGTCTGTAAAAGAGGAAAAGGTCGAAGGCCGAGTACTGCACATAGGAGAGATTCAGTTCGACCCAGCAGAGCCGAAATTAAAGTACTACCTGTCGAATTGAAAACACCTGAGGAAATTCAACAAGCCAGAAGGCATCGAAGGATTGCTATGATTGTCGTTGGAACTTTCGTCTTTTTACTAGCTGCATCCGTTCTTGCAGTGGTGGTCACTTTGACTCACAGTTCTTTCTACATACCATCTTTGGCACCTAACGAATTAAACAAACTTCGAGATCACGAAAGTAATTATTTTATTTTTATCAGAAAATGTTTTTATTTTATTTTTTAATTTATCTAATCATTTATAATATATCACTTTATGCGTTTATTTCCATTATATTCTTCACATTTCAAATCTTTCAGTTCAATTTTCCACAAAAAACTTTTCTGAAGTTCCGCTTCCCATGGAAACGATTTGTCAAATCTTTTAATCTTCTTGTCAAACTCGTAAATCCGGAAGTTTGTTTTTAAATGATCGATTTTCAATTTAAAGTGCAGGAGAATACGGAAACTTGAAAAAGTTAGGTTTCAAGAATTCCCGTTAAAAATTTGAAAAGTTTCTTTGAAACGAAAATGATAAATCTATTAAATATCAATAAGAATTTAAATCAGAGGTATTTTTCGAAACGATTTTACTATTCCATATCTAACTTGTCATTTTTGTTGCAGTGAGGAAGGAAAATGAAGCATTGATGAATTCTTTGAATCGAGATTCTTCAGTGTCTGAAAATTCAACAACTTCACCATAAAACTTACCTTTTGAATAAGGAAAAAGGAGTGTGTGTTCTTCTGTAGCTCGCATTTCACAGTCGTTCAAAATTATACGTGCTCCAGTTCTAAGGTCAGATCAGTTTTTTTTTTAATATTTTACTTGACGAAGAAATATAGGAAAATCATTTCAAATTTTCGAAAAGAGAAACTTAAATTTTTAAGATTCAGTTTTTAAAATTCTATAATTTTAATGTTTCAAAGTAAAAAATGTTAATTTTTTATCATTAATTTTCTTGAAAAGCTTTAAATAGAATGAGATATTTTAAATTCACTATTTGAAATTGGATCACGAAGTGGCACTAACAGACGAACCTAAACTCTCTTTTAAAATAAATAGAACTCTAATTTGATGGAAATTGCAGAAATTTTCTAAATCGAATTTCGACAAAACCATCTTAAATTTGAAGTGGATTTTTGAAAATAAACTTTCTTGAAATTTTTCTTAGGCGAGCTCATATCGAAACGTAAAATATCGCATATTACTATGAACTATGCTACTTAATCGTATTTTCTGAATAAATCTCTTTATAAATATTTCGTCGAGTCTAGGAACATTTTTTCCTTATCGCACTAGGAAATCGATTTTGACGAAAGATTTGTTACCTACCAAAGGTCGTTGCTGATATTTCGAAACCGTTATTAAATATTAGGTATATGCGCGATTTGCGTCGTAAAAGAAGTACATAAATCTGTAACTGTGTTCATGAGATTAACTCGAAATGGACTTCGAAAGAGACGTTGTAGTTAAAAAAAAAATTATGTAAAAAGACATGCCAAATTATTTTTGGCGAGAATTTGGTGCTGTAAACCGAAAAGGAAAAAATATGTATCTAAATTATTATTTTGTTTAAGGAATTAAACAAGTAGAACTAAGACCAATAGTCGTGACAACGAATGATTCGTTTAGACTTTGCATTTTTTATTGAGTATATACAGTTAATTTTTCTCTATTTGTTACCTTTATACTTAATAATAGCTTTCATTTGAAAATATATTTCAAATTCTTTCCTATTTGCTAAAATATTTTACTGTAACTTTAAACTGAATTATGAATTTAAAATTGAATATAAAGTAATTAAATTGACATCCTACAAATGATTAAAATCCATTGATACTTTTATAGAAAAACTATTTAAAAATTTGAAATCAGTTTCTAGTATTGGTGATTCATTTAACAATGTTGTGAATTACAAATAATTGTAAAAAGTAATTTAATTTACAAAACATTGTTGTAGCCTTACGAAAGAGCAAAGGTACAGTTCTTGTAAATAAGTGTCATAATTATCAAAAATAAGTAGTACTTAGAAATCTATTACTTAGGCCGTATCGAAATGGCATTAATCAGCGCAAAAAGCGAATTGTTGTTGTCAATTGTTAATATATCGTAATCGTAAAGGTTGTAATAATTTATTACAATTTTATTATGAAGGATAATTACAGTGTGCCAACAAGAACTGAGAGTGAAGATTAAATTTTAATTTTAATTAACATATTAAATTATTATTCAGATATATTTAGACCTTTGTTAAAGTTTATTTTCAAACTTATTATAATATTTAACTTCAGCATTGAAGTTTCAACTCACCATCATTTTATAGATGAAAAATGAATTTAAAAATTTCTAAATGATCAAATTTATAAAAAAAAAAAAATTGTATTTTTTGCAAATACCGTAAAATGAATTCAATATCAAGTATGTAATAACAAGACAAAGAGATTAGAATTTTTAGTTTTGGAAAAAAAAAGTATTTAAGATGCTTCCATAAGGTGAAAAGATTAAAATTAAGAATCTTAGAATCTATAATTTTGAGTATTGATAAATTAAAAAAAATTTCACCTTGTATAAAAAAGTCTATGTTATTAAGTTTAATAAAAAAGCTTGGCTCTTGCAGAAATTTTGAACTGCGGACAATAAAGAAAGAATTAGGCTTGCAGGTTTGATCAACTTTGACTCCCGCCCAATATTTTGTTACCAAAATATGAACTCTATATATGTACTCTTGGCGAGGATTACAAAAAAGCTAGCCAAAAATTTAGAATTTTAATTTTAATTTTAATTTTGACTAGTGCAAGAGTTATGTGCCCTGACCCATATTTGTGTCAGCGGGAGTCAAAGGATTAATACCTTTTTGAATTTAAAATTTGGAATCAATGTTAAATCTACTTTTTTCTTATATGTTAAAGCAATTTTTCCGGTTGATTAATGATCATATATCAGATAGGTAACTAGAGCTTCTAAAGTGCAATTGCGCCGCACAATCATCAAGTTATTCATCACTCAGTCAACATAATTAATAAGAGTTTATCGAATAAAAAAATCTACTCCCTAGTCGACTAATACTGTCAACAAGAAATCTCAAAATATGTTTCCGAACGTTTTATCACAATTGTTTTCCTTCCTATAATGATAGAATTGCTCAAGGCCTATGAGAGGAAAAACGGATTTTATGTCAAATAAATCAAATTAAATTCTTCTTTCAGTACAGTCTCTTCTAAAAAATTAAGATATAATTCTAAAAAGTTAGAAAAATAAATCGTCGAATGTATGCTTTTATAGAAAATTCTTTTATATAGAAAGTAATTTCTAATAAGATACATAAGATAATTATGAATTGTAATTTGATGATATTTTTTCGTTTATCAATAACCAATAACTTGACGTTGAAATCTGTAAATAGTTTTATGTATCGCAGCATAATTGTGCAAATATTATAAACATGGAAGCTGTGCTTCGAAGATGCGAAAATTGCGAACTCGTACATAGGTGACGTCGCCTAAGTTCCACGAGGATAGATTATTATACAAACACATATTTAAAAAAAAAAGAAACACCGAGTATAAACATAAAATGGTGTTTTAAAATGTTATTGAATGAGATATTTGTTTATATATTGTAATAACATTTATTCCATGCAATTACATTACATGGAAAATATACACACTAGTTGTCCACCTCTGAGTTTCTTTTCTAAATTAACTATTCTTTTACTGGATAGTTTTTATGAAGAGGTTTTTATATGTTCTCTCTTTAATTTTATCTTTTTGGACTTAAAACTGGTACTTTAAGGCTTCGTTTTCATTTTAAGAACACTTGCAATAAAGAGGGTGGAAGGGAAACGGATATTGAAGGAAACAAAGCTGTAACTTCAGTTCCTGATGCCCGTGAGGAACAGAAAAAGTTTATCTCCGGATAACCCACCCCTTTTATTTACAAGCACAAGTAGACATCCTCATCGTAAAAATAAAGTCTCTACGATTTTTATTGTATTATGCGGTCTGTTACGATTCTATTTTAAAAATTCGAATTCATTTTCCATAGGATCGAGTTAAATTTTAAGTGCTTTCAATACTTTGTTTATCATTATCATGATAATGTTTACCTAATAGCAGAGGGAAGCAGATTAAAAATACTAGACCAATATTAATATAATTATTTTATTTTTATGTGAATTGCAAATTTTTACTTTTAAAAAATCTGCATACATTAAGTGAATTTTATAAATGGTTTTTCCATTTTATTTAATTGAGACATATAGAGAGTCGTAAATATTGAACATTAATTGAGATTTTCGATACATAATAGAAGTAAATTTCTCCTTCTATCATATTTTAACTTCAATTTCTAATTTACTGTATATGTTTATTAATATGTATATATAAATAAAAAATTATTTATATTATCATGCATATTAAGCAAGAATATTTAATGATTAAGAGTAAATCAGTCGTTTGCATTCTTAAAAGGAACACTAGATGTTTATAAACTATTTTATGTAGTGAGATTTCGAAGCAATTTAAGTATTCGAAAAAGTTCTGAATAATTGAATTTCTATTTTATTTAAACTATTTCACTACTAAAAAAGTACTTCATGAGTAATATATCAGTCTCAATGGTTTTTTCGCCCTGACTTAAGGGAAATATGAGATTAATGATCATTTTATTTTCTTTGTATAAAAGTTCTTTCATCAGAATCAACTCTTCAATTTGTTTACATTTTATTTTTATATTTCAATCTGGGCTAAAGATGTGGGTTCATTTGAAAACTACTGGACAATTCATTCGTTACGCAGTCAGGTCCAGGAATTTAAATCAATCCCCGCATTGCTACGTGTGAACTTGCGCACTGGTCCCTGAATTTAGGCAAGGTACGTGAGTTTGTCACAATGACTTTTTTGAATTCTTCCGTTCATATCAGATAAGTTTTCATTCGTTTAATGTGAATAGTAAATAAAAAACATCATATTCATAACATAGTACCTATATATGTTCAAAAATTTCCTCATAGTTCAATGAAAACATATGTACCAAGTAAATTTATTCAGCTATTCATATCTCAGTCGTTAAAAATTATATTCGTGAAGAGCCGAGAATGATTTATAGGAACTTATAGGATGCTATTGTGCTATTTATGCACAATAGCATCTTATAATTTAAAGTTCACAACTTTAAAAAATATAAAAAGAATTAATTAAGTATATAATAAAATTACCCTAACTTTATAAGAATAATGAAATATAAATTATTGTTAGACCTTGCTAAAATTTCATAATCTTCATAATTCCCAAAAGTCAGATAATGAATAATAATTATAATAATAATTTCACATTATAATTTTATCAAAACAAACCAAATTCCTTTGACAATTTTAAGGTATTGTACTCACATTCACACTCTCTTTAAACTTCTTTCTCCCTTTCCTTCTCCCACAGTTGAGTTCCTCTTGAATTTCCATTAGAGATTTTCCCTTTGTTTCAGGTACAACAAAGGCGATGAATGTTAATCCAAAAAAGCAAGTAGAGGCAAACCAGGCAAAAGAAGCGTAAATTCCACAAGTGTCAGTCACGACTTGATGAAGTTTGGAAACTACAAAAGCCAGGAGTGATCCCCAAAGATTAGCCGAAGAGACAGCAAATCCTTTCACACTAGTTGGAAATAATTCTCCTAGCATCATGTAAGGCAGAGGATTTAAACCAAGAGCTATGATCAGTTCATAAAATATAACAAAAGACACTAGAATTGAACCTAAGCCAGTCATATCCACCTTCATCTGAAACTTCAAAAAATAGAAGATGGCACTCAGAGCAAGGGATAATCCTCCCAGAAAAGTGGTTGTCATCAACAAAGGTTTTCTTCCAATCTTGTCCACTAAAGCAGCTGCAGCCAGTCCAGCGATCAGCTGTAAAAAACTCAGAAGAATTACAGCATATGCTGCGGGAAACTCGGATCCACTTTGTTCAAAAATTTCCTGAGTGTAGGATTCGATAGCAGCTATACCACTGAATTGAAGAATTAATTGCAACCCAAAAGAAACTAAAACAGCTTTTCTGTTTCCTGAGGTGTCAAAAAGGTCCCAAAAGTGCCCTTTATTCATTATATCCCTAATTACAGCTTTCTGCATTTGGTCAGCTTCTTCTTTAAGGTCTTCTTTATTTTTGTATCTTCTTAACCAAGAAAGAGCTTTTTCAGATTGTAATCTTTTATTTTTGATTAAAAGGTAGTAAGGCGATTCTGGCATCCAGCTGAAGGTGAGGAAGAAGATTATTGGGATGATGCTGGATGCGTAAGCTAGGGCATTATAGGAGACGAAAGGTCCTATTGCATGACCGTATAGTTCACCGAAGGTCACCTGGAGTTTAATGAAGGATCCTAGGGAGCCTCTGATGTTTTTGTCTGCTATCTCACCGATGTACATAGGACAGACCACGTAGACGACACCTTGACCGATTCCACTGATGAATCTGGCAGTGTAGAGGACATAGGGATGCCAAGCTATTAGAATGAGAACCCATCCTAGAAAGAGGGGAACTCCCGCTACTAATAAACTCGCTTTTCTTCCAATCCAGTCGACTATCAGGCCTGCGAGGATGTTGCCAGGGATGGATCCAAGGAGGTAAAATGATGCTATCCAGGATGATTCATCTGATGTTATTGGGAGATGGGATTCTGGGCTTTTTAAGTTTGGCAGGGTTGGTGATGTCCAGCCTATGTGGGATCCTGATATGGCCAATGAAAGGGTTGCTGAAAGGGGGAAGAAATTCATTGATTAGATTTCATGAAATTTTAGAAGGAAACTTTACTTATAACTGAATTCATGAAATTCTAGAAGGATACAGAAGACAATTATAAATTCGAAATTTATAATGGTTATGAAACCTTCGGGGTGCTCGGTGTCAGTGAATATCAGTATGGAAATCTATGGTTGGAATTAGAAATTGGATCGTATTTATTCTCGATATTATTATTGAGAATTGTTGAAAATAATTCTCGCTCATGAAACAAGGTGCTAATATTACATTATTGTTATTTTAATCTCAAATGATACATGGTTTCAGAATGTTATTCAATAATCAATGTAATAAATTTCACTGGAATTACAGTCTTCATCAAATACAGTAAACCCTCTCATCAAATATCAGTGGCTAAGCAAACATTTGACTTTTATGAGGAGAAAGTTCGTTTAAAAACAGTATAAGCTGCTCATAAATACCTGTGATTGCAGCAAGATATTGTGGCCATACCTTCGGGCGTGGTTTATCCATATTTTGTATTTCTTCAACTTTAACAACTGAAACTAAAAAAATAAAAATGAAATAATTTAAATTACAATTTAAATAGGATTATGAAATCAGTACACTACTATTCAACTTTTTAAAAATAATTAAGTAGATTACATGAGAGTACTACATGAGAGCACAAACTTGAATGTCGTTTTTGTATGGTCACTTTTCTAGAACTACAAACGATTTAAAATTCAGAGTTAGAATTTATTCAAATATTTTTCCCATTTGACTCTTCGCCGCAAATTTTGTTTTCCGTTGCATTGTTCTACCTCAACTATTGCATGACTCTATAACATAACACTTGTGTAAATAGATGATGTAGATTAACTATGTTCATAAAAGAAGCACGTATATTTATCCGCATACAAGAATCAATTAAGTATTCGTAAAAAATAATAACAAAATTTTGGAGATTTTAGAAGATTATTTATAATTAGCGTATTACTTAGAAATTATTTAATTCACCGAAGAAATAGCAATGAAAACTAATCAGTCTTATACAGAAATCAGATTTGACGCTCAATACATTGCAACTAAAATCAAGGTATATTGCAGATGTAGATTTTATACGAAAGTTTATCAGCCTTGCTTATCACACAGAATCTAAATATTCTTCCCCTTCCAAACATTCAATTAAACGTTACATTTTTAGTAAGAAATTACGTTTTTTCAGTTAAAACTAAATACGTCAGTTTGAAAAAGTCCTTGAGTTTTTATGTAATCAGATACGATACAAAAGTATCTCTTTGCACAAATCATTATTTAGAAAACAACACTCGTGTAAATATTTAACTAATCTGGAAATCCTAGATGTGAATCTAGAACAAGTTAAGAAGAATCGAAATAGGTCATTTTCAATTGTTGATTAAGAAATTAGTTTTCTATTGAATTTAATAGTATGTTTTTTACCCGTGTGGAAATATCGACTGGGCCCAGACTGGGTTCCAGATAGTTTGCCCAAGTACCAACTAGGGCCTAACTGGGATCTCTAAGTGGGGCCCATTTTGGGTTGTATTACTTATACGATTCCTATCTTACCGGATTTCATTTTTGCAGGCACCTCACTTGAAAAAAAAATAAATATTCTAAATAAATCTAATATTTGAATAAGTACATTTTAGCCAGTAGATAAATGTTCCTTAATTATCGCTATCTTTACGTTTATCTGCTACGAGCAATTAATTTTAATTGTCAGTTTTTTAAAGTGATGCCTGAAAACCTGAAATATGGTTAAAAGCGCGAAGATATGTGACATACATAGCCATAAGTCTAATTATTCTTCGTCACTTCTAATAAGCTATGAAGATAAAACTTAAGTATAAACTAAACGGTGACTGGCTCTAGAAAGTTTAGTTTTAATAATTCAGGAATATGAATTATTGAAAAAAGTGTATTAGTAGTGATCACACTTTGCATTTATTTAATCATATAATGTAAACAATTGTTTAATTTTAATTTTTTTCTTATTTGGGCTACCCAGTTGAGCACACATTGGCGCCTAATTATAGTATGGGCTAATATGGGCACATTTCCACACGGGTAATTTTGTCATTTTCACCTATCTAAAACAGAAATAAGATACCATGTCAGAATCACAACTCACGTGGTTTGCATTCAAGAGTTGTAAATTTTATTGAAAGATTTGTTGATACTAACAATGAATGGAGGTTTTTGATAAGAAAATCTTACATTTTCATGCTCCACATTTTCAATATTACATATTACATGCGGAAAGTCATTCCTCCTTACTTTAGGAAGAGAAATCTAAACCAAAAACCTAAAAAAATTTCCGTTCTTGAAAATCTGTATTCAAAATTTCCCGCGTCAAATATCTCGAACTTCGAGCTAGTTTCGAGATATCGATCGCTGTCAGTGTCAGTGTCGTCACGTCACTTTTCTTTCAGAGTCGCCTGCTAGAAATAAATGAGGTTTTGTGTGTGCTGTCCTTCAACAATACAGATGTTTTATTAGTTTAGAAGATTGTGACGATGAAATCCTCTTAAGTTTTTAATTTATAATTCTTAGATTGAATAAGAGTGACGAGAAAAGCAGATTAGTGATACGCGAGACGAGTTCGCGAAACCCCAGAACAAAATGTGCGGTGGTTTTACGTGCTCTAAAAATGCTTTGACGGCACTTAACGTCTTATACATAGTAAGTTTTTATCATTTTGATAAATTATAAGTTTAGATTTTTACTGGAACTTATTCTTAAATCAAGAGATACTTAATCTGTGAATTAAAAACTCTAGGTCGTCGCCTTCATTTTGATCGGAGTCGCTGTTTATGGAAGGGCTTCCGCTCTGGTTACAGATCTACCAATTATTGGTGGAATTTTAGCATGTGGAGTGATACTAATATTGATTTCTATCCTTGGATTGATAGGAGCAGTAAAACATCATCAAGTTTTGCTCTTCTTCGTATCCTTGTCTTTAATTAATTTTTAAAAACTGTTTCCGCAGATTTTATTATGGATGCAAGATTTTAGATTACACTGGCTGATAACCCTTTGACCTTTAACCTACGTCAGTCTCGTTATCAGCACGTGATATTTGTTTTTAGATGTTTTAAGAATTTCTCTGGTAGATGTTCTCTATCAGAGATAATTTATTATTCGGTTTTTGCTTCATTTATTATCCAGAAGAAAATAGATTTTAATCTCGAGATTAAAAAATGTGTTTCTTTTTCTTAATTATTTAATATAAATGTTATAGGTTTTGAATTTATATTCAGCAAATAAATTCTTTCCCAAGGATTAGTTTTAATGGCAAACAATTCTTTTGTGAGGTACTTGTTTTTATATCCATGAATATTTTGAAACAAAATTTTTGTAAATATGCTTTCCTATATCTCTACTTTTGCTGCTCAAATAACAAGAAACAATATGTATTATTTATGATTTTTTTTCTGAGTTTACTGAACATTTCAGATATTTTTTTAATTTTCTACATAATTGAATTATCAGATTATTCCTTAACAATTCTTTATAGTACATGCTCATTCTTTTCTTGCTGTTCCTCGTCCAGTTTAGCATTGCTTGCGCATGTCTTGCCGTCAATACGAAGCAACAAGAAGAATTAGCAGAGCAGGTAATATTTTCAAGTCGAGATTTTTGTTTACTTAAAATTATAAATTTATATTAGAAATAAAATTTATTTTTATTTTCCTAGGGCTGGAGAAATGTTGGACCCGATTTAAAGGAAAAAGTACAAGAAACGTTCGGTTGCTGTGGCTTTAACGATACTTCCAGTATTTTCTCTGAATCACATAATATTCCTTGCCCACAGGTGAATTTCATTTGTTTTTCGTAAACCTTAATTCAAAGAAATTAATATTTAAGGAAATTATTATTTTTGTGTAATATTCTAGGTTTGCAATCAAGTTAAAGAATGTCCTCCGTGTATGCAAAAACTCCAATCTACTATCGATTACGCATTTAAATTATGCGGAAGCATAGGACTTTTCTTCAGTTTTACAGAGGTAAGTTTTATAAATTAATTTTCTAGAATTGATTTAGTTAACACATATTAAACATAGAAATAATATAGAGGTTCCTGGTTCACGCCCAGGTTGAAGTAGATTTTTTTCTCTTTTTCAAAAAGAAAATAACTTAATGGTGTAATGGTGTAGAAATTTATCAATAAATATCTGTATATCTTAGCAAACTAAATAAAGTACTAATTTATTACTAAAAGATTTATTATACCTGGGAAAATGTTTTTTACACTTTAGGATTTTGCAGACTAACACAAAGCTTGTACTCTTGAGTAAGGCAATCTTTTATCTAAAATCGTTAACAGCGAGTTTTGTAAATGTTTCGTATATACAAATGTTTACAAGAAATAAATGGTTTTAGCGTTTTCTCTGCGCTTGATCGTTTTAATAGTTGATAAAAATCAATGCTTTAAACATTTGATAGCCTGCAGGTTTAAATAGCAGAAAAATTCACTCTCACAATTGGTTATGAAGTAAGAACTATTATAAAGAAGCATTTTTTGCAGCAACAAAACTTTGTATAATACACTTTCATCATAAAATAATATTTTATTTACATAAGAATCGTTCCATAATGTTTTTAGAAGTATCCGCTGTTTCAGTTTTTAACTTTATTGCATCTGCACAATGCATAATTTAAAAAAGAAAATTTCTGGATAAGTACCTGATGTTTTCGTTCAAGATTTTTTAATTATATAAAGTTACTGAATCTACATAATTTTCAGAAAAGTCTGTAACAAAAACGTGTGATCTTTTATAAGTAATTCTAACACAATATATCAATTGCAGTTCGTTGGTGTGTGGTTGACAGTGCGCTACAGGAACCAGAAAGATCCGCGAGCTAATCCTAGTGCTTTTCTCTAACACCATCGCTATGTCCTCTGTTTCCTCGTATGATCATCCTAACAGATGGTGGGTGTTTTCATATAATTGGTTGTGGTCATCCATAATTTATTTCATGACTTCCTTTAATATATAGACATTAAACAATTAAAAACTTAATTTTTCTAATATTCCAGATTTTCAATTTCATTTGTTTTCCAACTTGGAAAGCTATTACATTGAAAACCTTCAAGTCTAAAAACTTTCCAAATTGAAGGCTTTCATTTTAGCTTGCTTTCAAATTATTTGTTTTGATTTCCTGAATGATTCACTCATCTACTTTATAATTAATAAGAAAATCAACTTCAGACTTGCAATCACAATTGAATTCATTTCAGGTGATTGCTGCTTTCTTAGCCAGACGTTATAGAAATCAGTACGACCCAGAATTAAAAGCTGCCAGAGCTGTTTTTCCACGAGATGATTATCTATACTGACCACAAAAATACTCGTAAGATCTGCGAATTACATCATTAGATAATTTCTTTAGATTACTGTAGCATTTTATGCTAAACTAATTACGACGATACTCAACTCGAAATTAGTAGTCGAAGTTAGAGAACGCGCAATGGAGAAAAAATCTAGATGATCTAGATTATATTCAATCCATTTGGGAAGCTTGAATTGTCCTACTTAAATATCAATTTAAATAGCGATATTTTATTTGGACGAGGCTTGCAAATTTTATCATCACGTCTTAGAACAATATCTCACTCTTGCTTAACCAAAGATTGATTTTTTATTATTTAGAAATGGAATAGGATTGCGAGTCAGTCATTGAACCTGAAGATTTAACAGGATTTTTTTCGTTGAATCTTTGAATTTTAGAACAATTTTTCATTCACATCAAGTGGTTACTCTAAATATAATGGATCTCGAATAAATAGGTATTAAGAGATGTCATAATATCAAACATTCCAACTTGCATGCAATACATACTCATCTAAAATTTGTATTCTTACTGCTCAAATCTAATCAATTAATTAACTTGCATAATATTTTTGATTTGGGAAAGAGTATAATATCGAAAAGAATCTGTCTTTAAATGCAAATGGTGCTTTAAAAAAAATTATATGTATAAATTAATTGAAGAAACTAAGTTAAATCTGATAAAAACTCAATTCATGGCTTGACTCCTAGCTAGTTTTATTATACATTTTATTAAGTTAGTTAAGATCAGTTTTTCCCCTAAAATCAAAATTCTAATCAACTCAGAATATTGTTTTTAGTAGTTAGAAACAAGTCTGTAAAGTGTAAATTTAACAGTAGAGAATTTTAGATGTCTTGATTTATTACTCGTTAAAATCTGTGTGCATTTATTATAAGCCAGACTTTGGCGATACGTAAAATGTTCGTCACAAACTACACTCAACTTCCACATTATGTTACTTTTCGGCCATGGCCCCTGTCCCTCAGCCGCCTCATCACCCAATGCGGGCTGCCGAAAATTCTAAAGACATAACGCGAAAGTTGAGTGTATATACATTTATAATAGATACGTACAACTTAATTTGTAAGGTGACAAGGTTGACACAAAGCTGTAAAAATGTGAATTAAATTTAGGAGAGCAGTATTAACTTTTCCAAAATAATTGGACGTTTGTTCGATATCTGTAGCTTTCCTTTTTTTGCTTCCTCTTAGGTCTTAGCCATACGACGCTTTCTACAAATACTGATAGATGATAAGCATAAAATAATTAAAATCGAAGTAGAGTATTTCATTTAGTGCTAGCTGATTTTTCTCAATCTGTGAAAAAAATGAAAAGTTCAAAAATGAGGGTTGTATCGAATGAATTTTCAGCTTAAGTACATATCTGTCTAAACTCCTCTTCGCCTTTAGCAACAATCCATATCTTTTCTAAAATGCGAACGCTGTATTTATGATTCTATTAAATATTATACGTAATCCGAAAGATTATTGCTACTTGAGAAAAAGTAGAATATTGTATAAGTATCGAATAAAAATAACGCTGAAATGCAAAAAAAAATCAGTCTTATTATTTGATTTTATACATAACACATTTACTCTATCAGTTTTATACATTAAAGATTTACCTAACAGTCCTTATTTTACGTCTCTATAATAAATAATCTGGGGACTATAAAATAAGTTATGAAAATTGTACAAAATGTTTAGAATTCAGATGTTTATTACGCCTGCCTTTTCGACATTCCTAGGCTTTCTTTTTCCAAAGTTGAGTTCATCTTGAATTTCGGAGAGTGATTTTCCTTTGGTTTCAGGAACACAGATAGTTATAAATGCGATTCCGAGGAAGCAAGTGATGGCGAACCATGCGAAGGAAACGTCAATTCCTGAGGAATCTGATACGACTTGATAGAGTTTAGAAACTACGAAGGCCAAGAGACAAGACCAGAGATTTGCGAAACACACGGCGATTCCTTTGACATTCGTGGAAAAAAGTTCGCCTAGCATCATGTAAGCGAGTGGACTTAAACCTAGAGCGATAATCAATTCATAAAAAATTACGGACGAAACTAAAAAGTATCCGTACGGTTTCATGTCGAGTTCTTGGTGATGTTTTAGATAGCAAAAAATTGCGCTGATGGTCAGAGCGACTCCTGCTAAGAAGGTAGTGCTCAGTAGCAATGGCTTTCTTCCTATTTTATCCACCAAGGCGGCAGCACCAAATCCAGCTGCTAATTGTAAAACTCCTAGAATTATTACTGCTACTGCTGCCGATAATTCTGTTTCTGCTTCTTCCATAATTTCCTAAAAAGATGAAATTATGTAAAGTTTCATTATTATATTTATATTAATTTATTATTTAGTGAGTTAGCCCCTCTTACAAATTTTTCTAACAATTTTTTTTTTGTTTCTAGAAGTGTGAAAATCCTCTACCTGAGTATACGATTCAATGGCAGCTAGGCCACTAAACTGTAGAATGAACTGAAGTCCAAAGCAGATTAAAACAGCTTTTTTGTTTCCTGGAGTGCTGAAAAGATCCCAGAAGTGACCTTTATTGAACATATCCGTGATCACAGTCTTTTGCATCTGATCAACCTCTTCATGGATTTCTGCATCTTGAGTATATGTCCTCAGTTTTCGAAGGCTTTTTTCAGCATCGGACCTTCTGTTCTTCATGAGAAGATAATAAGGTGATTCCGGCATCCAAACAAATGAAATAAAAAATATTATCGGGATGACAGCACAGGAGTAACCCAAGACATTGTAGGAAACAAACGGTCCGATCGCATGACCATAAAGTTCTCCAAAGGTCATCATTAATTTTATAAATGATCCTAGAGCACCTCGGATATTTTTATGAGCGATTTCACCTATGTACATGGGGCATAAAACGTAAACACTTCCCATGCCGATTCCACTGATAAATCTAGCGACATAAAGAACATAAGGATGCCACGCTACCACTATTAAAATCCATCCTACAAGAAGAGGAATATTAGATACTAATAAACTGGCCTTTCTGCCGATCCTGTCGACTATAAGGGCAGCCAAAATACATCCAGGAAGAGACCCTAGCATTAAAAAGGATGTGATCCAAGCTGCTTCGTTCGAAGTCACTGGAAAAGGTGATTCTGGAGATTTTAAGATTGGAATAATCGGTGATGTCCATCCAACATTAGTCCCTAATATCATCATCGAGATAGTGGCTGTAATAAAAAAATTCATAATATTTACATTTTGAAATTTTACAAGGTATGACCACTTATTTTATTAAATGGCACAGAATATATTTAAAATATATTTTCATTATGAATTCAATATATTATCAGATCAGGTAATGTGTAATCTATGAGACATGAATTAAATTGGTATAATGCAATGTAAACACACTTAAGAGTTACAATTTCACATTCATTCGCTCTTCACGAAGCAAATAGAACCATAAAAGTCTTATAATTAGGATAATAAAATTTAACATGAGACCATACGAATTTCAAATTTAAAAATTTTTTAATTTCAAATTTTACTAGCGCAAAAAAATATGGCCTGCAATACTTATGACGGAAAGGTATTATCAGTGAATAAAGAAGTATATTTATATCAAAAGTAGGATAAAAAGTAAATAAAAAGAAATCTTTTAAAGTAATAAAAATAGCATATAATTTAATTTTTATTAACAAACTATTGCTGTATAGAACTCTGGAAAAGTTTCATCGACATCATTAGATTAGGGAATTTAATTTACAGATATGAGGTTTCTTTACGTTTCTAGAAAAGCATTCTTATCATTACTCTCCGAAAATTCAGAAAAAAACACGTGTAAATAAATTTGGTTTTTACTTTTAAGAAGTATTTTTTATTTTATTATTTATTTTTAATTTGCAAGATGTATATTCGCAAACTATTTGAAATGTAATGTCAAATTTTTATTTTATACTGAGAATTTAATTGATTTGGTTAATTATTTGAAATTTACCTGTGATTGCAGCAACATACTGAGGCCATTGCATAAATCCATTAAACATTTTTCTCAGAACTTTTATTCACAGCCAGAAACTGTAAAAAATATAAATTTTCTTTCAAAAACTTTTATTTTTAGAGTTTTATATCTCAATACAAGTTTCTTCTTGGAGAAAGAAGTCTTCAGTTTAGACTGACCGCTACTGAATGTCGATAAACACTGTACACAAGACTATTTCATATACAGGAATTCCCACTCTTTCATTTTGTTTTTCCATGAAACAGGTGTCTTTTCCTAATATCTTGTAAACAGAGACAGTACTTTAAGTAAACAGAAAACATTGACGTTCTGAGTTTTGGGAGGATCAGACACTTCGAATATTATTTTGAAATTTATTATACTTTGATTTAATTAATTAAAAATGATTCTTTACTTCGAAAAAAATGTTTGTAAAAAATATTAATATAATTAAAATTAAATGTGATTATAATTAATTATAATACTAATTTTACCTTTTTTAATTGGAATTAACAACACGTGTTGAATCATTCCTATCAAAATTGTGGAATAAAAAGAACACTTATTCAGAGATATAAAAGATCATTTGATTAGACTTACTTTATTGCACTTATATATACTTCAAGTAATGAAATAATGATTTATTTACAAATTGTTTCTTTATTTTTAAAAAATTCTTCATTTGAATTTTGGCAACAGACGGACGTGCTCAAATATCTTTTCTCTTTCCCATTTCATTACGGTATGTAATTACTGTAATAGAATCCTGAAAATATAATTATTAAATTATTAATTATTATTATTATTAATTGTTATAATTATTAAAGGATTTTTTCTCATATTTAAAGCATGAAAAATTCTGGATACATATGTGTCAAAACTCAAATATGCTATTTTTAAAAAAGCATGATGTAATAGTTGCATCAATATAATTTACCGATCTTTGAAAAAATTTGACTTTGTTCAACGCTCGCAAATGTACATTACATATTTTTATTATTGTGACGTAGCGATACAATATACCCAATAAAGTCTCTGATATAAATAGGGGGGATTCATACTGGTCGTTAACTTCTCAGTATCACAAGTCCAGCAATTATGTAAGTAACTTTTACAGCTTCGTTTACACAGATTTTAATTTAAATTTAAGTGATGAATTTAATTACGAAATAGAATAGAAAACGAATTATCATCGCGTTCTAACTTGTATTTTGATAAGAATTCATTTTATAATTTCTTCTGAGCAGTTTTAAAGAAATCTTTTGTTTATATTTAATCTTTAAATACATTTTTTTCTAGAAATTTTTCATCATCAAGTAATAAAAAATGCGCAGACTTATCAGCACTTTCATATTATTAATCATAAGCGTAGTGCTTGTGTGCGTGGTGTCCACGACTATTAATGGCACCATAGAAGACAATACTGTTGAGGTTTGTTCCTTACCTGATAATTTGATTAAGGAAATTGATTCCTATCAAGAAATAGTCAACAAAATTGTGGAGACAGCGACTAATGGATCCTTCAAAGGTTTTACTTGGAACGAACTGTCGAAATTTGTGGATAAATTTGGCAGCAGATTTGAGGGAACACAAAATTTGGAAAATGCGATAGACTATATGTTGGAAAATTCGAGGAATCATACTTTAACGAACGTTCATGGTGAACCTGCTATGGTTCCCCACTGGGTCAGGTAATTTCAGTTTTTATATTCTTATTCTTTTCTATAATCTATTAATATTTGAAATTGAAATTTTTATTAAATTAAACAGAGGATCTGAATCAGCGACTCTTATTTCGCCCCGTCAAAAAGATATTGCACTTTTAGGATTGGGATTTAGTGTAGGAACTTCTAAAGATGGAATCATAGCTCCAGCTATTGTGGTTAAAAGTTTTGATGATCTGAAACAGAGGGCCAATGAGGTAATTGTCATTTTACATATTTTTATATTTTTATATTTTTAATATTTTCTATAAGGAATACTGCCGTGCAAATCGTAAAAGACGTATCTGCAGTTCGTATGAGTCACATGTCACTATTTCGAAAAAATTTTATTTTAAAACTGGATATTAAACCGTAATATCTAGCTATTTAAATATGGGACGACTATCTAGATATTTAGATATAATATCTTGATATTAATACTTAATATCCAGATATTAAAATATTGAATGTTAGAATATTTGGATTATATATTTTAATATCTGGATATTAAGTTTTAATATCAAGATATTATATCTAAATATCTAGATAGTCGTCCCATAGTTAAATTGCTAGATATTACGGTTTAATATCCAGTTGAGTATTATTTTATATATAAAATAATACTCAAATGTCTTCGATTGGCAGTGTTATATCCCTGTTGAAAAAAATGACGTCACAAAAAGACGTCTTTAAATGACGTCTTCAAATGACGTCATTTAAAGACGTCATTGGCTATGTCATAAATTGGAACATAAAATGACGTCTTTTAAAAACTTTTTGTATCATCGGCAAAATGAAATTACGTCATTTTTTCCAGCAAAATAACGTCATTTCCCTATTGAAAAAAATGACGTTATTTGTATGACGTTATTTGACGTTATTTGACGTTATTGTATTTGTTATTTGACGTTATTTGTATGACGTTATTTGACGTTATTTGACGTTATTTGTATTTTAAACCTTTGTGAATATTTCAAATGACGTTATTTTGTTGGAAAAAAATGACGTAACTTCATTTTGCCGATGATAAAAACAGTTTAAAAAAGACGTCATTTTATGTTCCAATTTATGACAGAGCCAATGACGTCTTTAAATGACGTCATTTGAAGACGTCATTTAAAGACGTCTTTTTGTGACGTCATTTTTTTCAATAGGGATTAACATCCATTTTGCAATGCGATATACATAATAAATGTTTATAGACGCCACCAGATTCGAAAATATTTTAATCTCATTTTATAGAATCGTAATAGTGACAGGTGACTAATACGAACGATTTGCACGGCAGAATAGTATCGAGTATTATAAGTAGATCTAAGTAATTTAAGTGATTTAATCTTTTTTTTTATCGCTAGATTCCAGGAAAGATTGTTGTCTATAATCAAGATTTCGTATCTTATGGAGAAACTGTGGTATACAGATCTCGTGGAGCTATTGAAGCTGCAAAATTAGGAGCCGTGGGCGTTCTAATTCGATCAATTACCCCCTTTTCGTTATATACTCCACACACAGGCATGATGTCTTATGAAGAAAATGTGACAAAAATTCCTGCTGCTTGTATTACAATAGAAGATGCTGAACTTTTATATCGATTACAAGGCCGAGGCAAGTATTTTGTGATGAGTATAACTAATAAATAAAATTCTGAATATTATACTCGAGAATTGAATTTTAGAGAAATTAAACAAATTTTGTAACAATTTTTCAGGAGAAACACTGAAAATACATCTCAAAATGGAAGCTCAAACGCTTCCTGAAGTCCAATCACGAAATCTTGTGGCTGAATTAAGTGGTGATAGACAACCTGGCAAAGTTGTCATCGTTTCCGGTCATATTGACAGTTGGGACGTTGGTCAAGGAGCCATGGATGATGGAGGCGGAGCTTTTATTTCCTGGAGTTCTCTGGTTCTTCTGAAAAAATTAAATTTGCGTCCCAAGAGAACGATAAGGTAAGGTAATCAAATCCATTTTATATTCTATATCTAATTTGGAACAATTTATTTTATTGCAGAGTTGTAATGTGGACTGCTGAAGAGATGGGAATAGCTGGAGCGAGACAGTATGTTCGAAGCCATGAAGCAGAAAAAGGAAATCTTCAATTCCTTATGGAATCTGATATTGGAACATTTAAGCCTCTCGGATTAGTCGTTTCAGGAAATCATGAAGTACAGTGTATTGTGCAAAGGATCTTAAGGTTAGTAAAAATTATAAAAATTACAAATGAGAAATGCAGTCACCTTGGATTTTGTTTCTTTTTTAAGTTTGTTGAAGCCTCTGGGAGAGTTGAAAGTAAAAAACGGTATGGAAGGTCCGGACATTAGTGAGTGGCTACAAATGGGGGTGCCAGGAGCTGGATTATGGAATCAAAATGATAAATATTTCTGGTATCACCATACGAATGCTGATACGATGACAATAGAAGATCCATCTTCATTGGATGCTGGAACTGCTCTTTTCGCTGCAGTTTCGTATGTCATGGCGAATATAAGTATTAATTTACCTCATGGAAAATCTAATTAGGAAATGTACTTTAATGAATCCACCCAATAATCTTGTGCGTTGGTATTTATTTTATTAACAATGAACAGACTCGAAACATTTCAACATTTAAGTACAAATAGTCTATCACTTTACATTGCCATGTTGTATAAACATGTGGGTTTCTTATCTTAATTGCACCTAAAGTGTTTACAAATTTCTCTATTATCAAGACTAATTTCATAAAATACTTACATATTTTCGTTGCTATCTCTTTTGTAAAAATTCCTAACTGATAACTATTATCGAGATTAATTACATAATCAATACACTTTAGGAATGGACGAAAAATTTCTTTGATCACATAACATTTCTGTAGATCAGCACTTTTTCTTATTAAACCTTTCTAATTAGATCAAGGTATCTTCATCTTGGGGTTGGAAGACCATCATTGATGAATGTTGAGAGTTTGTTCGTTTTTCGCAACCACTGCCATTCATAGAGCAATCGGGAGAACTTTCATCATATGCGATATAATTTGTTGCTGTGCTGCTTGTAGAAGGCATATCGTTCAAATCTGGAGAAGCTAATGGTGGTCCTTCAACGTGACGAGATCCATTACTGTTATCAAGGGAAACAATATGCATGCTGTAAGATTCTCTATATCCAGAAGTACTCGAAGTGTCTTCATCATAAGAAATATCAGACTGTGGACGAAGATGATGATGATGTTGTTGTTGATGTTGGATCTGATGTTGGCTACTTTGTTCTGATATAGTGTTGGTCCTCTCGCCCTCTACTTGTTGTTTCATCGAAAAACTTCTTCTTGATCGTATCGAAGATGTTTCAGATGGAATGTTAATTACAGTAGAGTCCGCAACTGTTGTTGTAGGTGTCGCGGACGTTGTTGATGTTGCTGGAGATGATGGTTGTTCCGCTGGTGTTGTATCTGGTTCAGGTTTCGGTTGTGGAACCTAAAAATGAGGGATTAGGATAAGGTTTTAGCAGAATATTTCCAGAACTTGAATTATCATTATCATTTTTATTTATTCTTATTCGGAGATGTCTTCTTTAAAGTTAGGTTCTTTTTTCCATTTTCAAAATTGAACTTAATTGTTTATAATAGGAAAGGCCAACGTCAGTTCCCAGCGCTTCTTCTAACTACTTTTTCCTCTCCTTCTCCTGCGTTTCAACTTGAATTCTCCTCTTCTCCTTCCTCTCTTCCCACATAATCCTATCGAAAGCGGTAAGAGAGGGGTTTGGCGAGTTGACAGATTTTTGCACTTTGCCCGGCCGTTGGCCTTTCCTGGTTTAGAATAATTCATTTATGCCTACTTGGAAATCATGTGGTAGTTGGAAAGATGTGTCCAGACTGTGATGAGTATGGGGAGGGAAACTGAAGTCTCTAGACTAGAATAGAATAAAAGTATTAGAGAGGTGGCTCTAATGCATTTTATGAAACAGGCAACATACTGTTTTATAAAGGAGATAATTCGCTGAAGAGATAATTCATAAAAGAGATCATTAAATAGAGATTATCTAAAAAAAGGAGTAAAAAAAGGATTATTTACAAGAGTTATACCAGTCAGATTATTTTACCTCAACATGAGCCTTTCGACTCTTCTTCAGGCGAAAGGTCCTTTTGCTTTGACCCATTGACCTCTGCAGTCGTGGTTTGTCTGGACGAGATTCGCTCGAGCTGTCCTCGGTCGGACTGTTCGGACTCAATTGACTCGTCACAGTCTCCCCTAAGAATCCAATTACTTATTTCATGCTGATTTTATCGAATTTGTCTATACTAAAATCTATCTAACCATGCCAAGGTTAAAAAGTACCATCGGATGATTAGGGGACAATTCCTTCACCACGATCTGAAGTTTACTTCTCAGGGAAATACCTAATGGTCTCTATTGCTTAAGTCTATTTTATTTCAATTGAAAATAAGTAAGTCGAGAGTGAAGAAATCGAAATTGGCTAATATAATTAGGATCTAAAATTGCTCAAGGAATAAAAGTAAGCATGCTAGATTAATTTTGGCCTGTGTATCTTTTGCTGTTGATATAGATAATTATGAGGTGATTAATGATGATACGAATTCATATTACTTTTTTGTATTATATTAGCTTCAATTTATTTGATTTGGTTTAAAATTCATTTATCGTTGCAGCTTTAATGGGATGAAGAACACTTAATGAATTGAGAAACGGAAATGAGATAATGTATGGTGGATAAATGAGCGCTAATATCTTATTTATTTTCTTTTAAGTGAGTGTAATTAATTTTTAGATTTTCTTCAAATATTTTGGTACTGTTAATTTGAAAATTATATAGGGTCTATTAGGGCGTGAACTGGAATTTACCTGATGAGTGTCTATACTCTACAGAAGAGACAAAGCGCAGTTTTGGCGCCTTATGATGAGTAAAGATAGAAGATGGTTTGGTTCTATCTGAAACATGCCACATCGAACATCTAATATTCTTAGGACTAGCGTAGAATAAGGCAAACCACAATTTGAATTTGTTATTTTTCATTTCGCTATTGGTGATTAGGCCAATTGATTTATTATTTTTGAAAATTCTGGACTTTGAAATTATTGGACTACTGTCAAATCTTATCAATCATTAACAACCACGTAGACTCTCCTAGTCAGTTCGCAGGAATTACAAATTTTTAACATAAGAGTGAAACGTTAAATAAAAGTATAAAGAGAGAAACATGCAAAAATAATATATCCAGAAGAAAATAAAATTATATGTTCTTGAAGCCAAATCACCAATGCTTTACCTTAACTGTAGATCTGTGGGGTTTTTCTGGATTTTCCTAATTATAAATCTACGCGGTTGCTTCGATTGTCAATTTTGGATTCTTCTTTTTAAATTTTGTTTATATCAAATTTTCTATGAAGTACTAAGAAAGCTCATGTGAGAATGAACGGTCTAGAATAGCAGGATGATTGTATGATAAGGAAATAGACAAAACAACATTTGGATAGTGAGCAGACCACACAAGTGTAAATGAGTGACACAAGTGTTTCTTTTGTGTTTACACAAGTTCTTGTTAGAAATAATCTTTGCCAAAGGCAGAGTAATTAAGATTAAAAAGCAAAGAAAAGTCGAAGCAACTACGCATTAAATAGCGCTAAATGATGATATTAGGATACCAACTGTTGGACATTACCATTGTCTAAATACTGCTATGTAGTAATTCGGAGTTATAATGTAACGGATGTTACGAGGGCACACAATTGTCACATATCTTGATAAAAAAATAACGTACAGGGTTCAAGAAGTCACGTCAAGAAAGTTAGGGTACAGATTGGTGTTTTAAAAAGCGAGGGGTTACACAACAGCAGGATATATTAATTAATAATCATCAGGGTTCGGAATTCCCAAATAAAATGATAAAAATAAATTATTCACAAAAAAAGTAAATCAAATGAATCAGGAATATTTCCTTTTGTAGATTTATAGAATATTTTAACAAAAAAATTGAAAGAGATTTATGTAAAAGTTTATTGCATACAAAGTTGACTACTACTTTCTAAACTAGCTAAAAATACGTGTTCAGCTATAAAGGTTCTTCTAGAGTGCTGTAATATCTAAATACGGAGAGGAATTTTAATTTATTGTTTGTATATTAATTTTATTCCGAACCCTGGTTGTGTTAAAAAAAAGCTTCGTTGAATTTGGGCCTTACCTTTGTTCCCTAGCTAGCAATAGAAGTCACTCATTGATCAATTTGTCAAGAATGAACTGTTATTTAAGAAATAAATATTTTAGCTGGAATAGAGATTTCATGATTTATAAACTAGAATATTATATTTTTTATCTTAATTTTAAAGATTTCTTAGCGTCTCATAGACAATGGCTCGATCCAACTGTGGTAAAGAGAAAGCGAAATTGAAAATGCCACACTGTACAGTCAACAGCGCTGCTTTTGAAAATCAGTAAATTAGCGATAGCAAAAACTCTATCATTAAGAAAGAATCAGTCAGTCGGTTATTTATAATAAGTGTATGATTTTTCAATTCTCCCAAGAATCTTAAATCCTTACACTGTTTTTAATTCTTTATTCTTGTAAAATATTTCAGAAACTTTCTTCTTGTATCTTAACTGATTCTAAAAAGAGTATTTCAAGCTTCAATAATAAAAAATTGCAATTCAACCTCTAATTGTTTTGTACCATTTGGCTGCCTGTAATTTGTAATCCTCGGTAAATCTGCAAAGTTAAAAAGACTTGAAATAATTTTGTAAAGCAAAATACCTGTTCCATGAGCATGATCAGATTGACCTTCTCCAGGGCCACCTAGGTCACTTCCATCTCGAAGAGTCGTGGACCCTGCACTTGTACTTGAAATTGAACCTATGCAAGTTAAAATTAGTTTATTAAATTAAATTATAGTTACTCTTTGAATTTGTATTATTAAAACTATATTATACTCACCTCTTTTAATCGCTCCATTAAAAGCTGTTTGATCAGGTATAGTAGCTTTGGTCGTGCTACTGGAATTGGTGGATTGATGCGAAGAATGTCCAACAGTTTGAAGACCTGTTGAATGTGAAACTGGAGTTTCTGCTGGAGTACGATTTATGTGAGCTCTGGATCCCAAGTCTCCAGTAAGTAGGTCGATAAGTAATGAAGGCCTTTGTGTACGAGGTCCTCCTTCGTTTGTGACATGCATGTCTGCTACACTTCTCTTTGGTTCTGGTTGCATTTCATCTAAAAACAATAAAACATTTATAGGTATGTATATATTTATATTATGTAATATAATTGAATTTAAACTTAATATTTTGTATATAAATAATTCC
This sequence comes from Synergus itoensis, assembly GCA_904066005.1. Lineage (NCBI taxonomy): Eukaryota > Metazoa > Arthropoda > Insecta > Hymenoptera > Cynipidae > Synergus > Synergus itoensis. The sequence continues at coordinate 3,911,811 of CAJFCP010000036.1, read as the reverse complement.
CCATAACTCACCAAGCTTCCGATCTTCAATTTCTTCTTTCAGAGTCTTCAAATCGTGAATAAGATCTGCGAGCAAAGAACCTCGAGATTTGGGGACACAGCAAGTCCAGTCTCCATTAATTTTTTCACGAATTATAGTCTGCATATTTCTTTCATGTTCAGATATTGGAGCCTGCCCGATTTTTTGAACGATGAATGGTAACATCTGAATGTAAAGAGGTGTTCGATGAGTTACTACAAATTCCAAAAAGTCCCACAAATATAGAGATGCCTCGTTTCTTTTGTTCAGCAGTCTCATCGTTCGCAATATTTTTGGCCACTCGGTCGTGAGTTCTCTCTCGAAGCAGATTGTTATTATTTTTAGAGCTGGTGAAAAATAAATTTATTAAGCTTTAGGCCAAAATATAATTTATAAGATACGGTTAAAAAATGACTAATTATATCTTACCTAAAAATGCAATTTTGTATAAAATAATTGATATCTTTGTTGGGAATTTAGCATCTCGAGCAGCAAAAGTCAAACTTCCTGCCCTCATGTCTGCAGCGCCTTTCATATTTTGAGAAGTTATTAGCAAAGTTTTTGCTCCAGCAGGCCAAAGAGTATTCAAAACTGCTGTCAAGGCAAAACTTATATCTGTTAGCCTCAATTTCGGTACATCTAGAAGTAAAATTTAATATTGAATCTTGATTTTTGATCAAAAAATAAATACTTTTTATGAAAAAAAATTATGAAACCTTTCCTGCCAGTTCCAACTCTTAAAAACAAGGGAATCAGCAAATTTAATAAAACATTTTCCGTCCTCGTGTGAGTTGAAAACATTCCGTGACCACCACAAGTATTTTCTAAAGAATATCCTTCTCCCAAAGAAATAACATGAAGGGCAATTAATCTCAAAACCGTCGAGCAAAAATGTTGAGGTGGTATTTTTGACATTAGGGCAGTAGAAGCAGAGGAAGTCATTTCTATTCCTGTCGTATCTCCGATTATAATAGCCTAATAATGATGAAATATTATCAAATAATTGATTAATTATTATTAAATATTCTGAAAGGGAGATTATTTTATTTTGGATTAATAACCTGACAGGTACTCAAAAGTGTTTTCAAATATTGAAAATGAGCAATGTAAGGACACTTCAAAAGAGTTTCGTAGATTCCTTTCAGTAAATCGCTAGCTGCATCCCAGTCGATATTTCTTCTTATCGAGGCTTTTTTATAAATTTTACTAAATGTTTTATCCAATCTACGTAAAATTAGAGTCAAAGCTGGTCGCATATCGTCATTTGACCATTCTGTTGATGGCAAAATGTCATTCATGTATCTTTTTAATCCTCGACAGGCCATTGTCTCTGGATCGTAGGGAGAAACCTTCAAAAGACTGTGAGCAATATCTGCCAGTCGCTGAAAATTATTTCGGTATTTAAAGCTAGTATATATATAAATATATATATATATTTAAAATTATAATAATTTATAATTATTATAATAATTACTTACGATGTGACATTTTGAATCCAGGATCTCGATCATTTTTCCATCCTGAGATTTTTTATTGATCTCTACAAGACGAACAGAGCAACGGGCTACAAAATCTCCTACCATATTCAATAAAGTATCCCTTGGTCTTCTAAACTCATTTTTGTGACAACTGTCAGTGTCATCATTATCTCTATCATAAAGTGTTCGATTTTTTGCATGTTCCATATATTTCACATGAGCTTCATCGTCGAAATCAAAACCAGGAGAATAAGGTCCTTTGCCATAATTCCTTTGACTCGATCCTTTGTGTTCTGGACTCGATTTTTGAGGTCTGTTGTAGTATCTAAAACGGGTAATTAAAATAGAAAGATTCCTTTGGGAAAGGGATCTAATTATCAAATTAAAAGTTAAATTACTTTGTCAAGGTCTCAGAGTTGTTTACGAGAGTCCTAACGGCAATTGCCAACTGATTTATAATTTCTTTTTCAGTTTTTCCTTCTCTGTTGTAGGTAGGCTGTTGTATTTTCTGGACATAGCAAGGCAGGATAGCTTCCAGGATTGTCTAAAAAGAAGAAGAAACAAATAGAAAAAGATCTAATTCATTTGTAAAAAGGTATATATATAAATAATTTTTACCAGCATCTGTTGTCCTCTGATTGAGTCTGCTGCATAGGCAATGACCATTACACAAAGGGAAATGCAATCCAGAACAGTCACATTTTCATCCTCATCATGGTAACAAAAATCAATTGCTTTTAGAGGCTTTTCTTCTTTTACGAGTTCTCCAATATTTAAAGGATCTGGCGAAGGATCTTCCAGACTGAGAAGTAAATTGAAGAGACAAGTCGAAGGAACCTAGAAAATACAAAATAGAGGATTATACCGAGGTTTAAACATCTGCAGTTTGAATCGATTGCTAGAACTTCCCAACCTTGTGAGCTTCGCCAACAATACTTGTTTCGTCGGTATCCAAAATCGTCGAAACACTTCCAAACATCTGGAGAATGAAGGGCTTTCTATTCAAAAGATAAAATTGTTTCACAGCATGTTCAACTGTTGTTGTCACGAGTTTATTCGTCTGATGAGTTGAGTACAGTTGTAACAAGGTTGGCATGATTAGAAGATATCCATTGATGGAAAAAATATTCTTGAAATTCGTGGCAGCATTTATGTAAGTTGCAACCACATATCGTAAAATGCAGGAATCTTCGCTGTGAAGTATTATCGCCCCATTTAAAACATTTAAAAATAAATGAATATCACCAGAATATGCAAAATTTCCTGCCATGGCTTCAAACATTCGGGCGATTAATCTCACCCACATAAATTTGTGCATTACGTCCAGCCCTAGAAGTTCCTAAGAAAAAGAATGATATGATCAATTACAGTTATTATTAAAACTAATAATCTTTGGAAATGAAACTTTATTTAAATATATTCACCCTTCCCATTTCTCCTCCTTTATAAAGATCAAGATCAGCCTCTAAAGCCTTCCTGGGAAAAGATGGTAGTTTCATAAGTTCTTCGTGTAAGAAAACAACTCTTTGAACAACCATGTCGACGTTTTTTAAAATTGCCCAAGTCAGCATTACTTTTCCAATTTCGACAAACTTGTGCACTAATTCTTGACGTTGGAGGGCATTGAAAGCCTCTTCTGGTTTCATGTGTACCAATTCAAGTTGAGGGTATTGTGACCTTTTGAAGAAATAGTAATCTCGAACATATGATGAAGGATTGTGTATTTGATCTGGAAAGTGTAAAAAAGTTGATAATCATAATATCATTATGATGGAAATTGTTTTTAAAATAATAATCACGTGTTTTGTAGTCAACAAGAAAGTATTCCTTATGTTTAGACTCATCAATTCCAAAGAAATCTAGAGATTCTCGAAGAATTTGACAAAACTGGGTATCTTCCTGGACAGGAAATTGAGAAGGAATTCCACCAGCATCGGGGTCTTGAGGACCATGAACAATGATTTTCTTCGCGGAAGGTACATTTGCTGTTAGAAGGATGGATGCATCACATTGTTCCTTTCTGAGAATCTGTTTTAGGTCCTTGAACATTATCCCATGAACACTGTGCACCACCTAGTTATCAATACAATTTTTAGGGTAAGAAATATTTCAATATTTTTAATTTACAGATATTATTGACATTAAACTCACCATCCACAATATGGATAGTGCAGTACCAATTAGTTTCTGTCCTTCCTCGTGAGGAGAACGAACATAAAACATAATGTAACCAATAATGTAGTTGTAGAGAGCAAAAGCTGCTTGTTGAGGAAGCTTTGGTATGAATCTGATAAGGTGTCTCAACACTTTGAACATCTGTTCTTGTTTGTCTCTAGTTAATCGTTCCAGAATGTATCTAAGGAAGAGAGCACTGTCTTCCACTAGGCAATTCCAAATGACGTGATAAGCAACTTCGTAAACAGCATTTCCGTCATCCGAGACAGCAGCATCATCCAAAAGGGCAATAATTTGGACAATAGCAGAGCATAAAGAGGAAGGAAAGAGGGAAAGCGCTGATTGACCATGATGTGATAAATTTCTGGGCACCAAGTCTCCACCGTCCTCATCAACATTTCCTGAAAGTATGACAGCATTATTCATTAATTATTAATTGATTTATTTAATTTATACTTAAATTTCATCAAGTACCTTCATCATGATCATCTCCCACTGGACTGGGTTCATAAGCAGCTTGGACAGTGATAGGTATCGTTGTAAGAAGAAAATTCTCCCTTTCTTCCCTTTTCTTATCATCCTGAGCTTGTAATGCTCTCTTTATCAATTCGGTTTGTTGCTTTTTTCTCGTTTTTGTTGCAGTTACCAATGATCTCTAAAATAACAAACATCAATCAAAATTTATTACTAACTTATACATTTCTGAAAAGCACAATCGAAGATTGTCAATCAATGCTACTTCTCTCTCAAATCCTAATTTACTACTAAATTCTAATTATAAAACTCACATGACGTTCTTGACTAATCGTAACTTCCTCAACTTTAGTCTTCACCTGGGGCATCCATGGTGGATCAACAACAGGTAAAGATTCGATACCAATTTTAGGAGATGGAAGAGTAAACTCAATTCCTGGTGGAGGGACTTTGAAAGTCACATGAGCCGTTTCCTCCATTCGAGGCCAAACTTGATATCGTAATTTCCACAAGACTTGGAACCTTAAAATTGCATTGATTCGAATCGAGGTGCTACTATGCTGAAGACCCTGGTGCATTAATTCACTTGCTTGATTTGGCGCTCGAACAGCAGCCACTATGAAAAGTGAAGCTGCTGAAGCGCAAACTTCTTGATTTGCTTCTAATAAAAGCTCCCAGGCGACTGGAAGGACGTCTACAAAAAGGTCGTCGGACATCACAACAGCACCCTTCACCAAGGTGGCTAGAGGTGCGTGAAAAACATCTTTCACTTGGTTTTGTATATATTTTAATATTGCTGATGGCTCTTTATTTGTTTCACTCTCATCTTCTTCAGGTCCAATTATCTTCGACGCTTCAGCACCTTTTTCTGAATCCTGATCTGCCAAATCTTTTGAGGAGTCTCTGTTTCCTCCTATCAGGCGTCCGGATTGAGATCCATCTGGATTTTTATCAATTCTGTAATTGAAATGCAAATAAGGTAAGTTTAATTAATGAATTAATTTAATGAATTATTTAATTAATCGAAAGAAATCTAAAAATCTAAAGAATCTCTAATTCTTACTTATATTTTCGACCAACACTATCTTTTCTCTTTGGTGAGATTTGACCACTAGCTTGATCAGAAACTTTACGATTTCGTTTCTCCTTCTTTCCATTCTCTTTTTTCTCCGCATCCATATCAAACATATCAGTTCCATTTAAAACTCCAAATTTTTCACCATAGATTTTTCTCACTGATTTTATTAATCTGCTGCCTGCTCTCATCTGTCTTCGATGGCAGAAGGGATGACAGAAAAATTGATGAGAGCAGTAAAAATTAAAGGAATTCATCGTTTGTACCATGACTCTCATCCACGGAAAATTTTTATTTGTTTCGTCTGTATCGTTGCTATCACTTGGACTTTCTGGGGGTTGATCATCACTTAAAATTCCTGGCGATTCTTCGCCACTTACTTCATCCCCAAGTCCTGTTTCCGAGGTGTCACTTCGATCTGAGAGAGAGCTGACTTTTCTCTTAGATTGGATCGAATCTGCTCGTCTGACAATGTCTGAAAGAAAGATTACTTTAGAACTGAAGGAAACTTAAAAGAAACTCATTAAAAATGAGTTTATAATGAGCTTTAAAAATGAGTTTTCCAATATTGAATACTTACAAGCTTCACATTCTGTATCTTTGCCCTCTTTAGTATTCCTTCTTAGCTTGAGACTCCTTCTTTTAAAAGAACCTGTATTCGCATTTCCAGTTGTGCCTCGACGTAAAAGAAAAGGTCTCCCTTGAGGGGCTTGCATTCGTTTATTTTTTTCCTTTTCATTATTCTGAATTTCTTCCCCTTGAATTGTCACGTTGGATTTACTACTACCTTCTGACTCGTTATCAGGCTCGTGTAAAACGAAACTGATTTTTCTCTCTGTTAATCATATTACATATAAATACAAGAGGAAATTATATTAGTGGAAGTACGATTTTAATTGAAAAACATTTTACCAGTTTCTCTGTCTCCAGCAATTGATTGAAGACTTTGTGCAGATGTTTGGGAATGACCCATGGAAGATAATGCCATACTCCATCGACGATTGGCTTCTCGACTGTATATTTTCTCCCAAGGGGGAGGTCGTTCTTTTGTTGACATTCTATTAGATTTTGGTAGAGTTTGATAAGTTTCTCGAAGAAAAGCTGTTATTTCAAGCAACAACATACAAGCAACCATTCTTAACGCGATTGGACATGAAGAACCATAAGTGTTTATGCTTGCTGAAAATTAATAAATCATTAATCATTCATCATTTTCATTAATCAGGTATTAAAATGATTAATTTATTATTTGTGTAATCATCTTTTTAAATAAAAAAATACCATCGTCAAGAAAATCTTCCTCCTCGTCTTCAAGAGTTAAATCACGGTGTTTGGTCTCATCAGCTGCGACTGCTGATGCGTTCTCCATTACTTTTTTGTCCTCTAATAAAAACTCGTCTAGCCTTGCTCCGATTGCCTGGTTAATTATAAAATATATGTTATTAATTAACTATTAATATGTACAGTCGATGGTTTGTCTGTCCATTTATGTTTATGTTTATCCTATGTTTCTACTAACTGAAATTCGTTTAATATTAATGAAATAGATTGACACAAAATTTATTAGTACCTCGGCCCACTGATAAAACAATTTTCCAGCAGATCTTTGCAATACGTGAGTTCGACGAAGACCAGAAGGTGCAGATCGATTGTTTAAAGGCATTGAAGGACGAAACATGGGAAAATTAAGTTTCATCCAGGCAGGCCAATGTCCCTTGTTGCATTGGTGAACAAAATGTGCACATTCTAATAGCATTGCTGCACGAGAAACAACTGGTGCATAAGGCTGTAAGAATATATTTAAAATTAATTTAAAATCAATTTTTACATAGAATTTGAGATTTTTAAATCACTGCTTTTTATTGAATCTTACTAGATCAAGTAGAGCAGCCATCAAATGATTATCAGGGACAGAACCAGGTTGACATGTTTCCAGCAAAAAGGAGAATCTTAACATTCCATCAAAAACCGCCCCACGTGGAACCATTCTTCGTTCTTTTAGAATTACAAATTCGGATTCTCTTGAAGCTTCTCCAGTTTCAAGGGAGTTTTTTCGACTGAAGTCTGAAAATAAGGCAAACTATTATATTTAACTGAATGAAAATTATTGTAGTGACTACTTACAACTTCCAGGAGTTTCTTCCATGCTTTCTTTTTTCTTGCCCTTAACCAAACCAATTTTACTCAATTGGGTTTCCATTCGACGTTTCGCTTTTTGTAAAGTGTAACTGACTCTGAAAAGTATTCAATATTAAGATATTTGGTTTTGGTTCAGATTTGATCAAGTTTTGAGATTAACATGAAATTAAATACCCTCTGGTCGTTCTTGAAGTGCCACGATGTCGGCCTCGACGTCTCAAACTGGGTTGTTTCACAAAACTACTTTCAGTTGGGGATTCGCTACTATCGTGACTGTCAGTTGAATCCGTTCTTCCATATTCTTTTCTGAACCAATTTACTGAAACATAAAATTATAATTTTAACGAATAAATAGAATTGATGAATGTAACAGATTGATCAATGTTAATTAGTAAAATTTACCTAAGCCACCAATTTTTTGTCTGGCTGTTTTTCTCGATTTACTTTCAGAAAAAGGTTCTCCCAATTCTAAATTTCTTTCGCTTTGTCTGGGAGTAAGAACATGATGTTTCTTCCTCAAGTTTCCCAAAGGACTTTGACTTGTTTTTGGATTTTCTTCACTCCATTCAGTTTCGACTAAACTCTAAATTATAATATTGGTTATATTTTAAGGTATGTGTTACTTACTATATGAGCAAATTTAGATAACCCGGATTTTTTAAGTCTGTACTATTATTTTTTGGAAAGGGTAAAAATTGTGAGAAAAAAACCTGGATTATCTAAATTTGCTCATACGAATATGGCAAGTAACATATGCCCTTAATAAATAAACTTAAAAAATTGGGGTATCTCTAAGAGAGTTGCTAAGGATTTGGACCGTTCTGATTATAAATCAGGGGTACAATCTAGAATTGTAAAATTGTAAGAATTATATCATTTTTAATTCTAATATAATTTTTTTTTATTTCTAGGAGGGAGAAGGGGACCTAGTCGTGCTACACATACTGTACATTGTTATAAAACTGGTTCCTTACCAGCAACTCTCCTCTGTAATTGCGACTCATATTTACCGCGCAAGTCGAAGAAGTGCTTCGTTTTTTGAAAAGAAACTTGCGCGTGCCTCTCTCGTCTACTGTATAAACTGGTTCACCTCCATCTGCACTTTCTTCAAAATCAGACTGATGTATGTGTCTGAAAATATAATAAGTGAAGATACACATTATAATTTACAGGATTAAATAAATTTATCATCTTATTTATAAATGTTATTACCTAATAACTCTTGTGGTTTGGATGTTGCTGTTGCAACGTTTATTAGGTCGATCAGAAGAATCTAAAATTCCACTAAGAACAACTCTACGAAAAGCACCACCATGTGCTTCTTTAACGTAAGTCATAAATTGCCTCAAATCGCAGTAAAGAGTGATATTATCCTGAGACTTTAATTTTTTCAGATTTTTCACACAAAGAGTGACAAAGGGTTTAAAGATGTAGGCCATAATTTGACCCTCTATGTTTCGAAAACCATGTGCTGGACCACCTAAGCTACTATATGGTGTCGCTCCTGCTCCAGCTGTCGCCCAAGTTTGAGGTGCAGATGTCGATGTACCTGGAGTTGTGGAAGCTGCAGCTCCTGAAGGAGATACTCCTGGACCAGATGCACCACTGACTGGTCCAGCTCCAAAATTGGTAGCATAACTTCCTTGAGGAACCGAGTCTGGAGATTTACTCGATCCTCTTTTTTGGTCTAAAATTTCCGGAAATCAAATTCCTCGCAATCTTTATTCTTATATCTAATGATTCGTAAATTGTCAATGAAAAAAGTGAGATTACTTACTAAGTGGAGATAAGAGGGAACTTGGCTCCAGGCAAAATCCAACGTAAGAGTGGAAAAAGTCCAAAATCTCATTAATTGGTAGATCGCGAATTAAAATGCGCAATAATTTTGAAAACAGTTTAGGACTAGCTTTATGGAGTCTGGTGAGAATTGACTGAGCCTGAGAGCGACAAAGATCAGCCTGGGGTCCTCGAATTCCATCAGAACAGCCATTTGGACAACCCAGGTGTTTTATTACTCTAATCACACAATTCATTAGGACATTATGGTCGGAGGATCTACGGACGTTTTCAGTATCCTCGGGATTTCCAGGTCCAGGTTCATTCAGAATTGAGTCTTGCTTTCTGCTTTCTGTGTCAAACTTCTCACCTAGAAGTGTAAGTATAACGTGCATTTATTAATTTAATCGTCATATTAATTTTTATAAGTCAACAGACCCTTTTCTATAAAGTCTTACCAATATGGATTTTTCTACTTGGTATAGATAGGATAAATTCCCGCGTCTAACCCAAAAGGGGTTTTCTACTTGATAGTTAATTTCCTTGTCTAGCCGTGAAGGATTTTTCTACTTACAAAGCACAGAATTTCGCGTCTAGCCATTACGGATTTTTCTACTTATAATAAACTCAATTCCTTGTCTAACCAGTACGGGTTTTTCTACTTAATTCCTTGTCTTTTTTCTTACCAATATGGATTTTTCTACTTGGTATACATAGGATAAATTCCCGCGTCTAACCCAAAAGGGGTTTTCTACTTGATAGTTAATTTCCTTGTTTAGCTGTGAAGGATTTTTCTACTTACAATACAACGAATTTCGCGTCTGGACATTACGGATTTTTCTACTTATAATAAACTCAATTCCTTGTCTAACCAGTACGGGTTCTTCTACTTAATTCCCTTGTCTTTTTTCTCAATTTGTTAAATTTGAAAAAGAGATTGCAAAATAGACTTGCCATTAAAATAATCCATGTTTTCTTCACGAAGGCACTGTTTTAAGACACCCACTTCGATTAGGGCGACCACCAAATTAAGAATCATTTCACAAACTCTAAGTGTGCAATAAGTATTTTCCCGAAGTGCAATATTGTGCACAGCCTGTATGGGAATAATGAAAACCATTAAGAAATAATAACAAATGGAATAATTAGGAATGATGGAATTTGAAAATAAAGAAATGCTCACCCTCAGAACCATTTGGAAATCTATATCTCCATCTCTGGTTATAAATTTGTCAGATCCAGGAGCTTCTGGCATTTCGTCCCCAGTGTAAGTGATATTAGAGTCAGTTTGGGACCTCGTAAGGCTCGGTTTTCTATTACAATCTAAATGAGATCCGTGGATACCAATTGCATCTAATTGACTGTCAATTGACGCCTAAGAAAAATAATTGCGTATAAAAAGCAGAAAGCATTAAATAATCAAGAATATACATCCATAAAAATTATTTACGTGTCTTTTCATGTAATCTGGTGAGGGAGTAGGTGTGTGTTCCGTAACAGTGATTATCGGATTTTTTGCCGCATAAGATTGACTGTAGACATTACTTTGTTTTCTCTCGACTTTGGTGTCTCCAATGTACCTATAAATAAGATTGTGTTAACAATTCATTATTTTTTAAATTCATTTATTCAATCTCCATGCCACATGTTTAATTCTAGTATTTCTTCAGGCACTAGAATCTATCTACTGAAATACTATCTACTTCCTCTTCTACTTTCTGCCTCAAGTAGACTGTGCTTCATGCTTCATTCTTTATTAAATACTAAATATGATTTAAAATTTACTTTAAAACATTTTAATTAAGTTAAATTAACGAATTTATAAATTGATAGCAATTTTTTATCTGGGTAGTTTTTATTCTAAGTTTCGCAGAGAAAATTACTGGTTTTTAAAATTTGTAAGTTGATTCTTTTTTCTCTAAAGAATTTTTTTTAAAGATTTCTGGTGTTAATGGTTGACTTTATAAACTTTAGTTTAGAAGCGAGAAGCTGGAGTTTACTATGATTTTAGCGCTGATTGAAAAGCGATGACTATATTACGAATTGTGGTTTCGTGCTTGATTAGCTGAAATGATGTGCTTCCTATTAATAGTTGAAAATTCGAAAGAAGCGTGTTATATATTACTTAATTGCAAAATGAAGCCTCTTCTTTAAATTTAATAGTTGACTTACCCTCCCGCGGTCAACTCGTTAATCAAGCAACTGAGCACGAGTTCGGGGTGAAAAGACGTACGAGAGATAGAAAAAGGCACAGAGAGAGAAAGAAATTACGAATATGTAATTAAAACTTTAAATTATATTGTGTAAATAATCTATAACTTCTAGTTTTCAAACTAAAATTATATCTTAAACAATGTATAACAGTAAAGTAAAAAAAAGCAATATATATAAGTATAGTATTTTATTAAAATCTATTCATTTTCCTATGTTCCAAATTGCAAAAAACTATGTTGCTTTTTTGAAATAATTTTAAACTGAAATATTCAAATATATTTTTTACCATGAAAATGGAATTAGCTACTTATGCTCAGCCTTCATGAAAATAACTATAATATCCAAAAATGCTACAAACTATTTGATATTAAGAGTGTTATTTACATTAACCTTGTATTCTAATCTCTAAATCTAAATATGAATATATTTAAAAGTAAGCTAATATTTTTTATATAATTTACATTCCTCCGAGTCTAATTTATAATTTTACAGTCACTAATATTCATACACTATCTTCAAATTATCAAAAAAAAAAATATATATATCATCTTAAGAAACAGCATAAATAAAATTAGAGATTTGACTGTGGAAATAAGTTTTTGGAAGGGATGAAGTTTTTTAGAGAAAAGATAGTTGATAAATAATATCAAGGTGGAAACATAACAACAGTAAAAGTGTAATCATAATTTTTATGTACCTTAGGCTTGGCATACTTTTGCCCTTGATTAAATTTGTCGGATATTGAATATGATCAACTTCTTTAGCATCGAAAATTTTAGAGTAAGTGGAACCTTGTCTCGTCAAATGATCATCTCCTGTGTCGAGACTTCTGTGGCATTCCTTGAAATATGGAAAAATAAAAATAAACATCAACGTAATAATTTCATAATAAATACAAAGAGTCAACTACTAAATTAATATTACTTGTTCATGAAGAGGTTTCGGATCTTCCTGGCCAATTTTCTCGAGAGCCTTTTCAGATTTTGAGAGAAGTTTTGTTTCCACAAAAGCTTTAAGATCCGCTAAATGCATTCTTTTTTTGGTTTTCTCACTGGCTCTTCTTGTATGGCTACTTTCTAGATAATTAATTATAAATTATTCAATCAGATTACAATTGCTCTTTCTCTGTTTAATTAATTCTTACCCGCAACAGTTGTGGTATCTTTGGTGTCAGGAATCTCTATAAATTCCTTTTCATCTTCCTTTTTTTTGGTTTCTGGACTTTGGTAAATGGAAACCTCAATTTTTGGAATTGGGAGAGAATTGCTGCGACGTCTAGGCATTTGTTGAACTGAACTTTCTTCATTTATTTTCTTTAACCTATTTTTATAATTTCATAAAATTATTATTAATTATTTTTCGTAAATATTCATGTATAAGACTAATAACCTGTTGTATAAATATTGCAGAGCCCAAAAGATTCCTTCTTCCTGCCACTGGGCAACGAAAAGACACCGTAAAACAGAAACATCAAGAAAAGTTGCTGCACGTACATCAGCATCAACTGCTGAGACTCGAGGTCCACTTCCATCGCTGGATATTTTTTGACTTAACGGAATTTTTTCTTTCGATTCATCGTAGTAAAAATCTCTATCTCCTTTTTCATCTTTCTCTTTATCAAAGTCACTGTTAAAGAAACCACTTTCTTAAGAGTCTTCAGAAAATAATAAACATCCTCTTAAATTAATATTCAAATATTATAAGTACGCAATTTATAAATTTAAATTTAAGTTTTTTAAATACCTGTACTTTTTTGGCTTTCCTTCAAAATGTTGACAAGTGTCTAAACCGGATATAGCAGTGACTTGTTCTATTGTCAAAGTCGATTTTGAAGAGCTATTCCCTCTTCCCATTGCAACGTGAAAAATACTTGCATCACCCTAATTGAAAAGTGAAAGAAATTCATTATTTAAATAATAATAATATATTAAAACTATTTATAAGTTACTAATTGGTCCGTACTGCAAAAATCGTAGAAACTTCTTTCACTCCATCAATCATTCTATCAGATTCGCTTAGAGATGGTAATCTAAATATAACCTGAAATGAAGCGAATCTAATTAAACAATTTTCATTTGTTAATTCATTTAATTAATTTCATTTTAATTATCTTCTCATGGTAAACGAAATAAATATATAAATAATAGGTTTAAACTCACAACATGTTCATCTTCGGTACTAGAACTCTCTTCTGGTATGGTTTCAGGAAATACTGTATCCTTTGGTGATGAAACCCACGAACCCTACACAAATCAATTTTTCTTTTTTAATCAAGTTCTAAAGATTTTTATTCTTTATGCGATTAGAATCTTACTTCATCATCTTGATGCTTCGTTGAAGGTGCCATGCTCGATTCAGATATACTTGCTGTTTGACTTGGTGGACTGTCAGTGTCTAAAATAATCCAGATAGTCATTTTACTTTGATTGTAACATATATGCTTGATCAATAATTATAGATTCCTAAATACATTTTCCGAAAGATTATGGGACATTATAAATAATGAAAGCCCTTACTTCTTCCAACAAAAACGTCATCCTGAACTTGTCGCTTTTTTACAGTTCTTGTTGATCGGCTCCAAAGTGCTCTTGGTTTTGGACGAACATGTGCTGTAAAACATGGAGCTTCAGGATGTCGGCATTCGTACAAAGGATTCCATATTTTCAAACCATTTTCGAGTCGAAGGTTCGATTTGAAATCGATATCTTTTAGATGATTGCACAAAGGTGCAAAAAGATATACAAAAACCTGAAAAATATACAGAAAATTTTCTATGATTTTCTAAATCTAATAATATCTATATAACATATTATGATTTGATTATTATAATTACCGTCATCGTTGGAATGGAAAAAAGATAGTAAAATGGATTATTAATGTCGCCTTCAGAGTCAGCACAACATTCCTCTGCTGAGTCCAACAAAATCCAGTGCAAAATGTACAAAAGTGTCGTTTCCATTGCACCCAAATTTTGCAGGTCTTTTCTAAAATCAAGAGATTAATTGACGTTAAAATTGATGTAGAAAAATACTCCATTATTTTTTTTTTTCAGATAAATTCGGCATGAAACCCACTTGTTGTTTAAGACGTTTGCAGTGGCATGAAGAACAATAGGAAGAGCTGCCTGAATCAAACGCCACCTTGGGATGGTAGCCAAAATCTTCCTCAAAGATGGTGTGAGCTCATTCTGGAGATTTTGGACCAACACCTTCTCCATTGACTATTGAGGAACCATTAAGCTTTTGAGTCAAATATATAAGATATTTAAATATATCTATCATAATTATATATTCAAGAGCAAACTCACCGTGCATGCTTCTTTCATCTCCTACGTGAATCCATTAGTATTGCGTGGAATTAATTAAAAAGCTTTCTTAATAACAATAGAATAAAATTAAATTTAAAAATTCGTTTAAAAACACTTAAAAAAATTGTATATCAACAATACTGTAGGAAATTTGCAAATATGTCATTCAGGGATTACAAAGGTTCGTAAAAAAACTGTAAAAGAGATTCAAATACAAATTTTTAGCAGTATGAAAATTAATGAGTTGATAAAATATAAGAATCAGTTGATTGACAAATTCGATTTCAGATGTAATAACATTTCTGAGTATGTTGAAAGAAAGTCAATATTTGTTTTATACTACAGTAATTTTAAATCGATTTCATTAACACAATTGATTCTTTTCTTATAAAATTATAAATTCCTGAAGAAATATGCTGTAGACAAATACGTGTAGAGGATATACGTGTGATGATATATTTCTATAGTGTTAGCATTAAGAGTGTTGCTATAGGTACAAAATTATATATTACGATACATGTTACAATATTATTATAATTATAATGAAGATATCACGTAACGTTAGTTTATTAACGTGTGAACTGCTTTCCTAATCATTAGATGATTTCTCAAGACTATATAAATTACTTGTCGATGTGCAATAATTATATTAGTTTTGATGAGTACCTGCTTCAACTATTTTTTTAAAAAAATGATTTAAATGCTGTTTTAGTGTTTCCATTCAGGTTGCACATACATACACGAGGAGAAAAACAAGTGTTATAAAAATAATAAGTGTGTGGCAAAGATTGTTAAGGATAAATATTTAAAAATATCAAATACGTAATCTGCATTCACTTTAATTTGAAATTAAATGCCCAAAGTACATGCTTTCAAATATTTAAATACAAACATTGACTGGATTTTTCAATAAATTGCACTGATTTAATAGCTAGGAACGAATCGCTGAATGAAATTAACAAAAAATTTTTTTTATTCAAGAAAAGGAATTCTAATTAAATTCAAAAATAAGTAAACTAAATTCAATGAATAGTAGAGCGTGGATATTAGATAAGTTTGCGAAATAGAGATGATAAAAATGTGGCAATTAGCACAAAATCATGCAGCCAATCGGATTGCAAGCAGGTGTCAATAGGACGAACTTACATGATGACCAGGCGCGTGTTGACAGAACTGCAGGTGACACGTGGAGACGGCCGCGTGGAGTAGGTTTTTTTTGTTAGTGCAGGTCGGGTTGCTCAGGCAGGATAAGGATTTCAGGATTAATCAGGATTTGGATTGGTTATTAAAAGTTACCTCTTTTTTTTCACGATTCAAAGCTCGTATGAATTTTATGATTCTAATTTACAATTTAATATTCTAATTCTACAATTTTTCAATGTATTTCCTTTCAGTTAGTTATTGATGCTTTGAATCGTGTAAATTTACAGGCAGATTTATTTATAATTTATTGTGGCTTCCATTATTTTCAGAAACCTTTTTATGAAGATTCATTGAGGTAGTAATGCAAATTAGAAAAGGAAAGACAATTACAAAAGCAAACAATATTCCTTACTGAAAAAAATGGTCATAGACTCTTATTTTTGAATAATAATACAATATAATTAATTATTAAAGAATTTCTTGAGTCAATGACACATTTTTCTCAGTATTGAAAATTATAAAATAAAAAGCATTTATAGTATTTACATTTAGTCTGATCGGTTTATCGACTTCGTAATACTTTGATTGGTCCTTAACCAATATTCAAATAAAATTATCAAGGGTAAATTATTCGGCCTGGGATATTGAAGCACCCACAAGTTAAATCGAATCTGGTCTATCCTGACATACTTAATGCAGACCGTTCGTTTCAATTAAAATTATCTATTCTTATTCATAAAATTCAGTTTAGAAATCAATTATTTCTAAATGATACCTAAATTAAATCTCAAATTCATCTCTGTAGTTAATTTCAATTACTATCACTTCAAAGTAGGTGTTAATAATATTAGGATAAATCTCACCATGCATGAAGCCTCGTGAACTTTGCCAAGCTTCGATCGAGTGAACGGCCTGCAAATTTCAATATTTTAAAGAACATGACGGCGATGAAAATACCAAGCATTAATTACATAAGATGTATGATTGTATGTCTAGTCTACCCACCGCAGTTGAGACCAAAGATACATTTGTATAGGGATGGGTATAGGCTGCTCGTGAAAGCTAGCATCCAAAGATTTTCGTTGCTCCATCTTAACTTCTTCTAAAATCATTGAAATGTATGATTGACAATTTTCAATTTCTAAATTTTTAAGCGGTGAATATTTGACAAGATCGTACCTCAGAGTAATCTTCTACTGAAATTAGTGTAGAAGAGAATAAGAATATTTATAATTGTAAGATCTTTCTGAATCTTTTTTGGGTTGCAGGTAAAAGTTCAGAAGAGAGAAGTTGAGAATTTGAGGATTTAGCCACCACAAGTGAAATTCACTTCCACAAGGGAACAATCACAAATCGTCATAATGGGAATTTTAGGCGACATGATGGAGGATCACGTGCCACTTGGCCTAGTAGTGTATTTCCGGTATTTCGAAACAAATCCAGTATTTGAGAGTGATATGCCTTGGTCACCTGAGGGTGACTCATGACTGAGAGGGAGGATATGAGGGACGTATTTTCAACCGAGAACAAAATGGAAATGCGCGCGACTCTTGAGAAATTCAATGCGCCGCCGTCCATCGATCAGCCCAGGAATCTGCTGCTGGACCAACCCATTTGGAATACCAACTACCATACCTATTTAAGACTTTTCCATTCCATGTGAACAACAAAATTTGTCATTAAAGGGAAGATCATCTTTGAATTGATGATCCCAAGTTCTGATTTCAAGGTACTGAAATATTGCAAAAAATTGATTAAGGATTAAGGATAATCTGAAGATGTGTTGAGTAACTGATTGAAGCTTTACCTCTTCTTTTTCAAACTTCTCACGTTTCCTCAACCATTTGCATCTTCTTTCTCTTTTTTTCAAGCAGAGAAGACTTAAGTTGCTTCTCTAAAAAGTTTTCCATGTCCTTTAAAGTCATATCCATCTCAAATGCAATCTCATCTCTCTCAATAACTTTCTTTTCGTTCCTCCTCTTGTTCTTCTTCACAGATTTGATCTCAATGCAAACTTCTGCTGATGCACCACTTTTTCCTGCAATTCGATTTGCCTCGTTTCTGACAGCTTTACAAATGTCTCGCCATAATTGACGTTGATTAGGATGCAGGGATTCTACCAATTCCTCGAAGGTTTCCCAATCCATCTCTCTATTACCTTCTAGAAGTTTAGTATGCATTGAGATGATTTTCGAAGTTGTTTCATGTAGACTAATTGTACTTATGATTGCAGGTGACATCCGCCTTTGGCAGTCAATTTGCCTTGGAAAAAATTCTGAATGGTCTGCCCCTAAGTCTGTATTTGTCCAACTACCAGAAGATACAGTTGAAGGATTTTTGTAACTCATCTGGACTTCTATTCCTTGGTCATTATCTTGCCATTTGCTGTTGAAAATTCGTTCTGTTGTTTTCTGATCCAAACTCTTCTTTTCCTGATCTTCAAAACTGTAAAATGTGCAGTTAATAACAGTGGAATATTTTTAGATTAAGAATTTAAACATTTACCGATCTATAGCTTCAGTTATTTGGGCTCTTATCTTTTGGATAATATCAAGAGGAGAACAATCAAGAGTTTGGATTCCAGCAGACTGCGTCTTCGTTGCACGTTTCTTTTCTTTTAAACGTTTTTTTGATTTTTTCAGAGATGTAGTTATCCATTCGATAATCGAATTCTCTTTTGAAGAACTATATAAGGTTTGATTTTCTTCCAACTTAGATTGCAATATATTTTCGGCACTAGCGACAGTCTTCAAATTATTTAAATTCATTTCTGGCTTCAGAGTTTCAAGATCTGTTTTTTCTGAATATTTCTTGTCATCAAAAATCCAATGATCACATGATAAGGAGTAATCTTCATTTACTTGAAGGGAAGAACAATCCCCCTTTGCCAAATGCTTATATTGCTCATATTTATCTTCACTATTGTGAATCTCATTTTGAGAGGGATTCTTTCTTTCAGGAAAATTGTTTGATTCATCTTGGAATTTTAAATGTAGATCATTTTCATCTTCAAGATTTGAAAGATCTTGAATTACATTGTTCGAAAAATTCTTTGGATCGAGATTCTCTCCTAATTGAACTTTTTTCGATAGATTTTCTATTTTTATTTTCTCAATTTTAGTCTTTTTTAGTTCAACTTCCCTTTGATTTATTTTTCGACTCCGAGCATTTTGTGCAAATCTTGCATTTGATCTTGGAATGTTTGATGCTTTACGTATTGGGGCACTAACTTCGATTAAAGGTCGTTCTGAATATTTATCGAATTTGTTAGTGAAGGATTTTTGTTTATCAAGTTGTTGATTAATAAGTCGCTCTTTAACGTAGTTTTGGAACTTTTTATAGTCAAATTTTTGATTGTCCAAAGTGGATTCATTTTCATTCTCTGCAGTCTTTGATTCACAAAGATCAGAAAATTCTTTCATGGTCGATTCAGAATTGAAAAATTGTTGGTATCTTTCATCCTCAACGTTTTTACAATTTCCCGTATTTTCTACTGTCCTTTTCTTTCGTTTTTCGTAAACTTTGGAATAACTAGTATTGTCGAATCTTGAATTAATTAGTAAACAATATTAGTTATCTTGTACGGAATTAATGAGTCATAATAGATTGACATTAATAAATAATTACCTTTGGGTTTTTAATCTTTGCGTATTTTTATCCAAAGATTTGGAAATTGCACGATTATTTTTCTTTTTTTTAATACTGATCACCCCACATTGTTGGCATTTCACTAAAGAATTATCGTTTGCAAGGAGATTCTTAATTTTTTTATCATCTCTTTTCCAATCTTCAAGTAATTTTTCTAATTTAAAAATTATTTCTCTAAAACAAGGTTCTGTGTTTTCAGAGAATTCTAGACAATCTGGCCTCAGGGCATTTAATAATTTGTGAACTGCACCCAGCTCTACAAAAGGCTCCCATTCGACTAGATTCTTGCAACACTTTTCCTGTAAATTTCTGTTGGATTTAGTGATCGAAATGAGAGGTTTTTTTACAGGCTGAGGTTCTAAATTTTTGAAAATTTTTGGAATTTTTGACATCGTAGAATATAAACATTTCTGTCATTTACTTCAATAAAGAATTATTCATCTTTGTATAGAATTTATGTGAATTCTTGGTCGTTGCCAATAGTTTTGCATTTCAAAATTTATTCTTTACATTATTTAGACAATCAAAGTATTCAGACCAAAATTTACAACTCCATAACCTCCATTAAAACCAAAATATGAAGTAAGCTCTATTAGCTATTATAATCGACTTATTTTGTTTCGATCTTTTCAGAAAAATGATTTTTCTTCTTCTTAAATTTTTAGTGTTTTGAGTTGTTTTTAGTTCTTCATTTTTTGCTACACTAAAATGTCACAAATTGCATTTGAAGAAGCTTTATCTCACGAAAAAGTGTGTCATATCAATCGTAAGTTCTAGAATATTCTGAAATTAATAATATCTATGAAATGATATTAATTTATTATTTGTCATTTATATTTATACAGCGAATATCGATTTCAGTTTCGTAGATTCTTTTGCTAAACATTTTATTCAGAATCTAATGCTCTTGGTAATCAAGGATTTGGATACGGTATTTAAAGGTAAACAATTAGTGCAATTAAAGAATTGTTTGTATTATTATTTTATTAAATAATTTGGAATTTGGAATTGGAGAATAACCTTGGTATTTGGAAAGTCAAGAGCGCCATTACTTTATTTAAGCTGGTGTTTTCAATCACAGAAATAGTGAAATAACATTTAGCACTATTTAAACTCGATTGCTTTGTCGAGCAAGGTTTATGACAGTGTCTAAAATTAAACACTTTAATAGCTTTTGGGGCAAATTAATCTTTCATTTCCGAGAAAAATTACTATTTAAAATTCGAAAATAAACTTTGTAGACAATATTTCCAAAAAAATTTATATAAGATGCTGAAATATTTTATTTCTGTTATAGTGATAAAATTCGATAAAAAAATGATGGAGTCTTTGGAAACCAATGCAACTTTGAGCGCCGAAGCTTTAAAGAACAGAACTTCAATAAGAGATCAAGTTACCAAGATAGTTCGAGATTTAGTAAACATGAAAATTGGAGATCCCTCTTTTACTCAGAAGAAAAGCTCGTCTGAAGAGAATTTAAAAGAAGCAGTCGATATACTCAGCTGTATCATCAATGAGCCATCCGAAGCCACAGAATCCGTTTTTATCGACGGCCACGGTGATGCAGATATTCAAACTGAACCTGTATCTTTAATCGCCAATGAATTTATCTCTGCGGAGCCATTTCGACCTCAAAATGAGGAAAACGCCAAAACACAAAAAAGATCAATCGAGAAATCGACTTCGTTTCTCCGAAAAATGATTATAGAAATGGAAAGTGAAGTTTCGCAACCAGAAATTCGAAAAATTCCGAAAATAGTTACTGACCCTGATGTCGAGAAAGAAATATCAGTTTGGGAAGAGCAAGAGGAAAAATTAATTCGAATTATAGATGGATATAATGACAATACTACTATTGATGGCAATGTAGAAGAGGAAAATGAATCATTAATTGAAGAAGAGATTGGTGAAATGATTTTTATAGGCAATGAACCAAAAATTTCAACTCCAGAAACTGAATATGTGGAAGAAATTGTGATAGAGGAAGTGGAATCATTTCCTCTTTTCCCAGGAATTCAAGAGCCCAAACCTCTGCCGCCTCCGCCTACAAAACTTGCTCTTCCACCTATCCCTGGAGGTTGCTCAGAATTGGAATCTAAAGATAATTGTAAACTACGCAAGTCTGAGAAACCAAACAAGTGGCTTGGCAATATATTCAGGAAACTTTTCTACTTTGTCTTCAGTAGAAATAAACATTAATGATGAAGATGAACTATATTTTAAATGAAATATTTTTTTTTAAAGGAAATATTTCGATAATCTTCTATTTAGGGCAAGGGGAACCAAAAATGAACGAAAGGGGAAAAGTATTGACATTGACTTTAGAGATCTATTTTCGGGCTCGTGATTCAGGCTCTAGAGATCTTTAGTTTACGTCTTGTAAATTTGAATATCCCGGTGAGATGATTTATTTTTGATTATCGTCATTGAAAAGGATTATTGATGATTTAGGGCTTGGACATTATAATTTGTTTAATAAAAAATATCCCTGTGGATATTTTGTAAAAGAGGACCACACAAATTTACAAAATTCGTAAATACGAATAAAAATAAATTTCTGCTTTAATTTGAAGTTTTCGTTTTTGAAATGGCTTCTGTTTTCTGTAGTAAATCCCTATACATTATATTATTCTTTTTGAATTTTGATATAAATATTATGCTAAAGTATATAGTAAGATGAAAATCGAAAATGTTCCGCCGACTATAAAGAAATAAAAAGAGAAGTTTTGTTTAGAACCATATAAACGAAAGATTCGAGAGAGGAGCGAAGGTTCTGTAACTGTTTTTGGAACCATGACGTCGAATTTATATTCTGGTAGATCTTCTTGATCTCGAATGTCTGACGAGAGCGCCCCCTATGAAAATAAAATGATTAAGCGCGGAAGCTTTTGGTCGCACTCCTGGTTCTTACGTCGTTTCGACTACATCCAGAGGCCATCATCAGATCACAGAAGCTACCATGGTAAATTGAGATTGGAAGAATTTCTAACTTTCGACCTTTCCTTCAATCCACTCCTTCAAAAATTGAATCTCTGGTTTCCATCCCTCACTATATCATTTCAATTTAATAATCTTCTTCAATTATTCATTTTTATAATCGATAATCCCTCAATCTTCAGTTTTTACCTAGATAGGAAATTTAATACTTTTCAGGAAAGTCTAATTTTGAACTTCACTAATTCGATGTCTTCCAATTAACCACAACTGATCTCTTATTAAAATTATACCGTTAACTGAATTACAATATATTTTTTTCTATTAAGCATGTTAGTAAACTCTAGAATTTCTTTATTTCAGGCGGACTTAAACCCCAAAGACGTCGAAAGTGAGTAGATCGCACAAAAATTAGGAAATTCGTGGGTTAATAGTGAAGGTGTTCTGGAGAAGAGTCAAAAGTGTTTATTCGTGTGTTTTGAGTGATAAGAGCAAAAAGTGAGAGAGGAGGGTCAAATTGAGTACAAGTGCCATTTGTGGATTCTTCATCAAATGCCGTTTTACCAAAAAATTGTAAAAGTGTCTTTTCATCGAAACTAAAAAAGTATTTCAGTTTTACGAAGACTTTTTACTAATATTTCAATAAATATCATTTTGTTTACTTGGAAATGTAAAAAATAGAATTCAAATTGAAATTTGAGAGGCAAACTAAGGACTTTTTCAAAATTAGTAAAAACGTGTTAAAATTGATAAATAATTCTACAAGGCTGGTTATAGTTTGTTAAAAAAAGTAAATAATTTTACAAAATTAAAAAAAAAAACTTGAAAAAATAAAATAATAATTATTTAATTTGCAAAAGATTTGTTATGGTAATTATGACATCCGATTGCGCAAGAGTGACACCCGAAGATTCGCAGTCTCCGTTCCAATTGTGGAACCCAGCGTTCCGCGTCGAAAATAGTTTTGGTGCTGCTCTTATATGGTTGGCCGGGGGTAAAGTAACCCAGTGCTTTACAGTGGGGATGTGAGATCCACTGAAGCTAAAGATAGTACCGGATATTTTTAAGCTGATTCCGCTTTGCTATACACAATGACCATAAAAAAAAATTATCAATTTCGCCCTCACTTTTTCCATTTAATTGTAATTTGAAATTTCTTTTACAAAATGAATTAGAAGATTTAATTTAGAAATCATATTACTAAAAAGCATAAAAATATTAAAAACTATTGAATCGATGCTTAAACAAATTATAAATTAATAATTAATTGATATTTTTTTTTCTTTCGTAAAGGGGCCCAATTCGCTTTCTCCATCTATGACGCTGATGGCTCCAACTGCATCGACTGCTTCGATCTTGGAAACGTCCTTCGTGCCCTCAACTTGAATCCCACAAATGCCACCATCCAGAAACTTGGTGGTACGGAAAAACGTGGAGAAAAAACCATGTCCGTCGAAGAATTCCTCCCCATCTTCAGCCAGTGCAAAAAGGACAAGGACCAAGGATGCTTTGAGGACTTCCTTGAGTGTTTGAAACTCTACGACAAGCAGGAAAATGGAACCATGCTTGCCGCTGAACTTTCCCACATATTAATGTCCTTGGGTAAAAATATTATCAATCAGTGACTTTTCATTGATTTTCCAGTGGATTTTTTTTAAATCTAATTAAACATTCCAATCTACAGGAGAAAAACTGTCCGAACAGGAAACCGAGGAAGTATTGAAGGACTGCATGGACCCTGAAGATGAAGATGGTTTCATCCCCTATACTCGTAAGTATCATCCTTTGAAAATTCAAATCCCATTTGAACAAGAAGATCCCTCCACACCCCAGTGTCACAATGAAAATGGTATTTTAGTAACCTTATCGTAACTTTTTAATGTAATAATTTGCAACTTTACAGCCCCTTTTCCAACTTTATTTTTTTACTTCTACCTCTGAACCCCTTAGTTTAGAATGTTTCGACATTAGCAGTAGAAGTAGAAACCTGGCCCTAAGTATCATTTCCAATGAATCAACCCATCTGATTTTCTCGAATTGAGGAAAATGCCAGAGATCCTGGCAAGAGAGAGGTTGTCCCTATTTAGAATGTCATTCCCCTAGTTTGACCTTCCCACTTTTGTGCTTTACAGCTTACATCAAGAAACTCATGTCGTAAATCCAGAGGTCATCGCCAGGGAGGTCATCAATCGTGAGTATACCCTTCATCCTCCTCACTTTCTTTTTTATCTATTTGCTCATATCTCCGCTTTCATCCAAAGCACTTTATAGGAAACGCAACGTTGCAGCGCTGCAGAGATGCTGAAATCGATAACCGCCACTTGCTTTCTGGCATAGAGACCAACGAACGCTTTTCTCCCCCCTGCATTACTCCATCCCTTTTCTCGATCTTTGCCAATTTCTTCCTAAGTTTCTTCTATGTGTATCTGTTTATCTGTCTATCTGTCTATATGTGTCTATCTGTCTATCTGAAATGACGTATACGTGAAAAATAAAACCTTGAGATGCCAGGCACAAGTACTTCCATCTTCAGTCATCAACATTGTGACGATTGCACAAACTAAGACTGAATAAAAAGTGGGCAGAAAGTTTTCTAACTTATTTCCTACTATGGCTATTAATAAATTTAAGAAATATGTCGCAGTAACTCTCGGGTTTTTACTTTTTTGGCAGTGGCGCAAAAGCAGAACTCGATAAAAGGCTGCGCTCGTTCTTTAAGAGGATGGACCAGATAACTTTTAAATTATCAACAGCACTGTCAATTTTCTCTGTGGAATTCTAATTCAGTTTGCGAGAGTTATTTTTTAATTTCTTAAAAATTTCAGGTATCCAATATAAATCGAGAGGCTGCTGTCAAAATTATTTTTACTCGTCTTTCAATTTAATAAAAAATATATAAAGCTCTTTTGAATAAAAATATTTCTAACCGGAGTTTCTTCTCACGCTCAAAAGATTTTCTCTAAGGGAAGAAAATTTTGCTGTGAATGCAGAATTTGTTTCCAATTCTTAAAAAAATGATTGCTACGAAAGCAAATCAGTGTTGTGCCTTGGCTCTTTGGTGTAAAGTAGAAAATAATGTAAGAGATTCAAAATTTAGATAAAGATCGAGAGAAATAATTTGATGATTCAGAAATTAAAGTTTTTGAAATATCAATCGCTTACGTTATTTTTATGTCGCTATACTGTACTGTCCAAAAAAGGATATTTTTATCTCAACTACAACAATTGTTACTTTTTGAGAAACTAAAATAAAATGTAATTTTTACAGCATTCCTTCGTCGATTGTGCGAAAGGGCAGCAGTGACTGACGATTAAAATAAGAACCAGGAATGTCTCAGAAAACATCATTTTCACCGTCGACGAGGGAAACAAATATTCGTTATGTTCGCTACAATTCATCATCGCGCCGAACGAAGATTTGAATTCGGCATTTTTACACTCGTTTACACGGTTAATTAAATAAAAAATGAAACACAGACACTGATACTCTTTAAATCAAGAAAATAGAGTAATATTCTTTATTATTTATTATGAGTTCTATTTGTACCTTAAAAACCGTATCCGATTACATTTACCAAAAATGTATAAAAGATGAAACCAAATCAACACGTGCACACAATATGTAATTATAAAGTAATAATTTATTTGTTATGATTATGAAATAAAGGTATTTATGTATACATAAGCGTTGTTCGCGAAATTCAAATGCAAAAAAAACAAGAATACATTATTTCTTTTGGTTTATTTTTTAGCTACAATATGTCACTCAATCCTAGATTTTGTGTGTCCTATTGAAAAAAGTAACATTTTTAAACCTTAGAACGTCGTATTTTTACATACCATTACTTGTTACTTTAATAAATTGCACTTCCAAGCACTTGGCGTGCCAAAAATTAGATCAATATTTTGTATCTTAAATCCTTAAATAAATTAGCCGAACAGAAGATAAAAAAATTTTAAGAGGGTTGTAGAAGATTAACAATTAAAAACTAAATACATATATTATTAATACATATTATTCAAATTTAAATCAGTGAGAAAGATGTCCTTGAATCAAATTCAGTAAGGATTTTCGAAAAAATTAAAAAATTAATTAAAAAAAAAAAAATTAAATTAATTAATTAATTAATTTTATTTGCTTCTCAATTGGCTCCCGATGCAAAAAGGGCACAGAATTTTTCGATTCGGGCGCAAATGAACCCTGATAAGGCAAAAATAAGAATTTTGAAAATATCTTTTATGAGATTCAAGTGAATTCCCTTATTGCATCCGGAGCCTCAATTAAAATGAGATTAAATTAAATAAATACTTTTGACATTATGAAAAATCTGTAGAACCTTCCTTGATGAATCTGGAATTTTTAAAACTGGACAAAAAGACACTGACATCATGAGGACGTCCTAAAGACATCCTTAGGACGACCACGTCAGTCCAATTGATGTCCTGAAGACCTCAAACGTCTTATGGACATCAATTGGACTGACAATGTCTTTTTGCCCACTGGGAACCTAAAAAACGCCCATAATTTACAATTGAATTAAACTATAAGGAAACTTCGATCGCCCGCGAATCGTGGACGCTCGGGTTTATTCGCAAGTCGGGCGTGGGGTCTTCGGGCAAGCCCGGCAGCCCGGCAGACGAGCAGTCGGTTTAAATGCGTCGGAACTGTAGCGTCGCTTCCTTTGAGAAAAATCTTCAAGTGTCACAAGTGTCTATTTAATTTGAATCGATTAGTAGTTAATTAAATTTTATTAATACTTTCAATCAAATTACAAGTGATCACAAAGTTTTTGGCTTTCCTTCTCACGGGAGGAGAGGATGACAGACGTGCAGCAGAAGCTCGGTGATCCGAGTAAAGGGGACGCTGCATCCACTGGCAGATCAAAAACCGCCTCGTCCCCGCAAACAGGTGAGCTTTTGTCAAATTAAAATTCAATTTGTCCCCATAAAATCTATATAAGTCCCCATAAATCGTCTATAATTTCATTTAACAGAATTATTCATTAAAGATTGGAAGAGGCATTTCAATCTTGAGCTTTCAGCATCCCTTGGAGACAAATTCAAGAAATTGGGAGAAACATTTTTGTGTGGGATAAAAAATGTTGAGATCAGTTCACTGTTATTCATTTTAATTTTCAAAAGCTTCACTTCATTGCTGTTATGTTATTGTTTTGGAATTAATTACAGATGAGCTGAAGTAAAGAGAAAATTAATAATTAAATAATAATGGTATAAATGAATTGATAATAGAGATAATAGTTATTATATGAAATAGTTATATGCAAAGGCGGTTAACGATTAAAAATTGTCTAGTGATTAATTTTTTTATAAAGTATAGAAAGTCACGATCAGTTGATCAACCTACGCGCTGCAATCTATACATTTTTAACAACAAATCTTACAGGTGAGTCTTGTTGCATAATCGTGGAGTTTGTTCAACGATAGGGAAATGCATCATGACAGAAACTCGTGAACGTTCAAACTAAATCGTGCATTTTGTGCTTGTTTCGTGCACGTCATTTCACCTGAGGCATGAAATTATTATTCGACAAAAAATCCCTATGAATTATTTGAGAACTTAGTTTTGTGAATCTGGAGAGCCTGAGAGGCGTGATAAATCAATATTACTTTCATGTGAAGTACCAGAGAGGCTGGGAAGGGCCTCTAAATGACTCATATATGTGGTCACGTGAGATCCCTATTTTAGAAAAAATATACAAATTGTATTGCTAACTGAACTCTTTCTTAAACGATTAGTTTTGAATTAATTAGCATTGAGTAGTAAAAAAAACTCCTCTGTTGTTATTTGCAAGAAATGTTTTTTTTATCAAATAATTACGTTTATCATATATCAGTGAAGTAATAACTGTTTGAAAAATTTCAAGCATTTTTTCTTAGATAAGGACGATAAGTCTGAGGTAAATAAGATGACTATAAAAATAGAATACTTATTGCGACTAAATTAAATCCACAAAGCGGAGAACCTTGTAAGACGTGACGAGGATCAAACAGGTTGGCGTGGTTTTTTGTCGATATTGAATCACCAGAGGATGCATAAGCATATTTTTGACAGACACTTGTTTGTCCGTCACTTTTTCCAACGCAGTAAAGTTTCACGAATCGTTAAAAATTGCATAAAGAAATCACCATGAAATTTTGCATAATAAATTCTCTGGGCAAATGTAGTCTTCCCATAATTACGTTTTAATGAACCCTCGCGTCTAAAGATAGATAATAAAACACGATTTTTCTTGTACAAGGTAATAATTTTCATTTGCAGGAAAGAATTAGGCCTCTATCATCAACTTTGCGATGAGCAAATTCGTGATAAGGAAGCGTGATAGGCCAAACGGTTAAACCGAGTTATTCTCTACAATCATGGAATCTCTGTAATGGACTTAAGTGTATATCCGTGTACAATTGTACATTGTCGCACATCCACCTTGACGTTTTGAGGGCATTAGACCCGATGAGAAAACTTGACTCGAGTACACACATGAACAATGCATCTTTTTACACCTTCAGCTATTACCTTATGTGAAATCCTGGGTGCTTGATTTACTAGTTTCTCACATTTTCAGATTGCAATTTTCTATGCTAATCTTATACATCTCTCATTCAAAGTCACATGTATCTATTTAATTTCTTCCTGAGAGGAAATATTTACAGCTTGACACATTCAAAATAGGGTTGTTGCCATCAAATTTGCAAAAACAAAGTCTATACATATATATCTTCGGTGAATCACACAATGAAGAAAGTATCGAGTCGTTGCCAAAATCAAATTCTAAAAGCGAATCAGATTATGAGGTTGTTACCAAATGTTCTTTCTATATTTTGAAGACTACATTCATGAAAAGCAGGTTTTTTCATTACCTATAATTCTTGTAAACTTTTTTTGGCAGATATTTCTAATTCTTCTTAATGGATTAATTATTTAGCACATCTGTAAAAGGTGCGAGAGTGATAATACCGTCTGGGGTCTGGGAACATCAATTAGTTTTGATGATACTAATTGCTGAATTTATTCTCTCCTAGTGTAAGAAATCAGAAAAAGTTTATAGGTCCAATTAGAAAATTGCTGTTACTTAATGTCGATGAATCGGTAACGTGGGTGAGAAGACGAGTCCTCTAATCGAATTATAATTATAACGAATCACCTTATTAGATTGACACACTTATTGAGTCTGACCTTATTTTCATGACCTCGGAATTTCAAGTGCTCAGCTTTACACTCAGTTTCCGCAATTTGATTGTCGCTTCCGTTGAGGGTTCACCGATTATCGTGCAGTAGGTCCTAAACCTAACATGTAAAATGAAATTCATCAAGGCCATTATCTAGATCATTATGTTGTAAACTTAAAATGTAAATACTATATGAAATGTTAATGAAAATAACATAAAAATAGTTCTTATTTCTCGTTGAGGCGAGAGTTGTGTTTTGACGAAATTAGTGAAATGCTGTTGAGCATTGGCATGCCAAAAGGATAATTTTTAGAGTCCATCTTTGGTGCGAGTTGCAATGACATTACGTGAAAGGAAACGAGGTCTTTACACTTCCCAATGCTTTTTTCTAAAATGGAATCGTCACGCATTCTTAAACTGGTACTTAATCATTTCTTGCGATGCTCGCTATCTCAAACCTATATACATATTTCATTCTGCTAAACGATTATGGAAAAAATACTCCATATCTAACTTTGAAGCTTACAGAAATATGCGCACAATTGCACATTGAAAATCAATTTCAATGAATTTCTTAAGAATTAATATATAATTTTATTTTTATTTTTATTTTTATTTATTTAGCGATTAAGAATGGCTTTGAAGTTTCCGGTTTATGAGAATCGTTTATGAAAAGGACATTTTAAAATGTAAAGCCTGAGTGACGTTTTAAGTAGGAGATGGATTTAAAGTAGGTAAGAAAGGTCTTGTAATTAGGACTTCTTCAACTGTCATCTTGATAAATTGTAGATAAAACATTCGAGTAAGCTTGTGCCTTCCTCCACGTATCGACCAAACTCACTCTGTAACTTCAGAAAATTTGACTGGCTTAAAATCAATCCCGGTTTGGCCTATTAACACATGTCCTGGTCTCGTAAATCATCAGAAAAGTTCATGGACCTTTAAAGCTCCTCGAAGTATAGGAAAGATCGTACGTAAAAGCACGAACACATTCTCTTATAGCCCTCCAGTAGACAAAGCCCTAGACCTCTTGTGCTTTATCTCCCCATAAAAAGTCTCTTAAACGAAGATACTTTAAAAATCATTAATATTTTATAAGTTTCTTTATGCAAATTCAGATGATTTTCACTGAATTATCAGATGATTTTACATGATTAATTATATGTACTTTCACTTGAATAGCTTTCAGCTTTTTTAAGTAATGAAACTGTTGTAGAGATTTATTCATTTTTGTGATGAGTTACGTACGTACATTGTGTTTGAATCACTCTAATTTAATAGACATTAATTATCTCAATGATATCACTGATCGTTACAGTTACACTCTACAATCAACCTTGAAATCTAACTGAAACGTATAATCATGAATGTTTCTAAAAAAATGACTAAAAGAACAGAATATTCATTATTTTTTTCAAGTTTCTAATAAAAACATAATACATGTGTATGTAGAGAGAAATAAAAATATATTTCAAATTTCGAAGTTATTTACTTTTCGCGGTTAAAAGTAAATAGTAACTATACCTGGTTGCAGTTTCTGGGTAAACTATTCTCGTTTGCAGCGACGTAACGTTATGTAATTACGCAACAGAAACAATTTGAACACTGACTTAATATACCGGACGACCTTTATACATATATAGCTCTACTTTACCTAAAAATGTTATTTAACTAGTAAAAAAATCAGTCAATGAACTCGTGTGCAATTTCGAGCAATGTGCAACCAATCGGGCACGCGATTTGATATTCAAGTAGATAAAACTGTGACACTGAGACAGTCTGACGTAATCATATGTGGGACACCAGAATAGCGAATGGCAATTAGCATTAGACATAAAACGAAGCTGTGAAGTTAGTAAATACTTCTACGTTTGTCTACTCTTCAGTTCATTGTTTGACTTGGAAAATTAAAAAATAGAAGAGACTTTTCTCTGTTTAGATTGTATTAAATAATGACTCAAGTATTTGAGAATTGTTATTTTTAGTTTCATTTTTATTTAGATAAATATAGTATACCGATTTCAAGTTGATAAAAGTTAAAATGATTTCGAGATTTCGGATTAGTAAATATTTCTGAGATAATTGTACGTCTCATCCAATTTTTTATTCACTAGTTTTAAACTGCACAACTCGTGATGATATTATACCTTAAAAGCAGTTCGAGAAACATCTGATTACGTAAGAAATTATTATACGATTCAATTATGCATACAAAACCACAAATCCGTTTTTGTTTCAAATATAGATGAGAATAACATAATACCTATTACATGCGTTCATGTTAGATACAATTTTTGAAATCTATGACATTTTGCGTTTACTAAGTAAATATCAAAAACATATATTGAACAAGTTACATTAACAAGTATCTAATTAGTTACTTCTTGATGATATTTCGTAGATCTTAAAGAAAAAATGTTGTAAAACACTTATTTTATTGATTCTTCACTTAAGTAAAAGTAAAAGTGTCTTTCGACTGCTTCTGGGATCGAATTTGTTAATTGGCAAAAAAGTTCAGTCAGTAAAGCAGTTAAAGGCCTTCGAGTGTGATAATCGATGACATAAGACTCGAAGAATGATCTGATTCATGACTTTATTAATGTCATGAGCCTAAATATACTTGACGTAGTCATTTGAACCGTAAAATTTAATGTCAGGCACAAAACGTTTAATATGTGATGCGCAAAAACATTTAATGTACATTTTTGGCTTGTCAAGATTTAATGTGATAGACGCTTAAAATTTATGGCTCGCATGAAGCGAATGAATTGAGTTTAACTCCTGCAAGTAGATAAGCGCAACTAAATAAAAATTTATATAATTAGTAAGCTTAATTACGGAATTCATGTGGACGAAAAGGTTTGTGATCATGCATTTTTTTTGTGTATGCATATAAAGCACTTTAAGCACGTTGTCGCAATTGCGTGTTCATTTTTATTTGTATGTTCATGAAGGGTACACTAGGGGTGTTTAAGGGATGGAAGACGAGAGAGGCTACCAGACATGAAATCGATAATAAAACGGCGTCGCGACGCGCAGCATCCATGCTCCGCGCACGTAGAGGTTTTCCTCTAAAAAACATAAAAATCGTATAACTATTACATAACAGTTTTCACTTCTTTCCTAATTGGAATTCACTTGCAAAATTTATAAGAACACCCAAAGAATCTTTAAAAAAATTAATAGATTAGAAATAATTAATATATGTGTGCAACCTAATTAACTGCATAAGAAGTTTTGAGCAATATTATTATTCCGTTGGGTTAAAACGTTGTGCAATCTTTTTTTTATTTTTTTTCGTAAATATAATTAATCTGACTAATGAAATTTGAATATATATATTTTTTAGAAGATTGGATTACTGAGGAACATGACTTTTGAAGAGAAAGTATAAATAAACGAAAAGATGTTTTTTTTTTTTCTTAAAAGAATTATGGCTGTCTATTTTATTAGGAAGAGAAGACCTGATTGGTTTGACACACCCTGACAGTTGTCATTACGGGTCTCGAAGTCGAAGCGTAACTGATTGTTGCGGTATAAGATATGAGATAGTATTATTACAATTCTATATCATAATGCTAATATACCTAATGGACCAAATCGCCTTAGCAATTTTGTATTTATATAAGGAGACATATACTAAAAATACACATCCTTCATTAGCAGAACAAATTATATTATAAAATTGTCCTTTGCAACCTAAATAATAATTAACTTAATTTATAACTAATTCAAGAGCATTTATTTCCAGTTAACTATTTTTTTCAACAAAAGATAATTCTTTTATCTCGTTAAAATTTCTATGGGGCTATGTGGAATTTACAACCCGGTTCTTCAACAGGTGTCAACGTTTAGTCTCAGAAGCGTCGAGTACTGATAATAATTTCACCTGCACCTATATTTTTTTGCTGAAGTAACACATATTTTCATTTTTCCTGCTTTTTTTTAGTTACAGGACATCGACATCGATAACATCGAAAATTTTGACATCGATTTTTTTGATTGTTGGGACTGATATTCAATCGAACTAAATATCGATGAAACCAAAACATTGGATGTTTCGTTTCGATATTCCATCACTATATTCTATGTGTGTCAAAATAGTAAAAAAATAATGAAAAGCAATATCTAATTTGAAGAGATACTAAAAAATGAGACCCATATGATGAAATTCGTATACGATGTTAATGTTAATTAATAAAAAAGGTATCAAAAGTGTTACACTTATTGAAAGCATTAGAATATACTGGTGCCCGCTTGTATGAAGGTAAAGGTAGAATACATTCTTTTCCGTTAATTCAGATGCGAGGTCAAGGAACGACGTTAATGCTTCTGTTGATAATTATTCTTTGATATTTTAAACCGCAGTGTGTAACCTTGGAAAATTAATTAGTATTATGCTTCTCATAAAAGATGACACGAAACAGTTTATAAAAGGCGCCAAAGTTATTGTCATCCCAAATTTAATTCATGAAGCTAAATTTGTCCGTAATATGCGATTTCGTTATAAAACATACGATAGAATGCCGATGGAATACATCTTAAAATAATGCAGTTACATAATATGCAATAATAATGATTTCTCTTTGATCCAATTGGATTTCTTAAATTATAAATGCATCTCAGAATACAAATGATGATTTGCACCAAGGAAGGTATAATAATTTAATGCGTCTTATTTTGAGGCGTGGGTGTGAAAATAAGGTCAATACAATACATTGTCTACTAGGCTTGTCTAGACAAACGACTTATTCTTGAATGATATCATTTACTCCTGATGAGAACTTTTCTGTTGCGTAAATAACTTAACGGTACTAATAATTGAGATGTCAGTATTATTTTATAAATAAAATTATAATATATTTTATTTATAAAATTATAACAGTTGTTAATAACTGTTAACATTTTTATTTTTAAGAGAACTTGAAAGGGAGTTTTTTAAAACGTTTATTTTGGTTTGACGTGAACGATTCTTAAGCTAGTGTTGAGACATCTAATTTATTCTAAGAATGAAATGGAAAACTAAAAGATTTAACAATAATGTGTATTGACAGGGCCGTCGAAATGAAAAGAAGCGATCGATTCTCTTGTATAAGGGACGAACTGTTGTATCGTGGTTCTTTGCTGCTCGAGGGGATTTTGTGGGGTTTCTTTCAGCTTGGATTAGTTAGCCTGTGCCTACACATGGCTGCTTTAATAAATGAACACTTAGCAATACAATACGTAAAAAACAAGCGAATTATAGATTTAATTCATTTAAGTATTCTCGAGAAAGTGAAAAAACGCCAAAAAATAAGAATTTCTTGTATTCATTTTGTATGTGTGCATTTTTTAAATTAAGGGTATGTTTCAAAATGTCGATAGGGGTGCCAAATTATTGAATTGAATTTAAAAAGTTCCTTTTATATTTTCTAGATGGCAGCATCGTTATAAGGTATATGTTTGGAAAAGCTTTCGACTGTAGATATAATTTAAAACCACCCCCGATACCTTGAGGAGCCTTGAGGGTAGTTTCTCTCCTGCCGGTATTGCAGGAAAATTCTCGTAAGGGTTACCTATCAGCAGGAACTTTATTTTAATCGATTTATAGACTTTATTAATACCGGTGACTAATTCAAAATTCCTATTAGTCAAGATGTCCCATTTTTTATTTACAACGGAAAAATTGTCTCATATCTTATAATCAAATCATGTAGATCATCTACATGACTGTATGTACATATAATAATTTTTCTTCGTTTGAGTTGGGGAACTATTGGAATATAAATTACAGATTAGAAATTACTTCCTATGCAGAAATTTGAGTAGTTCTTATGTATATTTGTTAGACTTTACTATTCTATAGATATATAGTAAAGAAGTTGAATCTGAAAGAAGGAGAAAATGGATTAATGCAAATTTATCATTTGCAATTTTCATCTTTCAATTATAGAATGAGAAAATTAGACTAGGGCGAGAATTATTCAGTTGCATTAATGAAGTGCCTTCAATGATGCTATCTGATTGCTCACCGTGGCTTACATAACTTGGTTTTGACTACTTACGTCGTAATTTAACAATTTAATTGAATTGGCACTGAAATCAAGATTAATCTCTGCCAAATAATGAAAATTTTAAGCCTTTAGATCCTAGATTTCGCCTTTACAATGCCATGATAGAAGAAAATGTTACTGATTCCTTAGCAAAATATCGACTGGAATTTTGGTAAAATTTTTTACTGAGAAATCAGTAAATAATGACTAAATATTCATTTTTAATTTTGTTTTTTTATTTTTTTTAAATAAAATGTGACTTTTTTTTTTGTTACAGGTAAACGATGACTTGAGGAATAGAAATAATGGACGATGAATTAATAAAATAGTAAGTTCTTTTTTTATATGGAGTACCGAAGTGACCGAAGCAAATCCGTTGCCTAATCCAAAGTAGTGTTTTAAACACGTATGTAACTTTAAGTATAAAATTTAGATTTTTATGATTAAAGTTCTGAATGCCTTTAAATTCCAAGCAGTCAAATTTCACGTTGCAATTTGGAAACTTAAAAGGATCTCACTAACTTGCTTCTCAAACTTAAAGTACCTACTCTATTTTAAGAGTTTCCAAACTTTAACGCATTGAATTTGAAACTGTTTGATCTTTAACCCTTTCAACTTGAAAGCTTCAAAATTGAAAGCTTTTGAATAAAAATCTCTAATCTTTCAACTTTTAATCAAGTAACTAATAATATGATGCTCTAAAAAATCAAATTCTTCGATATTAATCGTCTAGAGGCATACTTCACTTTTTTATTCTGATTTTTTTCGCGTCGCCGTTTCATGTTATATTTATGGAACAGATAAAATCATATATATTCACTAACAGAAAGCAAGTGGCTCTAAGGAGCGTTAAACCGATTCCGAAGGCACGACCTCGTTAACTTATGTACCGCCGATCTGTGACCGGCAGACGGCTTCGTGATGTTCTTTCATTTGATATGATCAGTAACGTCCTGTGATATAATAGAACGATGTCGGTGCCTCGAAACGACTTATGAATGGGCAGACTGTTTGGGAAACTCATAAAACGACAACTACATACAAAAAAATCAAATTAAGATGGCACAAATCCACTTAAGACAGTAAATAATCACTTTGTCCACTTATCATCAATTTTTTGCTTTAAAAGATTTCCTCTAAAGTGAGAGACACTACCTTTGAAAAGTAATTAACTCTACTCTGCTATATCGTGTTTTAATTACTATTATACTTTCATATATATCATTTTTTCCCGACCTGCATTACTTTTCATTAAATATGACTATGCATTATTATGTATGCGGGTGATATATGTGTTACACACCCTCTAGGTGCCCAGAGATTATCTTTCAAAAAGCATATTAATTATAGACACACCCTTTTATATCATCGCGGTTCATTTTTATAGGGATTATGATAATTTGCATTGAATCCTGATCTAACTTCCTTCTAATTTTATATCCCTATTATCCCTCTGGATAATTTGTTAACCATTGAATGATTTCGTTCATAACATTCTTTACCAGTTAAATAAATAATTTACATTTTGCGCAAATAACAGGAATCTTTTCCTCAACTTTGTCTTTTACGCAAAAAGTTTTTTATTTATTTATTTAAAGAGTAAATAGGTAAAATATATATGGCTAAAATCAATTTTCCCACATGCCTTTAAAGAAATGATAATATTTAATAGGTATGAAGTGTATAACATCGTAAAAACACGGCTCTCTTATAGATATTATATTGTCGTGATAATTTTCAATTAAAAAGATAGGACTGTCATGCGGGTGCCATGTCTGCCCTCCAAATGAAAATAGCCGTAATTGCAGTTCGGATAAGTCACCTGTCACTTTTTCGTATCTAAAATAAAATTCGTGAAAGCTTTTATCCATTTTATTTTAGATGTAAAAAAGTTACAGGTGACTTATTCGATCTTCAGTTACGGCTATTTTCATTTGGAGGACTTCATTTAGTTAAAAAGCTTACATTTTACGAATAATAATTTAATTAATTGATTAATTTATTAGTACCTCTTTCGTAATTCATGGGATTTTTCAATTTTCCTAAACTTTCATTAAAACATAGTTCTAGATATTTAAGTACCGGAAGGAAAAGAGTCCTATCTAGGTTCTATCTAGTACAATCAGGAAAGTTTCGTGCGATTTTCTTTTAATTGGTGGAAGGCAAAAGTTAATAATCGGTTCGGAAGTGAACTCCCACGGTCTCTTTTTTCTTCTCGCCGCCGTGTACGTGCCAGCATATCGAGTGAGTCGGTAGTGCTAGGTCGACCCTCGACCCTCGACCCTCGAGCATAGCAGCGCAGGAGCAGAGAGAAAGCCAGGACGAGTAGACAACTCTCACAGACAGACGGACAGACGGACCTAAGAAAGGACAAATGGGGGATGGAGGGTAGTAGCTCACCGGGTTCGAACCAACAGTCGACCGTCTAGACATCCACGTCGACGGACTCATGGAAACCTGAGCTTAGGTAAGCTTTGAGCCATCTCAGCTTTTACCATATAACAACTCTTCAAACATTTCTCAAAGGATCCAGAATTAACCTCGTCATTTCCAAAAAAAATTGTTTAAACAATTCTAATCATAAATTCTAAATTGCTTTAAAAAATATAGCTTTTTTTTGTAATGAAACAATGAAGCCTGTTGCATTTTCATTTTTTTATTTATTATCATTTCGAGTTTTTAGTCAAATTAGTTATGTATCCATTTTGTTTCAAATTTATTTCGGTTTTATTTAAACAATTACTGTAAAACTTCTGCTGAATTTATAATAGAAACCTATATAGAGTTGTAAATAATTTAGCGAGTAGTCTCCTTTAAAATAAAAAATGACAAATATTTATGTGAAACTGGCTTTCCATAGTTGAAGTAAAATTTTCTTGATAGAGAATGAGAGTTTTAAATATCATTTTTACTAACAAATCGATTTAGCTATATTTTTGCAAATACAATGATAATAATCTACTGGCATGACACAACTTGCGTGTTTGATAAAGAACACTCTGGAAAGATTATTATTGAATGTGTTTCAGTTTGTAGTGTAATCATCCTTTAGAATTCTTTACTCGTCTAGAGTCCTCTTATTATTATTTCATTACTGACCATCTTCAAAAAAGTTTTATCAATCATAAAATATAATATATTTTATGCATCATGTTTTTTTAAGTTGCATGACCCAATCACTTTTGATTTTGATCAAACTTCTTTTTTCTTTTTTGCAGTTATGATTCGAATATTTACCATATTTCCAAAATTACCACAATTTTACCGTAATTACCATAATTTGGCAATCTAAAATGATGAAGTAAAATCTGAATCCTCTGTTTTAATTTTTGGACTAGTCTTACAAAGAAGCGTATTGTTAGAAGTCCTTACACACTAAGTCACGTTCGAGTAATTTGTGCATGTCTCACGAGTAATACAACTTGTATAATTTCGAATTTGTCACTTCCAAACAAGCGTTCCTTATGAATAGACGGCTTTTTTACATAAATTTCATTTATGTTGCGTCGATGCTGGAAGAAATCCTTGAGGACATCACATCACATACAGTTGAATATTGCAACTGCTTGCATTAAATTCAGATTTACCATCTTCTGATTTTATTCACGATCTGTTTTTGCTTTCTCAAAATGAGAATTTTTATTCAAAAAAATAAGAGGTTCTAAAAATATATTGATGTGACATGTGACATGTCTTGCAGTTCTTTGTAAAAAGTGGATCGATGTTCAATCTGGAAAGTAGGTGATTCCTTTCGGTAAAAGGATACATTTTTATTCTAATTTTTCTCTTATTCCTACGAAAAGTGGTACCCGAATTACTACTACTATTATTATTATTATTATTATTATTATTATTATTATTATTATTTTATCAAATTGTGGTGGAATCAATAAAAAATATTATGTACACTTCAATAGATTCGTTAAGGTTTAACAAATAACTATTACTTTTCTGAAGAGTCTAATTGCTTTTGGACAATGTATTTCCTATTCGCCTAGAATAGGCGATGGACATTGTTTCTAACGCATAAATGGGTTAGCAACCAGGAAGTGAAGATGCTTTACTGATAAAATTGCATGCTGGCTAAAGTATATGACAGACCTGCCCGACATTCACAAAGATTCATCAACTTGATAAGAAATATCATCTACATTCATACTTTATACCACAATCGTTAAATGTCATTACCCTTCATGTCCATTAAATATATAAATCAAATTTACATTTTCCAATCATGAACTACTTTTTCTACTACCACATGATGGAACTCGAAGTACAAGGATAGTCATTTTTATTCATTTAGATTAATATTCAATCAAGTTCACTTCTTTTCCACTAACTTATTTAAATGATTCTTGTTTAATTTATGACAATTTCCTTATGTCCTTATATTTCCTTCATCTCTTACAAAATTCTAAAAAAATTGAAAAAGGATAAGGTTTTATAAATATTTTGTTAATTTTATTCGATTTATTCGTTTCATTCATTTTATTCATTTTATTCATTTTATTAATGATACATTTTTGTGGGGTGAATATACTTGTGAAATTTCGAAGGATTGAAGGATGTGATGGCATCCCTTTGAATTCGATGGATAATACTTTGGTGCGTGGTACCAGTGGCACGCAGTTACTTGATTTATTTGATTTGCTTCCGCCCATGGTAATCGATCGTAGCCTTCTTCCTAGACATTTCGTGGCAAATGGACGTTCAATCTCGAAAGCTCGAAAGCTCAAATGCACGAAAACAGAGCATCGAAATTCTGCGCACCCCAAGAACCCTTGCGACCTCGTCCCCAACCCCCAAAATCCACTTTCGAGCCATCACAATGACCCAAAATAACAGATTGCTTATAATAACCGGTCGTAAAAATATATCGCTGTCAAAGTCAACGTTTCCTGGAAATAACAAATTTTCCTGGAATAACATTTCACTTAATGGATCACAAAAATGTCCTTAAACTAAATTTTAGTTCAGTAGAATCATTTGGAATACAACCACAATATAAAAAATTAAAGCACATAGTTTTTTAAATATTTACCTCATTTTCGCCCTTTTTGCAATATCAATTTGCAGCACGATCAATGTTATTGTCAGGAATATGCCAGGAAATAAAACGTGCTTTAAAGCAGGAAGAAGAGCACGAATTTCCGTGTGCATAGCTGCACACGTGTCCACGTGCACACAATGCACGTGCATCGCGCACACATTGTGAGCAGTGAGTGTATAACTTATGTTAATACAGAGAGTGTGCATAAAATGTGTTAATGTTTGTACATGTATACACAAAAACGAGAGTCGAACACGCTCACTGTGTTGTGAGTTGTCAGTTGGATCAATACCGACTCCAATTGCAGTTGCCTACTTTACGGTGTAGGATTTACCCATTAGGACTTCTTTTACCGGAAATGGCATCGGAAGCAAGTCAGTTATCGCGATAACCAACCCGTCTTAAAACACACTTTACACTTAACAAGTTCCGATCTGCCACTTCACGACAAAAGTACATTACGTTCATTACTTATCCTATCGCTAAAAATAACGACAATTTACTGATAAAACGGAAACAACTTTTCTCATTGACTATACATATTTTTTCCTGACCTACTGAACATTTTCCACCCGCTCATTCATTTCACCTCTTGCATAATTTATGCAATATGACTTTGTTTAAAAGCCAGTTTTAAAGTAATGCAATATTTATATTTCTTAATAATAAAATTAAAATTCTTTGAATCTGATGATCTTTTATTCATTGCAAACGTTATTTTTTACAGAATGATATATAGGTGTGTTTTTAATCCTGAGAATTGTTTTTTAATGGCGAAATAAGAAAGTTTGATAAGTAATTTAAGATGGATCAGCACGCTCTTGCTAGGAAAAAAAGGCGAGGCTAAGGGCGATAATAGAAGCTCGAGGTACCTCTGAAAGTTGGAGAAGGTTAACGGTCGAAGGTGTATTACGTTAACCCCAACTATTTGCATAAACGTGATTTTATCGGACATGCGAATTAGAAGCCAACCGGAGGATATTTTAGATCCATTTTATATTCAAGTATACACCTTAATCTAATAAACTACGGAAAATGCTCTCACCCTTAAACTGAGCGAATGGAATTAATAACTAAGGTCTTGGGTAGCTAATTCTCTTTTCTATATTTGACTCTCATGTCCCTCCTGATATCAGAAATAGATAATCGATTTCTGATTACAACACGGATGTTTGACTTGGAATAAATTATTTATTTAAAACTTTTGTGTCTTCATTCTGAAGTGAATTTATACCGAATCTAAAATTGCTAAAGTTTTGAATTTTTAAACTTTAAATTCTTCATGCAAAAATTAATATTTGGTAAGAAAATGATGAAAATGTCCTGTCGTTCTAATTAATATCCTGAATAATTTGAAGAATCCTTCCGGTAATTACGGGCTAACGACTTGGCAGGAAAGGCGTCTGTCTCACAAGCAACTATTAGCATGAAACACGAACTTTATGAAGAAATTAGTATGGAATTCGTCAAGGTTGATCACCGATAATACAGTAACGTGATGGAGCTCACAAATTTTGTAGTTTGCGAACATCAATCTCGCGTGACTTCATAATTTGATATTCGGCCACTTTCCCTTTGGTTGAACAGTTAATTACCAATTTTCATTTTCCATGGACAATTTCATCTTCAAGAATCAAAAATCAGATTTTAATAAATTATAAGAATTTAATCAGATTGTTCAGATTTAGATTATTCAAAAGTTGTGTGATTGTTTCATAATTGAGAGCAACGATTTGAAATACTGTCTTCTTCTTAAAACAAAGTTGCGTTTAAATACTGAGATATAATGATTACAATGTGATTAATGGGTTCAAAATTACTTCTGCGCATTCTGGGTCATCGATCATAAAAGTTTAATTAATAAGTTTGGCTGCATAATAGTCCACACAAGAAATTTGGTCGTAGTGAAAGAAAATCAGTATGAATGAGTTGATTATAAATCATCAAAGTATGTACTCTGTATTTGTAGGTAAAATAGCAACCAAATCAATAGCACCATTATTTGTAATTAATGTTGTTTATGCATGCAGCATTAGGTAAAAAGTATGTTCAAGTATTCACAATAGTGTGGAGTTAATATTACAGCAATAGATTTTCTGCTAATGGGAAAAACACAAGTATTTATAGAACTGCATTACAAATCTATTTAACATCATTAGAAAACATACAGAAGCTTAACAAAAGTGTATTATTGTTTTTTATTGTTACGAGATAACGGTATTTTACTAACTCAATTAAATTATTAATAATCATATCTTCCCCCAGGCAGTAAAATATTACCGAATGTATTTTTATCCTTTATCGATTCTCTTCATCCTGACAATTTTTATTACTATTTCTGAACTACAGAAGTCTTTTACTGCCACCCATAAATTATTCTTACCCATAAATTCCTTTGAATTGAACAAACATGGAATCACTGCTCTAATGTTAAGTTCAAACTTCTAATAGAAATTGGAATATTAATTTAATCAGCATTTCTGAACACAGGAATTACGTAATTGATTTTGACAAATAGGGTCGTGCCGGTTACGACCTTGTCAGGATTATTTTCACAACTCAATTCATGGGGAGTAGCTAAAGTAGATTTCCAAGGTAAATACTCACAACTGTGGAATGCACAAATGCGTACACGCAGTAATGGCATTGCCACCCTTATAAATTGAATTATCACGTCACGAAAGTAGTTCTCGACACGTAAAGGTAGATCACGGAAGTAAGTAGGCCGAAGCTAAAGGGCATTTTTAAATCGATCGTGATAAAGGTATTTTCGTTCCTGAGCAACAGGTTAATGGAGAACCTTGTCCTTCGACCATCCAGATCAAGTAGATCGAGATTTGAATTTTGAAATTCATAAGAAATTTAATTCCACAATGGACCAACAACAACCCCCTCGAATTGGCAGCGATACCCCTCCAAACCAGCAGGCACCAATGGTAAGCTACATTTTAAAAAGAGCAATTTTGATCCAAACATTAAGAATAAAATTTTAAAAAGTTTATTTTTGAATTTATCATTAAAATAATCAAACAGATACAGTTTTTTCAATTCCCATCAAGGAAATGTATGGGAATATTGGAAAAAAGAGTTGGAAAAGGGAGTTTGAAAGGTTTAATCGATAGATTTCAATCTTTATCTGGAAAATGTATGGAAGGCAACCCAGATATTGAAGTTTTCCTCCAAAAAAATCAACAAATGTAATTTCGAAAACACTCTCTGAAGGGACAATGTCGATAGGTTCCCACGTATTCATAATCGATCTTGTAAGAAGCGCAAGGCAAACGGTGGCAGGTACGGCGAAACGTTCATTCGAGACGTCACCGTTTTGTATTATTGAAAGATCGATGGGCTCAGGGCCAATTTAGCGCGATTTTATCAGTGTGTTTTATCACTTATCCTTCTCTCGA
Source organism: Synergus itoensis (assembly GCA_904066005.1). Lineage (NCBI taxonomy): Eukaryota > Metazoa > Arthropoda > Insecta > Hymenoptera > Cynipidae > Synergus > Synergus itoensis. The sequence continues at coordinate 3,867,756 of CAJFCP010000036.1, read as the reverse complement.
AACACTCGATTCTACAAAAAGTTAAAGCTTTTGTGCGAATACACGAAAATATAAACTCCAACGATGAGGTAAATCAAAGTTTAAATGCCACTCTCAAAATAACATTAGCGTGTTGAGTTGTTCACCTATCTCGAGATCGAAATTCCAGCTTTTCCGGTCGATAACAGTTTCCATAGTCCACTTGAAATTCAGAGAAAAAATTAAAACAAATGGTTTATTAACAAGTGTTTGATAAACAATTGCAGAAAAAGAAATAGATGTTTGTTTTACAGGTCAAGCCGAATTTGCCAGGTTTTCAGCCAAATCCTCAAGGTGCACCTCAGAGATTTCCGGTGAATAATGGTCCAGTAGAGGGACCACGCTTAGGAGGACAGCCACCACCTTTACGACATTTGGATAGCAGATCTTCACTACTTCCGGGTCAGTTTCCACAGCCTAGGCCTCCTTACGGAGGACCCAGACCCAGGAACTTTTATCCGAGACCACCACAACCTGGTGGACCTCAAGGAAATCAAGGACCAGCTCAAGGACCTCCAGGAAGTCAAGGACCATCTCAAGGACATCCAGGAATTCAAGGACCACTCCAAGGATTCCAAGGACCGCCTCAAGGTCCTCCTCGTTTCATTCAAAACCCCAACATCAGAGGTCCCCCTCCGCAAAGACCTCCCTTTCCTGGAAATAATCCTCAACAACCTTTTTTCGTCCAAAGAAACGGAAGTGAACAGATTAGAGGGCCTGGAGAGTTTGGAGCACCCCAAAGGTTGCAGAGGAATGATTCTGTTGCGAATTTGAACCCGCGATTCCCAATTTCAACAGACAGGAGACCACAGTTGATACCTCAGATTTCTATTGAGAGGATGGCAGATGTGGAAGGGCCAAAATCAGTGACTATGGTCCAGGCGCAAGTTGAAGATCCTAAGAAGTTAGTGAAAGAGAATAAAGAAAACGAAGACGATGATGATGATGTTGTGATAGATAATGAGAAGGTCACACCGATCGTCGAGGTACCAAAGTCTTCATCCGGTGAAAAAGGTACAAATGAGGCTAATAAATCCAACGAAACTAATAAAGTAAATGAAAATTATGAGTCTAATCATCAGCCATCACCTGTTCCCAATTCATCAACTCTTGAGAAAGAGCCTCCGAAATTACCTTCTTTAAAGCAAAGTCAAGAATCTTTGGCTAGACCACCTTCCGCTAAAGTTGAAAATTTGGAAAAAGCTTCTTTGAACAATGAAGGTGAATCCAAAAATGAAGCCGAGAAGAAAATATCTGAGAAGTCTCATGACCTTGTTAACAACGGTGGTCTTTCTCTTGATCGTACCGATAATGCAGTCAATATTCAGTCGATTGCCTCCAAAGTGGAAAATAATTCCGAGACTAAAGATGTGGAGGATCTGGTCCAGGAAAAACTCTCAGTGCCGGAGTCGCCAACGATACCAAAGTCTCCAGAAAGTGTCAAGGGATTCGATAACGGACAGAGGAGATCACTCTCTTCGAGATCCTCTTCACAGAGTATAAAATCCCCCATGTCCCCAAGGTCACCTGGATTGAAGACTCCAGATGGAGAGAAGAAGAAAACTACTTTTGCAGATGAGGTGGAGAAAATAGAAAATGATAAAAAGAATAGCGAAACTGGTCTTGAGGATTCTTCAACGAAATCTAAACCACCAAGCACTCCGAGGAGGAATCTTTCATCTGGAATTAGTTCCCCTTCGAAAGAAAATGGGAAATTAATTTCTGCACGAGGAAAAGCAGGTTCTAATTTTTGTACTAAAGTTGGCTTTTATGTTTTGTTCGTTGGGAAATTAATGAAATTAAATCCTAAACATTACCCATTCGACTTAGATTACCATAAACTTTCCACTTAATTTTTAAAAATCTCAGCATTATCATTTTTTGAATTTTATTTCACGAAGAGGAAATTCGTTGAAATCAGTTTTATTATTGCTAATTAAATGTATAAAATTATTTGTCAATAATAGACCAAGTTCTAAGTAAAAATGGAAGTTAGAAATAGTTTCTATGAAATTGGGTATCATTAAAGGTAATAAGGTAGGTGGATAATAGGCACTTGGAAGGTGTGAAAATGCTTCGGTACTCCATTGATAAAGTTAGAAAAGAATTTTATGAATGCGTTGGTAGTAAGCTAAAATAAGTAAGAAATAATTCATTAATATTTCATTTGCTATTTTTCAGACGCTGAAAATGACAGTGGCGTTGATGAGTCGACACAACATAGCGAGGTAACAACTTCAATTATTTTTTATTTATTTATATAATGAAAAAAACAGATAAAAATTTATAATATCTGACTTAATGGATTATATTTAGGCACCCAGGTTAAATGGAATAGGAGGTTCCCCGACAAAAAGAATGTCTTCAAAGTCAAGGGAAACAGATAAAAGGTCGACGGCCGGCTCTCCTGTGAAGTCCCCTAGCAAATCCGCCAAATCCCTACCTAGGACACCGGATACGGCTTCATCGACAAACATTCAAGAGAAGAAAAGTTAGTTTTGAAGCATTCTCTCAAGTAGCTTCACAAATACTTGAGTTTTAAAGTTAAAAATCTAAAATTAGTTGACTTAAATAACTTTATTCTCTCTTTATTGAAAATTATGTTTTCAAAATTTATGAAATGATAGAAATATAACATAATATCTGTACCAGATATAATTTAGATTTTTTTTTCAGAAGTACCGATGAATAAAGTTCAGGTCGGAGCGGCGCCCTCGCCTAATCTGAAGACCGTAAAGTCCAAAATTGGGTCATTGGAAAATACAAGCTACAAACCAGGTGGTGGAAAAGTGAAAATCGAGAACAGAAAGCTCGACTTCAGCAAAGCGCAACCGAAAATTGCTGCAAAGAACGACAAGTACATGCCGAGTGGTGGGGACAAAAAGGTTCTTTTTTGAAATAATTAATTTAATCACGAAAGCAGTTTTTAACTTTCGCTGTATAAAATATCCCAATCTCTAAAATATAAACCCTAAAAAGGTCGTAAGGATGACGTGTACCTACTTCCTTTCTAGGACGATCGATTTTGCGGTAAAACAGTAACACTATATAGATGCTCGTCCAGGTTCTTGGCTATTTTTGTTGGACCTAAAACCCCAATCAAAGATTGTATTTGTTTTTCAATATGTACTTAAATGTCTTATTAATCGAAAATCTGAATGTAGATCACGCAAGTGAAGCTCCAGTGGAATGCAAAACCGAAAGTGGGTTCTCTGGATAATGCAACGTACAAACCAGGTGGTGGCGACAAGAAGATCGAAACCGTGAAGCTAGATTTTAAGGACAAGGCAAAACCCAAGGTCGGATCTAAAGACAACGCGAAACACGTACCAGGAGGAGGCACTGTGAAGGTAAAAAATATGTAACATATCCAAATGTAATGCTACCATGTAGAGTATCAACTTTCATTATCCAAGACCAATTTTTCCAAGTGCATCTCAAAATTTAGGAAACATTTCTATATTCGTAATCATTAGGCATGTTAGCTCTGAATGCACAAATATTCAAATATGTAACTGGTGAGAAAATTAGAATTTGCATTCGTTTTTAGTCTGAAGAAAGCATATCAATTTTTTACTACCTTTAACTTTAGAACGTTAATATTTTTTGACACATACGGGAACTTTTTATTAATATTTTAAAAAAGGTCTAAAACTAATATTTAGCAATTTAAAGTAGTATAAAGTTTATCTACTTTAAGAAGACGTGCTGGGGTGAAAGATCAGTAAACTTCACTGTCAGATTAAATTCAGAGTCTAGAAAGACAGTAATTTCTGTCTTTCACTTTCTCTGCACGAATTGGAACTGAAGTTCTTCTTTGTCACCTAAACTTTCTCAGAAGCATGTCTAGTAGTGTGAGATCTTAGACAATGATCGATTTTGTCATTCGCTTCGTGACTTAAATTATTACACTTTTTTAAAAATCTTTTCACTTTTTTAAAAATCTTTTTCAACAGTAAAACAATTTAGGTCCAATAAATAAATGTTTAAACAAATTCCCCTTTTAAATAGAATAAGAATTATTATTTAAATTAAAAATAGCGTCAGTAGATTTGCACTAATACCAATAAGGCAATTTAGGTCGTGGTTCCCAAATGCTCACAGAATAATATTGAAGCTTCGATTTGAAAAAATGAATAATCTCTTCGCGTGTTCGTGACTCTTGCTTTATTGTTCAAGTTTTAACTTGGGAGTAGTAATATGTTTGTTGGTTGTAATTTGCGACCTTAAGGTATGCACAATATCGTGATTTGACATGCTTTAGAAAGTGAAATTTTGCATGTAAACTATCAGAATCCATTTTCGTGTTAGTAGAGCCACTGAAAATAAATTCTTACGAAGGTATGTCCTAGGTAGGTCTAAGGTTTGATGATCCTATTCGTTTTTATACATTTTGTGGCCTATAACAAGAATAACAGCCTATCATATTGTGTTATTTGAATCCCTTTTGCTTTATAGTCAATAGTCAAGAAATTATTAGTTCAGTTCCAAACAATTCAGTTTTTTTTTTTAATAAAAAATGAAAATGATGTTGTTTATTGATAATACTTTTAAGCTTGCCTTGAGAGATTTCAGAATGCTTCCCGAAATTCGTAACCTTGTGACCTTCGCATGAGGTGCCATTGATCATTATTAACACTTCATTATTATTTCTTGATGTTTAGTCATCGGCATCGCCGCCAAAGACTCCTCTGGACACACCCACTGATGACGTAAGTAAAGCGATGGTTTTAAACTTTAAAACAAAAAATCACTCATTGCAATGACCATCGCATTTCATCACAAATAATCACTGAACTGAATTTTCAGACGTCCTGTCAGACGTTTTTATTTTTTAGTTTATAATGTCCTAAAAACAGAACCAAAAACCGTCTCCTTGTTTAATTTTAATTTTAGAGTTAAAAAAATGAAAAACCTTCCCAATCCACAGTTTTGCAAAAAAATAACTCTTCTGCAAAAAATATGGGAGTGGCATTTTTAATTCGGCCTAATACAATAAGATATTAACAAAAGATATAAAAGGAAACGGTTTTTGGTTCTATTTTTAGGACATTATAAACTAAAAAATATAAAAATAAAACTTTAGTCCAGTCAAATAATCTTCGGATCATTAAATATAAAATTTCTACGGTAGAAAATCTATTTCTGCTGAAATAGACGTAGAATTACATACAATAGCTTTTATTAATGTGAGGGTGTGGTTGCTAATTAAAAAATGAATAAATAACAAGACCTGGGTTCAGAGAAATGATGTATGTAAGTAAACGAATGTTCGGCAAAGGACCAAAGCATGATCGCATGTGTGGAATATTTTATATTGTATTTAGTAAGATGAATATCTCAGTTTATTCAATTATACATTTTTATACGGACCATTTGTCTAGCAATCGCTTGAAAGAATTCTTTGGTTTTTGTATAGATAAATTGTAGTCTATAGTTCGTAATATCCACCGATGATTTACAAAAAAAGGTACAAGTATAAGAAAGTATGAAAAATTATTCAAAAATAAAGTTCTTTTTTGATAGAGAGTAGAAAAATGATAATATATGCGCTACTTTCAGCTAAAGTAGGAGTGATAAGGTTTTTTTTTAAGCTTTTAATTTCCGGACTTAATGTTCGCAGATTGAGACGCAGAAGATTGACATCAAGGCTGAAAGCAAAATTGGTTCCCTTGATAACGTTAAGCACAAGCCAGGCGGAGGCGACAAGAAAATCTTCAATGATAGAGATTATCTTCGGCAAACTGGCTCAGGGGTTGAGAGTCTTAGTGGAAGTGGATCTCAGGTATGAACAATTTCTTTAAGCTTAAACTTAAATACTTAAAGTAACTTGCAAATACTCAACTGAATTTTAAACTTCTTTTTTTTAAATTTCAATAGTTATTACTACTTAATAAGTTTAAAAAATCATACAATTAGTGTAAGTTATTTCCCATTTATTATGAAATTGAATTGATCACTGAAGATGAATAAGAAATCATAAAAAACCTAAAATGAATTTTTATCAGTAATCTAGGGATATTTGCTTTGCATGATTCGCACAATACAATTAACAATAATATATATTATATTCCCACAATCAAAAGTCGATTAATTATTGGATTGCACAAACACAGTACTTTGGCAATAGATTTTCAACATTTCCTTGCACTTCAAACAATATCATGAGCTCTTCAATTAACAAAGTACTTAATAACTACTTTCGAAGTAAATAAATTTTCCAAATTAAAGGGTCTTTTTAGTGCTGCCAAAAGAACATTTGATATACGATTGGTCAAAATTTTTCCTGTGGTAAGGACTTTAATTCAATTCAATTTTTGACTTCTTAATTTTTCTAGAAGTAGTTAAAATGTAGAAAAATTGCGTCTGAAGAGTTTTTCACTTTTATTATTTCTTTCCAGCGTTGCCTCTAATTTTTTTCATTCAGGTTTTAAATGAAACTTTCAAAATTAATTAATTTTTAAAGGCGTTGATTAGTCGCATATTAAGTTTACATTGGAAGAACTTTGACCACCCTTATTTGGCGAGGCACTTGAAATACCTCATGTTTTGGAAATCGTTAATATTTATGGCGAATTGCGTCTATTTAAAATTTCGACGTCGTGGGAAAGAAGAAGTCTGACAGCCAAACAATGGATGTGAAACTGTGCAATAGCCGATAAAATCGCAAAATTTCGACTTGTGGACGAGAAACTTGGCTAGAAAGCATTTGTTGTATGTCGCAGAGTCCCATACCCTCTGGAGGAATCAGTGATGGCAAGAATGGCTTTCCAACATCGGATGAAAACCTCAACCAGGAATGCTAGGTTTCCTGCCTATCTTCATCGAGTTAAGATTAACGTTCACGCTTCCTGACGGCATTGAAATTCTCGTCGATCCCTTCTGGGTGCCCCAAGAGCTGATCTAAATCCTGCCATTTTCGACATCCTTCGAGGCCATAGCAATAGAGATTTTATAAAAATCCATACGATCATCTTACACTCCATTTCTGATCCTCTGGTAGGAAAAAGAAATTTGGAAAGAATAAAAATCATCTTAGATTTAAATCTCAAGAAATAGCATTATTATTCGTCTAACTATACATTAGGGTGGCTCAAAAAATATTTACTTATTTTATGACTCATCCTATCTTCTTCCATTTGGTGAAATAAGTTTAAATATTTTCCCATTAAATAATTTTACTGTAGTAGAAGAAAAGTGTTGATCTGAAGTCTATTTAAGGGATACTTTTATTTCCAAGGGTGATTTTTTAATAGCCTGAAATAATTCTATAACATTTTCAAAATGATTTGAAAGTCATCTGAGGCCTTAATCTATTATTTATCACCAAATGGGAGAAAATAGAAGGGGTTATCGTGTAAAAATATTTTTCAGCCCCCTATTATATGTATAAATAATCATGAAGAATAATTGTTGAAACTATCGAAATTGTTAGAAACTTTGCAAGAATCATTCCACAATTTAATGAATTAAATAATATTTTAAGTAAATATATTTGTAAGTTTGTTAAAGGTTTTACTTCTTCAAGATTGGTATACGTGAGGAAATAAGAATTTATTTATAAATAAATTATTTAAATAAAAAGATGAAAAATGAAAATATAAAGAGGTCTTGCGCTTGAAATCAGCGAATTTTGAAAGCAATTCAGGTTGGTATTTGGCCTGTTGGAGTCTCGTCGAATGGCAGGATACATTGAGTGATTTTTCAATGGAAAGATCAAGGAAAGAAAATTCAGAATTTGTGAAAGATCTCCTGAAATGACTTCGTTAGTGCTAAAGTATAATTTTGAATCTAATACTCTTGAATTGACGATTTTAAATCAAAATCTGGAAAAGCGAAATTTACGAGGGAATTCGTTTCATGAAATCAGAAAGACGCGGAAGACAACTTCCATTAGTTAAAAAACGGAAGTAATGAGAAAATAAAAATGCGCTAATTAATTTTACCTAACGCATTAACTGCACGAATCTTATTAGTAACACTTGTTCGTGTATTTGAAAATAATCTGATCTGGATTGCAGGTTGTTTTTGCAAATAGATAAAGACAAATCAAATTATGTAAAAATTTTACAATTATATCAATAATAACTTAGAATTGAATCTAGTTAATTAAGAGCTTCTTAATTTGAATTGCAGACACAAAGTCACTGGTAAAAAAATTGTAAAAATATTAAAATTATGTGTATAGGGTTGAATTTTTATGTTTTCAATTTTGAAGCAGTTTCATATTCCAAAAGTCGATTTTGACGAGTAAAAGAAATTTTCGTGTTATTGATTTGCGAATATTGTAAGTGTGTATATTGAAAATAAAGAGGAGAGAGAACCATTGAACAATCCAAAAGACTCGTCTTATTTGCAGAAAAGTGGTCATTTTTTAAATTTTGAGCTTTAATTTATAATTTCAATTCTACGTTCTTTAATTTTGAGAAAAGAATAGAGACTGAAGCAATTGTAAGAATCATTTTGAATCTTCTCTGAAGTAATACAAAAATTATCATCCACAACAAAAATTAAAAGTTCATGTTATTCAGGTAATTGAAATGAATTTAAACACTTTTAAACAAGTATTTTAAAAAAGTTTTTTCACTAATTCATCTAGTCCAAAAGTTTCCAATAATAGTTTTTAAAAATTTCTATACATATATACATGATGCATAACGTATTTATCCTACTAAATATTTATCTTGAGAAAAGATTGAGTAAACATGACAGAAGAATTTTGCTTCAATTAGAAAGTTATTTGTGCAATAAACGATTTCAAAAATTTTTTTGTTTAATGAATTATAGACGATTTATTATTATTAGTTACAAATTTGGATTATTAAAAGAAATTAAGAAAAAATGGTATGCGAGCTTAGGAAGAGCGGACCACCAGAAAAAATTTTGTTACGATAGTCGTCTTTTTTAAAAAAAAGCATTTGTATGATATAAGATCTGTTGCGAATAGTAATTAACAGATATATCAAAAGTTAATTAAATTATCTGTGTAAATAGAAGAGCAGCTTATTTGAATTGCTACTTTATTTTATCTTTAGATTTAGAAAAAATTACACCCTTTGACCTTGAAAAACTGCAAATTAAATAGAATTAAAGAACAATCTGTCATTGCACTTTTTAATGCAAACATCGCATCTGAAAACATTTTGTAATCGAGTAAATAATAAAGCCGTTTTTGCGTTAATTTAGGTTGGTATTTATATAGCGTTATTAATATTATAAATTATATTATAGATGTCAGTTTATAAAATAATGTTTCCAGTTACCACTTCCCTCGAATCACAACTGCAAATTGTATAACGATCATCTGCAATGTATCCTTAACTTTCTAGAAAGTCATTATCATAATAATATTTTTGTTTTTAAATTTACTACGCACTTTTTATTGCACCTTGGCTCCCAGTGGTTCCATTTATTTATTTTTCTATAAAGAGTATTTTTGGCTTATTTAATTTTTTGAAGTTTACATATTACAGGAAAAAGTTGTATTATTAATAAATTTATTATTGATATAATATTATTATAAAACCTGCAGTGTTAAAATTTGATTTGAAATCACTTAATTTATAATTAACAGTAAGTAGAGAAATCATCAAAGTAGCCAGGGTATTTTGCACTATGTCTTTAAATTTCACGACTTCACGTGGGCATTGAAGTATCGCCTCGAACACTAAACACCGCCTTCCTCAGTGATAAAGGTCAGTTTGCACACACATTTTTTCTGGTTTTTAAATAATTTGATTATTATTTCACTGTTAAAATTTAAAACAAAACTTTATTTTCTCGATGAAATAAATTAGATAAATTATTTCAAATTATTTTAGAAGAAAATTTTCCTTTTAATACAAGAAAGGATTGAATGTGTAAAAATGTTAATCAAAATTGTATCTCTAGGTTGCTGGAGAGAAAAAGGAAGAAAGAAAAGGCAGTATTGAAAAACCGGAACCACTTCCACCTCCTTCAACTCCAACTCGTGTTCGTATACCTTCAAGTTCTACAGTTACTCCTAGAGCGATAAGGACAAGTCTTGCCAAATCTCCAGAAACTGCAACACCCAGAAGAATTGGTGAAACCTCGCCAAGAAAAACTCCCCGTTCTCCAAATTCTGCAAAACCACCGAGCAGCCTTGATGTGAAAAATTCCGAGAATCAATCAATTGAGATGAAAAAAGCTTCACCAAAAGGGCTTCACCTCCCAACATTATCAAAATCGCCTTTATCAAGTCCTCAAGAATCTAAAAGTTTAAATTTTCAGACAAAAGTCAAGCTTCCTAAATTATAGTTAAGACTCAAGTCTTTTTGCATACCAGACTTATCCACTCAAATACTTAGAGGTTGATTCAAAGTATTAAGAGCAGATCAAGTTGGCATAGAGTTATCACAAAGCTCCTAAAATTTGTGACTTTCTTTTATTTCGCAGCAATTATAAATTTAATAAAAAATTTCTCATGAGTAGCTTATGAATAAAAAAGCAGTTGATTATCCAAATCAACAATTTAAAATTTATCAAAAGCTTGAGCACATTTTTGAATTTCATAGTTCTTTGCATGGAACTTTCAGCCATTTTAACAAAGTACAAAGTGTCTTGGTAGTTTCTCGAAAGCATATATCACATTTGATAATATTTTCTGCGTTTCTTCGATGTAAATAAACCAAATTGCAACGTGTACATTTATAATTGAAATTTACCGAATACCCAGATTATTTCGTTTTGTCGTCAGGAAACAGTGTCAGTTTTTTGTATAAAATATAAACCAAGATATAAATGTAAATAATTCTTTATTCTTCCTATTAGTACTAATTATGTTACTGATCTCAGAAGCGTATTATGTTACAACTTAAACTCCATGTCGATGTGCGCTTTCCTCCATAAACGATTTCCAGTCGCGCTTGAACGAATACGGAATATTATAAATTAAATTCTTATCAAAATTATATTTGAGGTGAGAGGTTCAGTGCAGTTTAGTCTTTCTTTGGCTGTGGGGGTGGAACTAACTGGACATTCTTGAAATACGGATGACGTAGTGCCATGAGTGATGTGATTCTCTGGTTTGGATCGTACGCCAGGAGTTTCTGTAAAAAGAAATCCATTTGAATCATTTGAGCTCTGCATAATTTATATTGCAACAATTTGTATTCACTTGGAACCATTTGAATTGGATTATTAAAAAATACTTACACTAAATAAATCTTTGGCATCGTCGTCAAAGGTAGAGACAACTTCGTTTAAATTTCGAGCATCCCAACGTGGGAACATTGATTTGTAATCTGGAAGCTGCGAGACACCAGGCCAAACGGTCTCGTCTGGAGTTCCTAAAGTTCGAAATATCCTAAAGAGCTGATCTATCTCTGAATCGCCAGGAAATAATGCTCTCTTCGTTGCCTGTTTAAAGTAATAATTATTATTAACCATAAATTTAACAAAAAATGAATGCGCTCTAAAATATTTTTGAAATTAGTACCATTTCTGCAAAAATGCATCCAAGACTCCATATATCAACGGCAGGGGAGTACAATTTCGTTCCTAAAAGAATTTCTGGTGGTCTGTACCACAAAGTCACTACTTCGTGGGTATATGTCCGGACTGGAACTCCAAATGCTCGAGCTAATCCAAAATCTGCTAGTTTTATGTTTCCTTCATTATCGATCAGCAGATTCTGTGGCTTTAAATCTCGATGCAGAATTAAGTGCACGTGGCAAAATGAAATGGCATGGAGAAGTTGCCAAAGGTAACTCTATAAGAAAATTAATTCAAAAATTTAAGTTATTAATTATTAGTTTTTAAATAGAAAAATCTTTGCTGCTATTACTTTTCAAATAAAAATACCTTTACTAAAGCTGGTTCCAGGCCAGTTTTGACAGATTCCATCAACTTTTTAAGGTCCTGTTGGAGAAATTCAAAGACGAGGAAGAGGTGTCTGTCGCCTTGAACAACATCCAATAGCTGAACGATATTAGGATGTGTTAATTCCTTCAAAAGAGAAATCTCTCTAATCGCAGTGGATGGAACACCTTCGCTTTCCCTAAACGAAAAAGGACGATATCCGATTAATAGGAATTTCTATTCAAGTTTCTTCCATCTCCAAAATTTCTCTAGTATAAATAAATCAAAATTAATGTCTGCAGTCCCAACAAAAAATTTGTAAAGTAATTACAGTTTGTTAGTTATTCGTCCTTGAAAAATATTTTTTGAAATCATAATTCTTATTAACCAATGAATTAATGCCATGTTTGGAATTAATCCCAGGCGAGCGTGGCACAATGGAAGAAGCTGAATAATTTGGTGCTACGATAATAAAAGGCAACGTGGCCACCAAAAAATTCAGCTGATTCCAGTGTGCAGGTTAGCAGCTGTGTTAGCGATGTTTGAAAGCAAAAGCCCAGGTGGTTTGGAGAAAGAACTGCCCCAATCCTAGGAAATAAATATGCAGGGAAAGTCGAAAATGCTTAATCAAATTTAGTTATTACATGAAAAATACAGAAATCCTAATTTCCAACAATAAAAAGAAAAAAAAAACAGATTCCTGGTTCAAAATTGAAATACAAATTAAAGCATTCCAACTGCTTTATTTTATATTTTAAGCATCTCGAATAAAAAAAATTAGAACATTAAATACATAAATTATAAGCAAATTTGTACAATAAACATTCTGATAGTGAAGTTACAACATGAAACCAACTTAATTGCATACTTATCTTTCTGAAAGCATTTTGGAGCGAAGGTTATTCTAATAGAATATAAATTATGATATAAAAATGATGTCCATAATAAAATAACAGGCAATTCAGCTAAATAAATAAAGCGAAAATTGGTGTAAACAGAACAAAAATAAACATCTGAAAAAAATTCTCTTTCCTTTTAAATAACTGCTCCGAAGTAATTTTATATACAATTTCTCATGTAATATTCTACAAATTGATAATCAATGTTTAAGGATAATTTTTCTTCTTTTTTCTAACAAAATAAACAGTAAAATAAAGAAATTCAACAAATAAATTAAACATTCACAACACAATAAATAGTCTACTTTCCAAAGTAGAAAAGAATACCAAACGAAGATTTATATCTTTCTCTACTACTTGATATTAATTCTACAATAGAAAGTTTAAATAATTTGTTGATATTTTTATACTTTTAGTACTGCTAGAGGACAAAAACTTAAAAAAATCAAAGGAGTCAAAGCGATCAAAGCCACACGACACGAGTGAGGATGACATAACCTAAAAACAGATTCGTTCCAACAAATCTTCCAGGATATAATGTTAAAAGCTGTTTGTTAGTGTAAAAAATGTTAATAACTATTAAATACATCTTAATAAATAATATTTTTCAGCACAAAAACATGTTTTGTTAACATAAACATAAGTGGATATCGTGGATATATATAGCGTGTAATCAAAGCTAATTATATGAAATAATTTGTTAGTATTTAGATAAACATAGGGATACTCACGTTTCGAGACGAATTTTCTTTAAAGCTACTAATCTTCCCGTTAGTTTATCCTGGGCTTTGTAAACAACACCGTACGTTCCTTCACCTATTTTTTCTATCTGTACAAAGTTATCCATAACCTTCACACTACTGTTTTCGCTGTTCCGATGATGCATATTTCACTTTAAACACTTTTAACGCGTAGTTAGAGCCGTTAATTAACACTGTAATGTTACTACGCGTAAAAATATTTTCAAAAATAGGAAAAAAAAAGCTTGAAACAAGCACCCACTTGCCACTTCCCGACACCCTGTTTACAAGTGTTTACAACCATAAAACGCGGCAAAAAGGCAATTTAGTTCGGCACTTGACACAAGGAGCGCTATTAGCGGAAACTACTACGCAATTCAAATTGGGAGTTTGGCAAAAAACGCGGGTTTTTAAATTCAATTTTTTTTTTAAGAGAGAGAACAGAAGCTTGTTGCTCTCTCGACGGTTGGTTGGTATCTGGCGACTCAAGTACAAAATGGGTATTTATAGAGGGTACAAACTGCAAACTACGACCCTTCTAGACTTAAAAGGGAAAGGGAAGTACAAATTGATTTATGGGTCAAGTGAAGATGGACGCGTCTTACCTTGACAATATCTTTACCTTGACGTCACCTTTGGGTTTTCCCAAAGAGATTATTTCTTTGAGATTCATTAGAGAAAATTAGGTATGGTCAGGATTGAATTAGTTGGGATAAGTATAAATAAGGGGCCTCATCAGGGACGTAGCAATGGAATTTTTCGTGGGAGGCAAACTCGAGTGACAAAAAGTCATCATATACATATATATATAAATGCATTTTTATTTAAGCATCACAAACTTGTTTTCGAGTGGGGGGGGGGCAAAATGACTATACGAAGTATATGTATATTAGCTGCCCCTCCTGCCTCCCCGGTTTCTACGCCCCTGGGCTTCATAAAAGATCTTAGTCTTAAGCTGTACCGCAATAAATCAAAATAGTTCTTACCTGAAGTGCAAGATATTACTGATAATTAAAAGTTCGTTAATCCTAATCCGTCGTCGTAATAAAATGCTAAATTTGAAAGCTGTAAACAGAAATTGAGAGAGTTGGTTTGAATATACAAAATGAATAATTACTTGTTATTAGGACGTAACAACAATAATATTGAAAAAATCAAGCTATTTGTACCGAAATTTCCGTACGTCTAGTCACTGTCTAAAAATAAATTATTTAAAATTAATTGTTAATTTTTGAGAATTTTCCTTTCTAATACTTTCGTAGACAACAGAAATTTTCCAAATTTTTCTAAGTTAAATTAGTAAGCAATACAAATATTGTGGATTGTTTCTTGATGATTATGGTGAGATAATTCGAATTGTAATGTTTAAAATGAATGATTATACTGTAAGCAGCCCATGTTCAATATTTAGTATACTTTAATTATTGAATTTGATTTCACCCCAACAATCAAATTATTCCCGAATCAATGCCCCCAATATATACGCATGTATACCTTTCACGTACATACGTGCATGTTTCACGTTTCTTCGGAATAAATCGTTAAATGATTCAAAGCTCGAAGCATAAATTTAGTAACCATTACACGCACTATGAACAATGTATTGTTTCCTGTTCCCAATATTTATTCTTGTGTTATATTCGTAAATAATAATTTTCAAACGCTTTTGAAATAAATTCAGTTCTAAAATTCGATCGTATTTCCTGAATTTAAAATTGTTATCTGTGCTTGTTTTGTTTATCTCTCATAAAAAATTTATTAAGAGAACCTTTCGTCTTTCTAATTTTACACATATTTTTCCATTAAGCGTATTCTGTTACAGAATAGGATATATTGAATCAATACCATTAGGTCGTTATTCCATCGAAAGTAGACTCTTCAAAAAGTAATGAAGTTTTTTTACGAGATACTTAAATGAAACTAAAGGAAACAGTTTAACTTTTCAATGGCAGGTTTCTCAGTGGACAAAATACTACGATTATAAAAATCGAAATAAAAATACAACACAGGAAAAACAAGTGTTGGAAAATGTAACTTGACTGTCCTATAGGCGACAAGGTTCTAAATATTTTGCATAAATATTGTTTATTAAAAGGTTCGTAGCTCTCGAAACTCTCGAAACTCTCAAAATTCAGTCCTGGACTCTAATAAACCTTTTAATAAACGGTATACGAAATCTTTATAAAATTTGGGACAGTAAATTTTCCAGCACAGTTTTTTCCCTGTAATAAAAAGAATTGAATTTTTCCTTCTGTGAGACAATTTACATTTCATTTGTAACGTTTAAATATATTCTTAACGTAGTTATTATATTTTCCTGCCATAATACTTTTAATATAATTTTTCTTTAGCTCGTTTCTGCAAAATGTGATTTATAATCCACATTCCTACATTTTAATCCCAGTCGAGTTTCCTGCCGTTTCTTTATGGTTTCTTCGTGTACCGTGAGTTTCATTTGCATGATAGACGACCGAGTACTCGGTATATGTGAATATGGACGTTGCGTTTAGACTTCATTAGGATTCTGCAAGTAGAAAAAGTGCAGGAAAATTGAAAAAAGGACATTCCTTCCTTCCCCAACCCTTAGGCGTCGTCAATTTCTTTTCCTGTTTCTCCATCTGTATTCATAACAGAAGATGAAGAACCTATCTAGTAAAAAGTTTATGCTTCTATTTGGATAGACACGTACTTTATGTGTAGATAAAGCTTGTTTCTTGTAACGAGATTGCACATTGTATCTGTTTCTACCTACAATAAAGAGAAAGCATTCTGCGATTTTATTGCCATGTGAATCGACACTAAAATCGCTTACTTACCTTTTAACTTTTACGGTTTTGAATTGAATTTTTAAATGCTTATATACTTTTTTCCCTTGGTCAAACATCCATGTTTCATTCAAAGAAAATAAGGAATACAAAATATATTATTTAATTAAACTTTAAAGAGATCATATAGTTTCTTGTACAATTTACTGATATAGTTTATTTCATTTTATAGTTTATCTTCCATAATGACTACCTTTTTATATTTCTAGTATTCGAGGGACGTCATCAAATCTTATTCCTATATCAATTTAATTCTTTTTTCCAATAAAAATGTCCAATTTCATCATATTTCTCTTTTACACATTGCGCTGATCAGCACTTTTGTCTTATTCTATTCGACCTTGTGTAATTTTATACATTTTCATTTCATTCTTTCTTCTCAAAGTTGATAACTTTAAAACAAGTTTTAACTTGTTTCTGTGTACCTGTAACATACACTTATACTTACATAAGTAAATTTGTGTGTAAACTTCCTTTTTTTAAACAGAACATGCAAATAATAAAAAGTTGGATATAAGTAGAGAGAAACAAAGAGAGAATTGTGGATGCCTCTTATCGACTTGGTTTCATATAATGGTTACTTCCGTTTGAGTGATAAAGTATGTCGCAGTAGAGAATCGCGTTCTCAATAATAAACGCCTACCTGAGGGGTAGAGTATATTAATTATTAAAGTATATTATACAGCATCACGCAAAAGCTCTTTTTAACTATTTTTCTGTGCATCAAACGAAAGCATAATTTTTACCTTTTCATATCTCAAAAGGCCAATAAATTCTCTATCAATCGAGCCGAAGTTAGAAGGATTTTATGAACTTTGTAAGAAAATATTCCATGAAAGATAAAAATTGCACAGTACTTTTTACAAATTAATTTATAGTAAGAAGTTAATATAAAATAAAATGGTACAATTTACAACCTTTCTTCATTGGAGATAAATCTAGTTCATTGGATGTACGTCAATTCCAATTCTGCGTCTAAAATTAGCACTTCAATATTTCTAAAGATGCACTCATTCGTACATCCGAAGAAATTAGAGAAATATATATATATATATATATATATATATATATATATATATATAGTTTATTTACAATACGTATTTATTACGGTATTTTCAACAGTTTCAGAATTGTAATTTAAGATTTATTGTATCTTCGATTAGTAACTCAAAACACTTTTAATAGGTACGTTTATTAGATTTTACGTCAACATTCATTTATTTTACAAATCTTCCACACGAATGCAGGAGATCTACTTCTGAATTTTGTTTTTTAAACTAACTAAGTGTATGTATTTCAAATACTAATCAAGATATCGAAGATTCCTCAAATAAAAATATATATTGAGCACCGATGGAAAAATGTGAAGGAAAAATCTTCATCGTTGCAAGTTTTAAAATTTAGTGTATTTTATGAAATGGAACGATAAACCAGTACATAAAGTTACTCTTATATCTTATACGATGAAAGTTTTTAGAAACAGATGATTTTTCTTTTCAGAAGATCAGCAATGTAGGAAGCAACGAGAGTTGGAAATCTCTAGTTTAAGGAGCAGGTGCAAAGGAAAGGTCAACATTGGGATGAAACAAGGTTTCGTGGATTGAAAAGATTAGCAGAAAAGCGAAAGGATTACTCCATGAATAAGTTACCAAACTCGAGAAAACAAGTTATCATCCCTGAAATATCAAATTTATTACATTATAAAGTCTGTTGTACGACATTCAACAGCATTTTACACGGTGTAGGTGTTTGATGGTACAAAGTTATGTATGTAATTAAAATCATGACAATTATGCGTTCATTTTGGAGAAAAAAAAGACAATTATTCGTTATCTTGCTGTTATTAATCAACCTGGTTATTTTCTTTTATTCCTACTTTTTCAGTCTGACTACATATGCATCGGAAGTGTCTCGTATATAATACCTAGTTAGCGATCTATTCCAATATAGCTTCTAAATTCCAGGGAGGTAATTGCTGAGCGAAAGTTTAAAGTTCAATTCTAATCAAATTTCCTCGACTAATTTTTGATGATACACAAAACTCAAATGAACCCTCATTTCGAAAAAATCACCCTTCAAAAGATTGCGCTGAGAATCCTTTTTTTAAATTTTATATTATTATCATATCGGGCAGAAAAATTAATCGTAAAGAGAGGGATGTGAAGAAAAAAGTCCATGAATTCTCTAAGAACAATTTTCGTTCCTAATTTGATGTCAATGTGAGGGAGTTATGCTAGATTAAGCATGAAGTCAAAGCCATTTTCTTTCTTTAACAGCCCCGTAATTTATTTTCTTATTCTTAGAATTCTTCCAGCGCCGTTAGTGCAAAAATAAAATGTCGAGTTCCCTAAAATTTCAGAGAAAATTGCCTTTTAAATTCCAGCTCTCAAAACTGTACTTGAAATTAAAGTATAGGACATAAATAATAAATGCATAAATTTTATGCATTTCAAATTGAAAACTAATTACTTAGAAGTCAAAAATTTTGAATGCAAATTTTAATTTTGTATTATACATTTTAAATTGGAACTTGTCTTCTAACTTTTTTTCGTTCCTCGAGTGTCTCAAACGTAGGGGGCGCTGAAGAGATCAAGAAGAGCGAATTAGTGGTCATCCAGGTGTTTAAGGTTTGTTAAGGTGCAAACTCCTTATGGGGGTGAGGGGTTAAACTCCCCCACCTGGTAACTGCAAACTCCCACTTCTCATTGGCTCTGAGCTTTTGTGACGTCATATTCGCACCGGTCTATGTATAGGTTGAAACACGCGGAGCGCCAGTCTGCTCTTGTCTGTCACGCTGACTTGGCTGCTTGAGGAAAATCGGAAGCTCTCTTGTGACAGACTTGCACCACGACCATTTTTTTCTTGACTCATTGCCTTCTGCAGCTTCTCAAAACTGAGATTCCTGATCAAGTTAATTCAACAGAAAGGTCAGTTTTTTTCATTCATTTCAACCGGAACAATTTTTTGATCTGGTACCACCTGTTTTTGAAAATGGGAAAGATTAGAATTTATTTATTTCAAAGTTTATAAGTGACTGCATTTGAAAGGGTGAAGCATACAACTTCTTTAAAGTTCAACTTTATAAACTAAAATATGTCGTCGTCGGTTCCGTTCGGACCAATTCGAACTTGAATTTGGTACCAATATTTTCAGGAAACTCAAATCATTTCAATTTATGAGAGAGAGAATTTATAAGGTAGAAATTCTAAAACCAAACTTGTAGAAGTGATTTATTTTGCGAAAGAAGAAGTATTTAAGAAAAAATTTCAATCTTAAGGCTTCTGAATGAAAGTATTTTTGAAATAGAAATTCAGAGAATTATAGGTTTAAAAAGAAAGGCTTTTTAATAAAAATCGCTTAAAATAAAAGCCTTCGAAGATGTACTTTTACGTACATGTACGAACTTCAGACAGATTTAAAGACTTTTGATGTTAAAGCAAATTTTGAAAGTTTTCAAAAAATATTTATATTCTAAAGTTTTCGTAGAAGGGAATTAAAAGCTGAAAACCTCTAATATTTAATTTAAAACCTTGCATGTGTATAGCTATGAAAGCTTAAGCTTTCCGAGTTATGATTTTCAACTACATATAAGCTTTTAAAAACTAAACTTTTCAAGTACATCATTTTTTAAATGAAATTTTGCCAAAATAGTGTATTAAAAATAAAAAAAAATAATGATTTCTTTTTGAGAAATACACTTTTCAAATTTAATTTTCAAAATTTTAAATGTTCAATTTATCAGATTTTGAGTTGAAAAGTTTTAACTTTAATAGTCTTAATGTACGATAGCTTCGACTTAGGAAACTTGAAATATTAAAGCCTTTACTGCGCAATTCAATTTCTCGAACTTAAACCATTTAAACTTCAGACTTTTAAATTTAATTTTATTAAAAGAAAAAGAATACTTAATATGTAACAGATGATAGAGTAAACTTGAATGAAAATGGGACTAAATAAGTTTTTTTATAGCACTCAAATATTTAACATAACAAATTTTAGTATTACGTTTTAGGCATTTAATTTACATGAGCATGTGCCATTTGACTACTAAAGTTTTATACCTTTATATGTAACTCCTATTAAGTAAGAGTTGTCGTAACGTAAATTGAATGCTTGTTATCCACGCAAAAGTTAATCTTCCATAATAATAGAAGTGTGTTCTATAATAATAAAAGCATGGGAGAGTACATTTTATATAATATTTTGCTGAAATTGATACCGTCTAAAAATCTCTTAAACATTTTGAAATTAAAAGTTCATTATTTACAAATTAATTCCATCTAGCATTTGAAATGATGAATTTTGCTTTTTTATGAGTAAAATAAATATAGGATGATAGAAAATAGATAAACATAGAACATAGATCTATAGATATCATAAACCTCATTATAAATTTATTGAGGGGAATAATATATTCTGGTTAGAGTTAAGTGAGTCTTTGATTTTGATAATCAAGTTTTCTGTAAATCTCCTTTGGTTGATGGTCTAAAAGCTTGACTCTTGTATGGTTCATGGTTTACAACATACATAAATTAATTTCAATAAATCAATTTGAATTATTTTCTGAATTAATATACTACAAAAGCTATTAAATGGTTAAAAAGTAAAGTATTCTTTCTGTAAATTGCACAATGTGGGTGTTCAAAAATTCCCCTAAGAGTAGGAAAAGAAAATTCAGTGGGTATTGGTAAACTCAAGAAATCCAGGTACTGAATGCAAAATCAATTTTCTTTGGATACAGGTTTTTTCTATTTAAATATCATGATTGCTGGATTTACGTATAAAGCAGAGAGTCTATAAAATACTGATGGAGCCAGCTCTTTTTCTGACTTTCAAAGCGTATTACAACTCACTAAAAAATTCAGCTGAGTATAAAAGTATCGGGACTGATTCAATTCAATAGCAAAGGTACGATTAGGTTTAGGAAAAGGCTTTATAATGAACGATCTCTGTATAATAATGTAATCTTAAGAAAATTTCTCATCTCAAAGGAAATCTCATAACTTGCTCACTTTTATTGCAGCATTATACATTCGAAAATAAAATTCGTAATTCAAATTTAATTATCTATTTAACAGTCTATACTAAATTACAATTTTTATATTTAATTTAGGCTTTGAACCAAGAAGATCAAAGTTTCAGGGTCAATTATGTATTTTCGGTCTCCACTCACGTTTCTCATTTTCATTTAATGTGAGATCTCTCTCTTACGTGTTTCTCGTTATGGATTTTATGTATTCTGTAGAAAACAAAGTACCATTTGCACATTTTTATCTAATGCCCTTATAATGCAATAAATTTAAAGTCCATTAGGTTTTTTAAAGGGTTCGTTGCTAAGTAAATATTCTTTAGCTTCATTTCCAAATTACATATTTAAAGATATAAAATATGAAAGTTGATAAAGTACATCAATCATGATTTGAGGGATGTATTAATTAGTTTTTGATGAGTACTTACGACCATAAAGTAAACAGAAATACCTTCGATCTGACCGTGATTTCTGTTTGCAATCAAGAGCGTAATTGCTCATGTGTTAAATTGGTAGTACTGAATATCGACATCTAGATTGGAGTGTTGATTCTTCGGCTCTGTTATTTAAAAGCCCGATACTTTACTATCAATCACTTGTTTCCAATACCCTTCTCTTCTTCCGCCCATTCATTTTTTGTATAAATTTACTTCACTGAATATCTAGACCTCTTAATGTTTGTAAAATTTTAATAGAGGAAAGAAAAATTAAACTTCTTTCCTCTTGTATTTTCTCTAAATAATGTAATTATTTAAAGTCAGCTCTTAACATTTTAATTGAAGGGAAAGAAATTTTTTATTTGTGAAGATCAAAGAAAAGTAAATAGCTTTGAACTGTGGAGAGTCTATATAGAAACATATTCTGAACGTTTTTTTATCTCTTCATATTTTTATCTTTTTTAAAATCTCGCTACAAAAGCTGTGATTTTTTTTCAAGCTCTAAAAAATGAAATACTTGCTGGAGACATAAAGGTTGATTGGTTTCAGGAAGCTTAATTAAGTTGCCCTTTAAAGTCGGAGACTTTTATGAACTTTTACGATTTGTGGTTGGGATTATGATTGTAATTCTTTAGTTTATCTTGCTACTTGAAAACAAAACGATATAAAAGAGTATTGTTTTAAAATGATAATCTAAAAATACAATAGATGTTGAAGAAGTTCGAGAATTTTTTAAAAACAACATTAAAGCTTCATGTAATTCTATTATTATTTTTCACCTTCATCTCTTTTTATACTTGCCTCTATAATAAACAACAGAGTTTCCCGTTTTTTATTCATTTGTTTGTCATCCTGATATATAGGTTTTTACCATTTTTCTTCATCCCCATTGATTCTGCTTCGCAATACGATATTTGTTAATAATATTTCGCAACAAAGAGCTTTTGAAACATATATAAATATAAAAATATGACAAATATGCAAATATGTATAATAATATACTACGTTTTAAACCAGTATTTATCCAGCAATGATTTTTCAAAATATAGACAGTGCAGTAAAGAACGAAAATGCATGTTCAGATTTAAAGAATAGCCTTTAATGGTCTCGGTAGGATAATAAATTAGAAAACGTGTGAAAAGAAGAGCCATAAAAGAAGTTAAAACATTCATTACTTCGAGTTTCCCGAAGATGAACTATTGTCTCTTATAATTAATTTATTACGCTGATTTTTCTGGCTTTGCAGATGGTAATAATTAAGGGGAAAAAATCTTTTGAGAAGAACAAAATCATGACTGGTAATCACCTTTTATGAAATATTGCCTCAATTCTGCAGGGACTTATGTCAACTTGAATAACAAGACTGTCACAACCTAAATAAGTTTATTATAAGGTTTTCTCTCGAGACTTTTCCCGCATTCTGTGTTTTCTGCATTACGAGTACTTCAGCTCATAACGATCCGATGTTTATCGTATGTCGTGCACGCCTTGCATTTACATGTTAACGCAACCTCCTATGCAAAAGTTAGTTAAGAAGTTTGTTGAATTAAAGAACCAGAAGTGCATTCGAAATTTGATATTGAGTATGAAAATTTTAACGTCTTTGGGGAAAATGTGAATGCGTATGACAAAAATACTAGAACGAAAGTATTAGACTCAAAAGAGAAAGTCTCAACTATGAAGCGCAACTTGCGAAATTGAGCTGAGATTTTTTTTAAATAAACTGAGAATTAATTTAATGAATGTTTGATTTATCCAGGATAATGTTAGCGAAATTTCTATTCACTTAAATTCTGTAACTTGTCAAGTACATGAAATTCTATCACTTCGCATCTAATTACACACTTCTATTGAATTTCCCCAACGGTTGAGCGTCAAGGGTAATTGTGATTTGCTTATCGGTTAACTCTGGTTTTATCGTCATTCAAATAAAAAAAGAGATTTCGTATAACTCGAATAAACGTTATAAATAAATCAGTTTGTAAAGTATTATTATTAGGAGAACTCGATCATTCCGAATTCAATATATGTATAGAAATCAGATATTAAAAACTGAAGAATTTCCTGTAATATTTCAAGATCAAGAAATAAGGAAGGGTGCATTATTTATACAAATGAATCCATTCTTCTCTGAAGAGGACAGTAATAAACAGTTTTTAACTTTTCAATTGAATATATGAATAATTAATTCCCGTCTTTAATACCGAATTCCATAAAGCAAAACTTTGACTGTTTTATAGTTATTGAAATATCAGAATCAGTAATAAAAGAAAACAGGAGAACGTCCTCGATGTGTTTATGCATCAATTAAATATCGATTTTCAGTATATCGGATAATCACTTAAATGAAAATACATTCACTTGTATAAAACTGAAACATTGCGCTTTGCGGAAGCAGTTTCATAACTCCTTGCGGAGAAGTAATTAATCTTCTCTCTAATATAAAAACGTGGTTATCATGCCTCAGCCATTTGTTCAGTAAAGCTTAATTAAATTATTTTCTTTGCATTGAAGAAAAACTTGACCGAGAAATTAATGCTAAAAAAAGATCTTGCTGAAGTGAAAAGATGCACATTTAAAATTCTCACATGTTAATCTAGATTAAAATAATTGAGTTGTAAAAATTAAATATGAAATGATTTCAAATGGTTAGTTGAGTTGTTGATTGAAGGAAATCAAAAACGAGCAGTGAGTCATTTATTTAAGTGAAATATAAAAGCGGCAAAGTGCATCAACACTTTTTTTTTCATGAAATATACAATTTCAGTAGGAGGGATATAAAAGTGATCAATATTCAGTAGTGAAAGTACGGATTGGCCAGACATGTAACTTCTACTATCTTTAAGTGGAACTATTCTGAAATAGTCAGACATGTTTTCGCAACTCAATAACAAAGGTTATTTATGTTTCCTTTTAATATTTCGTAATATGAAGATAAATAAAATTATTTAGATCACTTTAATCTGACATATTTTCAGCA